>NW_019379901.1:304596-333705 GCF_000648655.2 Copidosoma floridanum | reverse complement strand
ATCATCATCATCATCGTCATCATCATTGTTATCATCATCATCGTCATTATCATCAGCATCATCATCTTTATCGTCATCATCATCATCATCATTATTATCATCATCATCATTATTATTATTATTATCATCATCATCATCATCGTCATCATTATCATCATCGTCATCGTCATCGTCATCATTATCATCATCATCATCATCATGATCATTAACGTCATCGTCATCATTATCATTATCGTCATCATTATCATCATCGTCATCATCATCATCATCGTCATCATCATCATTATTATCATCATCATTATCATCATCGTCGTCATCATCATCATCGTCACAATCATCGTCATCGTCATCGTCATAATCATCGTTATCGTTATTGTCATTATCATCATCATCGTTATCATCATCATCATCATAATCATCACCATCATCATCATTATCATCATCATCATCGTCATCGTAATCGTCATCATCGTCATCATCGTCATCGTCTTATTGATTATTGTTCTCATCGTTATCATCTCCATTACTAACATTATCAACATTGTCTTTGTTTTTATTATTGTTATTATTACCCTTATTATTGTTGTAATCATTATTATTATCATTATCATCATTGTTATTACCATCATCATTATTATCATCTTCATTTTAATTGGTAATATAATCATTCTCGCCATAGTTTTTTAAAGTCTTGCTTCTTTATCACTGCTGCCTCAGTGTTGCCTCAATAGCGCTTCTTTATTTCTGCCTAAGTAACTCTCAAGTGCTGCTAAAGGACTTTTGCTTACATGATGCCTTAGTACTAAGAACATGCTACTAAATCTCCTCCATTAAAATACTACTTGTTAAGTGCTCCGAACTAAAGCTGCTTACGTGCTGACCAAAAATCTTTAAAGTTGTACTAAAATCTCACTGCAGTATAACTTAAGTATCGTCAAAATACTGCTCAAGTACCGCTGCTTAGCACCACCTTAGAGCGGCCCAAGTAGCACTGAAGAACTGCTCCTCAAGTATTGCCTTAGAATTAAACAAGTCGCCTTTTAAGTACAGCTGTTTGTATGTAGCCTAAAAGTTTTTATTCTACAACTGCACAGTTGTTACCCAAGTGAGGTTTAAGTACTACCTGATAGCTGTTTAAGTTTGATAACGTGTTATTTTAACTATAAGTATTTATTATCATTCCTAGTAATATTTTTTAACGTATTCTCATTACTTTGATTATTTTTATTATCTTGGTTTTTATCGTTTTATTATTATCATCACTTTTATTAAAGTTTTATTTTATGTGCTACTTGTAATTAGAGTGATTCGACATAAATATCTGGGGTGAACTAAATAACCATTTTGTACTCTTATTTATTTGTTTCACGTTTTTTATACTTAGGGCTTTACCTTGTTCTAATAAATTTTTAGCTCATCGTTTCTACGAAATCAATCACATCTGAGTGCCATTTCTCGGCTGCTAGGGTATACCGTTAGATTTTGTTTACCAACTCACAGGTTTCTTGCTATATTATTGCGATTGATAAGGCCGTACTTCATTGCATCCTGTGCCATTGAAGCTTGCGTTCTTAACACGATAACATTGAGCAGTTTCTTAAATCCATTCGTTTGGTGATTTTTTTTTTTTTTTATTATTTTTTGAACTAATTTTGACTTAGGAAAGGTTTTGTACACACTGTTACCAGCTCGTCGAGTACTTATGAATATTTTTGTATAAGCGTTGGAGTTGCAGCAAATTAAAATTACTGGCTTTTCCCAGGTTTCATACGATTGACATCGTGGGTGCTGATAAATGTGCTAACATTCTATCTTCATTGGGTTAAGGGTTGGCGCGCGTAGCACTGATATTTATGCTAATGTTTCATTGTCTTTGATTTTCCACAATAAGTTTGGTTGGTATATAAAAACCAGTACAAGCAGTGAATTACTTAGACGGGGAGGTGCTGCATATCTTTAAATTGTTGCTTAATTTTTCTAATGTAAACTTACTCTGACTTGGCATTTATAATTACACGAGAACTATTATTACGTTTGTCTGCTTATGTTTATCAGTAGAACTCAGCTATAATCATTTAGTGGCAACAGCAGCACTATAAACTAAAAAACACACTGCTTGTCTTATTTTAAAATACAAAATTTAAAATTACAAGTAAAACTTGGAAAAAAAGTTAATTTCTACTTACTTATTAACTGTTATAAATGAACAAAGAAATACGTCAATTTTATTTCTCAAATTCAAATTCCAAAAACGATCTTTTTACATCGCTTAATTCTAATGGTAAGCTGAATGTTCTATGACTTGTTATTCCTTTTGGAACTATTATTGATGCTTTACCAATCTACGTCATAGATAAGATTTTTTTTTCTCACAAGAAAAGAAATACTAAATTAACTTTTCACGTAAAAATATTTTTCCTGGGCCATTAATACAAAAATTCAATCTGTTTTTTTACATATAGTTCTGAAAATTGTGATTTACAATCAGACAGACTCGTTACGGCCAGAAAGTAAAACCAGTTTTATTTTTTTTGTTTTAATGATTTCTTTTAATATTTTTTTCTACACTTANATATATATATATATATATCTGTATACTCGAGTGCGCTAGACAATAAGAGACGCAACATCCATGCTTTTGACGTGCCACTGGGCTCGCAATGTTTGAGCAGCTGACGCAAGCTGAGAATCGTATGTATTTAAACAGGTACGTTACGCTGCACTACGTGTGCAACTCTGGTGTACCACGTGACCTCCATATGATACTGTACAAATGAATTTCGTCCGTGTCAAGAGTGGGAGAATCGTCACGCACGTGTTGCCCAGATTATTGCCGGACCTTACCGGAAGTACACCCACCCCGTAAAAACCAGTCTTTACTTTCAATTAAAATAATCAGATCAGCTAGCAGCCAACTTTGCAAACTCAAAATGACGGCACCAACACAATTAAATGATTAAAATAATTTAATTAATGGTCCCACGTGACTAGATGATTAAGTATGAGTCCTCCACCGTCGCCTCATTAGCGTCCTTTGCTTACTAAGTGGCTTTGCTTTCAATTTGACGCCATCTGTCGATGCCTTAATTACTAAGAGGGTCCTTCCCTTCCAACACCCACCCCCCTCCGACTTCTCAACTGTGGCGTATGCTCCGTTGGGTGGCGATCTCTAAGAAGGCTCCATTATTTCAAGGATGTTCATCTTATGAAAAATTTGCATTCCCACTCAATTACTTGGAGGGAGGAGTAATAACGGCAATGTAGCTATTTCGTTGGTAACGCTTTTCCACTTGCGCATCTCTGACGGTTGCTTACTCGACGTGCCAACTTTGATGGAGAAAAACAATAATTAATTTCCTGAGGTTACAGGGGGCTTTGGAATTTTGAAAACAAAATGGACGGAAACGTTGGCAGGTACATGCGTGAGAGCCGTGGATCGTTTGTACGTATAGGTATATACAGCACGGTAATGAGACAAAGAGCGTGAACTTTGAATTCGCGCCACCGTTTAATCCTTGCCGGTTCTCGCTCTCCTCTGTAGTGACTTCCACCGCGGGATAGATGGAGAGAAGGAAATGGGAGAGAGTGAAGGATGGGGGGTGGGGTTGGTTTAATATCCGCGAAAATCCATTTTTCCCGGGAACGTGCTCGCGAGCACTGATTCGTAACGATGAAAAATGACGTTCTGTGGAGTCGGAAAGCTTGCTCGCTCTCATTCTTTCCTTTTACCCTTTTTTTTTTCTACACTTATTATTAAGCCCAACTGACATCCCTTATTAGGATGTTAAAGTGAAGTTAAAAGAACAGTTGATATCGCTACGGGGAAATAATTCAGTGTTTATTGTATGATATTCTTATGAATAAAGTGAATAATGAAAAAATGGAATATTTTGCTGAAGATGTGAATAAAGAGTACCCCACAGTTGATTCTGAAAATTGGAGACCTCGTCAGTAAAGAAATTTTCAGTTATATGGAAATGGATTTCAACTCGTGAACTTCGAGAGGGGGAGCAGATCATGCTATTAAGCTTATATTCCTATCAAATATTAAATCCAAGACAACAACTAATACTCGTATATCAGCTCACTTCTTCTAAGCTTACGAATTTAAACTAACATGTTGCGATTCTAATTATTTTTCAATTTATTTTCAAGAAAATATTGTTGGGAAATTAGTTCTTTTATGTTAATGTAAATGATTAAAAATATATGTTAAGTAGACTAAATTTATGAATTCGAAAATATTTGTAGTACTACTATTAATAAAAATAATGATTTAGAATCATATGTAGTATGTGCTTCTGTTATTAAAATTTTAAATTTTAAAATTAAAATCGATTCATGGAAAAGGGACTGTTTATTATTATAATCATATGAGATGGATTGACCAAGAAGAGGTTAGTGTCCATGCTTTCACTGTGGCACTATCCTGACATTACTGCTTTCTGATTATTCTTGCTTCTTATACCTCAAGATCAGATTTTTTTATCCGTGAGACAAAATGAATGCTTCACCCTAGAGGAACATACCTAGTAACACTGCATGTTACACGTTTTAATTTTCTTTACTTAAAAATTGAACTAAATTGAATTCAATACGAAAAAAAAGACGATCTATTTCGATTGAAAACTTCTGATTTCAATTGATTTCAACACGAAATATAAAATTTCATTTTGATTGACTTCAATGAGCACTTTACGAATCAATGCAATTTCAATAGTACTCTTTGGTACTAGGACTCCACGCGGTATACCTTGTCACCTTTGGAGAAGCTCCTAGTGCGACTTTTGCCTTCGAGACAGTCCAGGGCTCCCGCCATGACTCGCACGATATAATTTTCAAGACGGCTGTCAGTTCGTTGGGGACCTTCATGTAGACTTCTTTGCCCAGGCGTCCATTGAGATACGCAGTTACTATGTTAAACTGACGTATGATTAAGTTTCTATAGTTGGCTGTCGATAGGTTGATCCTGATCGATTCTAGGCAACCAACTGGGGCAAAAGTTTTCTGGAAATCTATGCCATACTTCTGGGTGTATCACTTAGCTATCTTGCCTTTTTCTTCTCTTTGAATGGGTCGTTCTCTTTGGGTTTGGCGCGTAGTACAAATTGGCTCTTCACACTGCTGTGGGCTTGATCTGTTTTTACCAGTGTCCATGTATCGTTCTTTAGAATCAAAGCTACCTCACTTGCCATTGCGTTCAGCCATTCATCGGAGTCTGGTGTTGTAAGTGCCTTCACAATCGGGACCTCTGCTAGGAAGGCTATGACCTAGGGTATATTTTCATGTAGATAAGCAGCCGTTTCAGTGTAAGTTCTTCCTTCATCTCTTGGATCAAAGTACGGGCCTGGTCCTCAGAAGTTTGGTCCCTCTGATAAGAAACCACGAAAATCCATTAGGGAGTCTACGTCGTTGCCCTTTTTGGTGGAGTTGAAGTCATCGTTGGGTTCTTGCGTGGTCATTGGGTTGGGGTCAATGAACAGGCTCACCCCCTGATCACTCTAATCTTTCTTTATTAATTTAATGGAACTGTATGAGGTGTCCTCCAAGAATTTAACGTCCTTCAACACTCCGATCTTGCGTTTCCCAAGGAGTCATACCCTATAGCCTTAAATTTCGTTGTAGTATCCGATGAACACGCTTTTTCTTGTATGCAACTCCAGCTTCTCCTTGTTGGTACGTCTATCCTTAACGAAGACATCAACCAAAAATCATAAGGTGCGACGCGTGGGGACGCTTTCCGTGCATTATTTTGAATGGCATTTTACCACCAGGCCTTCTCGAGAGACAGCGGCTTTGATTAAAGTTAACCGTGTTAACCACATCTGCTCACAGAGATGCGAGTAAACTCGTCTGTACTTAACCTTCTGTTCCAGCTGCGTGTTTATTGAGACAAGAAAGGTCTTAAACTCCCGAAGTACCTCGTTCTATTGATTTAAGAACCTAACCTAGCACCTGCCTGAGCTGTCGTCGATGAAAGTACAGAAATATTTGCTTCTGGCAAGAAACGGAGTGCTCATGGGTCCACAAACATCTGAGTAGATAATATCTCTTATGCTAGTTTCTTTCAAAGTCGTTTTAGGAAGGGCAAGCGGCTCATAATTTCCTGCACGAGATTACACTGCAGATCTGAAAGGTTCAGTACCTTTTGAAACGTCACCTGCTTGGCTTTTCCGTCATGTTCCAACTGTGCCCTTGCCATTTCCGTACCTTTCACCTCTTTGCTTGAGCTGCTTGCCAAGCTGAACTCTTTCGTGCTGATTTCAAGCGTTTTGATTGAATCCTTGGACTGAGTCTGGGTTCCAGCTAGCTTGTCCTCGGATGCTTACTCGTTTTCGCAGTACAGTGCAACGTCCGCCGCGTTGCTTGCTGACTGCCCGTCCTCTATTTGCTTGCAGTTCTTTGCCTGATGGCCATATGCTTGTAGACGTAGCTACTTATCTTCGCGTCCTTGTCTTTGTATTTGTCTCGCCCCTTGTTCACGAACATGGCATTCTGGTTGTTCTTCTGTTCCATCACCTTCCTGGCTTCGTTTTCTTCAGCAACCTTGATTCACATAATTTCCAGAGCTGGAAGTTCATCACGAGACACGATGGTGCACTGAAAGTTCTCGAAACTTTCTGGGAGACTACGAAGCAACATGATGGATGGAGAAAGGAGATCTCTGTTTATTTCATCCTCCAATGTCAAGAGTTTTTTAACCATGTTAAAGAACTCTCTGATGTATTGTCGAGCATCCTCTCCTTCTGCCATCTTTGTTAAGATAATCTGATTGAGCAGGACGGCCTTTCTAATAAGTCTTTTTGACAAATATAGTGACTCCAGTCACTTCCATATCTTCTTTACTGTTGTTCATGACTTGACTAGTTTAATCTTGGACGGGTTGATGGCAAGGATAATGTCTGACTGAGCCTTTAAGTTCTCGTTTACCCACTTTTTAATGATCTTGTTTGTATCTGGTTTGTCTTTTTCAACCGTTGGTTTTTCGTAGAGCCATTTACATATCCCCACGCATTGTATGGGAGCTCGCGAGGATGGGAGAGATACAAATACTTTTTTATCCAACTCGTACACGTATCACTTTTATCTAGTAGTACCACGATTATTCAATGCTCTGCAAGTCGTCCCTCTCTTCGTCTTGAGCCCATAACCTGTTAGCTGAGCGAGATTTGCGAGAATCCTTCTGCCAGGAGGACAGAGAGAGAGAGGATTACACAGTTAACAAAAAGGAACTAATTGAGAGCGACATTTACTTATACTAGTGATATAAAGAGTTCTGGTAAATAGGTGTAATACGAAGTAAGTAACTTGAAAAACACAACCGTTAGGCTGCGAAGCCAGAAGGCGACTGAATAACTCTGCGAATCATAGTGAGGAACGGGACGGGCGTAGTGATCAAAAACTAGCTCAGGGGAGGGGATGGGACAGGTAACAGTGCCAAATTTCAACATTGTCTATTTCAAAAAGTACTTGATAGCAGTACCACTTGAGTCATTATTTTCAGCATTTATGAGAATCTCATGTTGTAATACAATACTACGTTGTTCTTACCTAGTTGTGTTACACAAGCCTTTACTAATATGATTTTAAATAAACATATAACTTTTCAATTATCTATGAAGATAAATGTTTAAGCTAGGATGGGTTAATAGTCGTAATAAAGTATTTTAATACTCAGGCAGTAACACATCCTCAAAAACAAAGTTATCACAGCTTTCGATACAATTGACACTTGTATACATCGCTTGTTACTTTAATACGTCAAATGGTAATCTTTTTGTTGCTCTTAATTATACTAGCGTTTCTGTAATAATATATTGCAAAACCCATTGCTTTTCTAATGTTGTGAACAAAATCGCTGTCCTTATGTAAAGAGTCAGAATGAAAGCAGGTGTCGGGTCTGACGAGTTTAAATTTACCCGTATCTTCCTAATCATCCATATGTACGCTGAACGGCCACTGTTTCGTTGGACGGAAGAGTCTCATAAAAGTAAATTATTAGTGAGTTTTAATATCAATAAGAACTTTCTTAACAAATAAAGTATTTAAGGTTGAAGGTCTTGAGAGTATATTAAATATTTTTTCGTTTAAATCTTTTTATAATATAAACTTATTTTGGTGGATGTGTCAAGTACCCCTCACCAAAAAAAAAAACGTCTCATTTTACTGTGTTTTCTTTCCCACCATAAAATAAAGTAAAAAAAAACAATGCTTCGTTGGAATAATTCTTTTGTATATTGAAAGACACCCAACTTTATTTAAGAATAACTATACCTTTATGTTTTTTATCGCCTGACATCTTTTGAAATTACATGATCTTATATATATTGTTACTTGGAAGATCATAATTTTTATTTCCATTCATAGAATTTAAAAACATTAGCAACTTCTTTATTTGTTTTTTCACACCCTGTATACGACAGACATGTGTGCTGAATTTTTTTGTTGTGCTAATTTATATTTTAGAATATGAATTTTTTTAACTTCATACATTCTTTCACATGTTCTTATATTTATTGTACTTATACATTTACTGTATACGTACATACGTAAATGAAACTAATATTAATACATATTCTCATACTATTATCATTGTTTTTGTTAAATGGTCTTATTTCTTTTGTTATTTTTTGTAAAATTTTTGGATGAGGTCACTAATTGTTGAAAGATTGTAAGAAGAACTTCTTCATTTATTATCAAATTCTTATACTAGAAATAGAAGGTTAGCGTTGAAAGCGTCTAGGGAGCAAAGCCCAACAAGGGTATATATGACTTAAATTTCCGTAAGTTAAGCGTCAAAAGAATGTCATTTACCTTATCATAATGGTAATAATGAGATAATTGTTGAAATCTAGCAATACTGGGAGCAATCAGTGTATAATTCAAAAACTTGTGATAAATTCATTTCCTAGAAATTAATTGATGAACTTTCAGGCACCTTACTAATGCTTAATAATACTTTTTACTTGTTTATATAAAATAAATATAAGTCCTGTTAGAATTTACTGTCAGCATAATCGATTAGTATTTAGTTGTTTGCAATAAATACCCGCACGTTAATTTTTTTCACGGCTTTCTGAATTCAAAACAATTTTAGACATTTGCTAGATAACCATTATACATGTGTTAGTCATTCGCTCATTCGAAATTTCTTTTTTTGATGATAGTATTAAAAAATAATTTGCATTGCCTTCATAAATAGAAAGATTCGCTGTGAATACGTTAGGAATAAGCAGTACACACACGCACACTTAGCCTCACATACGCTTATGTAATTTCAAAAAAATTTAAGTATTTCCGTTATTTGCTTGTCTTATTTTTCTTCACTTTTTTTTTACTATTAATGGAAGCCAAATTTTTACGTGCAATCGAATACCTTTGAACTATTTCTCTTACCTGATAAAATGTTTTTTATCAATGTACTCCAAGTCAACTTTATTATTTTAAACTAAAAACGAACATAAGTTCTAGCTAATGTAGGCTTTCATTTTCTTATTTTAAAAACTGTTAAATTTAATTTAATTAACTGTTTATCTTCCTATCCTTAGTTTTTATTGTACTTCTCCACCTTATGTCTAGCTGTATACCAATGGATACAATATGCTTTTGTGGTTTCCACAGATTTTCGGTATATTACGTATTGCTGCTGTGATTGTGCATCTTTAAAGTCACTTACCTTGTAACGTACATTTTTATGATACTTTAAGAAAAAGTTTTCGTTTTTCATCATACGGTGCTAAAAAAAGGAGCTCCCATTCCACAAGGTAAAAAGAAAATTTTTTCTCTTAGTATAGGATTAGTGAAAAGTTGTATACCACTTAGGGTAAAAAAAAAAAAATTAATTCTTTGAGTTACACATTCTCGTCATAATATTCTTCAGCTCTTGGTTTAATTTCGAATAATAAACACCAGTTTCTACAATTTGTATTCCAAAATTTAGATATTACTTGTCGTCTTAAAATTCTACTAATTAAAATATAAAAATAGATTATAGAATTATACGTAACAATGAACCAGAAAAAATAAAAAATTTGAAGATTAAGATCAATTATAGCAAGAATCTAATTCTTAAATTTTGTATTAGTTATTAGATATTTAGATAATAAAACTTCCTTGAAACTGTATGAAGTTACAATTTAAAAAGAATCTGTTATTCAAATGTAAATGGATATATATTATTTTATAAAATGAGTCCCTTCACGTTTTTTAAATTCTGATCAATCCACTCGTCAAATTGTTTAATCATGTCACTATCCATTATATTCTTCCACTGACCTACAGTTCCACTTCTTATAAATTCACCTTCAACCTCAAAGTTACCAAATATCTTTTTATTTTTTACAGCATCAATACTCTTTTCACGATTAACAGCAGGATTAGTTTTCATACTAGAGAAGCTCAGATGTTCTTCTAATGCTGCTACCTGTGTGTCATCAAGTTCTTTGTCAAGAAATTTAGCTGTTTTATAAATCACTGCGGGCAAATCCTATGGAATCAAGGGGAAAAAAAAAATTTTAAAATAAGCTCTTTTAATTAAAGAGATGCAGACAACAAAACATTCGATCGGTAATAATATATGTTATTTCTTTTATTAGTGATAGTAAGTAAAAATTACCTTTTTCATATCTTCGTACTTAATAAACAAAACGTTATCCAGATCTTTCATTTTCCAAAATCCGTGTATATGCTTCCAATAAGGGGCGTAAACAACTTAAAGAAAAATTATACTTCGTGTTAAAATTCACATTAGAATTATATCTTTTTTTCTTTATACATAAAAAAGAAGTTATAAACACGTTTAACATGAAATATTAAAAAAATTTTTAAATGTGTAAGAATGTTAAAATAACAGCGAGCTCGCAAAAATAAACAATTTCTTCATTGTCTAGAGAAACAGTAGGCTCCACTCAACGTGGATTTAATTAGCTGACCTATTAGACAATCAATGGTAATATATTGTTACTGATTGATTACAAATAAAAATACGTCAGTTATGTCAGGTATAAGACTCGATATTCCTTAATCATAAAAGTAAGTAGTAACTGCTCATGCTTACAAAATCAGAATTGTGTTTCCTATGTTGGTGTATCACGTTTAGTCAGTCAGTCCTTTCAGTTAGGTAAGTATGCATAAATGTGTCAGGTGTACGCTCAACTAAGATATACTAAATTTGTTTGAACCCCTCTTTTGTTTGATTCAGGTTCTGCATTATATAGATACTAGCAGCCCCCCGTCAGCTTCGCCCAAGACTCACTAAATTAAACACCGTAGTGTGTTAATATGTAATGTAAAACGTTTTCAGTTGAAAATTTCACATCTATTTCTGACACTTCTTAAGACAAACACTTTCTGATTAAAAACATATTTATTTGGAATGCATGCAGTTTGTTTAGTCAAGTAAGAAGCTCTAAAAAGTGAGAAAAATATAATTATGCTGAAAAGTACCGTGCATTCCTTATGCCATAAAATAATTGTTGGCTTTAAAAAGCCGTTGATTTGCAGTTTCTCTTGTATAATTTATAAACAAGGCAATTGTTTAAGGCTGTAAATATTCAAAGCTCACAAAAATATAGGTATAAGAAATCTTTTTCTCTTATGTCACAACTTTATTACCAGACCAATAAAGTTCTGGAGCTTATTCTCTACGTTTTTTATCACAGCAAAAATACAAATACATATTTTACCTATTTAAAAATCTAGATAATTCAAAAGATTACTGTAAGGGTTATAATGAAAAGCTAATCTCTCACTTAATAAATTTTTTTGTGATTTTCTTGACGCCCAAAATTGTATTCATTAAATGCATTTAAAGTTTTCCTTCCAATTCGACATACGACGACTTGAAATTTATGGCATAGTTGAGACTCTCGTAAGCCCTAAAGGCTTTTCTTTCAACTTTATTAGATTGTAATATATTCGTTAGCAAGGTAATTCGACGTCCAATGACCCTGAAAAGGACCAGTGAACTTCTAAAGTAAACTCTTTCTTGACTAAAGTTTCCAGCAAACGCGATTGCCTCTATACCTCAGGGTGATATTCTCTGGCCTGTTATTGCAGCACTACACTAATTAGGAAGAAAACTACAACGTTTAAGGCTTTGGAGCTAGTTATAGAGCTTTTTCCCAACGTCTCCTGGTATAACATCGAAGACGTTGGTGTCTAGAGCACCTTCTTTTTTGCAGACTCAGTTGTTTTGGTGATCTAAGGTAAGGAAATTTGTTCGTTATGCTTATCCGTTAAAAACTGTCACGTTGGCTCACGTTTATTATATTTTCTTAGTTGCTGTTAGGTTCTTACAACGTAGACCTTGAAGGAACGGTGATTCTTGGTTGAATGCTTAAACTCGAGAGGAAGATAAAGGATTGCCAGTCACCGGGATTTCCAGCTTTGCAACGAACAACTCTGCTCGTGACGTCTGCCAGCAAATGACTGACATGGTTTAATAGTGGCTGGCTTTACATAGTCTTTAAGTTGACAAATCATCTCCAGGAATGGTAGTAAAAATTAAGTTGTTGGCAAGGTAATGTAAAATTAGGTAAATCTTAAAAGAACCAATGAGATTGATGGTTAAGTAGAAATTGTTTATACACATAATGGCCCTGAAAAGGGCCAGTGGTGAGACTTGCAGCTATTCTTTACTATTATTCTTGATAAGAGAGAGCCAGCTGCAGGTAGCTTGACTCTTATTCTTTGAGTCTCTGTGTAAGAAGGCCATGTAGGAGGCAAGTATGCTGTTAACCAAAGAATATCTTGTCTTTGGGTCGTTTTCCAGATAACCAACCGTTTATCGTTAGTCAGGAAAGTGGGCCTGGAGAATACCTTTTCTCTAGGTATGCCGTTGGGACGACTACTAAAAAGGAGGCCGTTGTAGTTGTCGTTACTATTTAGGGCTGTCTTCCCTGGCTCGCATTTAAAGTAGGAAATTCTCTGACAACACCAGGTCCAATGGTTGAACGGCCCAAATTTCTGAAGTGCTGGTGCAAATTATGCTCCGGCTAGACACGTCTTCTGGAATTCCATCAGAGGCGTTGACGTTCCAAACATTTTTTTTCCGCGGCACTCAGTTATTTTGGTGATCTGCAGTAAAAACTGATTTATTTCGCTTGCCCATGAAAGAATAGTGTCATTGGTAGCCGGGATGCCCAGCTGCACGACAGACTACTCTGTTCTTGGTGTAGTGCCGATGATTGACTACGATAATTGTCAGCTCGATGGAGCATCTTAAAACTACTTTTCACTATCTTTGATTGCGCGTGGCTTCAATTTTACCTCGACGCCACCTAGTCGATCCTACTGTACTAAAGCGCAAAGCTAGCTTATTTAGGCAAAACTTTGAACTTATTTACCATTATTGTTATTATTTTTTTCAAGAAAAAAACTCTGCAAAAACCATCTTGGAATCATTAAGAATCAGTACGAAAAATTTCAGCAAAATCGGTTCAGTAGTTTTTGTGGTAAGCAATTCCAATGGTCTTAGCGACTTTGCTTTATATATTAGTAAGATACTATCATCTCAAAACCTCGCTATATATTGTAACGAGGTAAATCTGGCCTCCAGGCTCATGTAGCTCTTCCTGACGCAATGCATATGACGTCATATCGGCAAAGGCTTACCTTCCCCGAATTGTTTTTTTTTTGTTTTGGCTCCCAGAAAAAAGAGAAGAGAACGACGCGACGCGGGACATAGCACCAACAGTGGCGAAGAAATAAGAGTGAGCGCGCGCAGCACTGTTCGGGCCGCGGCGGTGGCCCTCGGGTAATGAGAGAGAGAGAAAAAGGCGCTGAGATGTAGTATGCGCTGTGGTTGCAGCGGGACGGGCTGACTCAGTCTCAAGTCAAGAGCCATCGCGCCCGCATAGGAAAGCTAGAGGTTTTGCGATTTGAGAGAGAGCGAGAGAAAGCTGTTTTAGAACAAGAGAGAGAGAAGAGTGAGCTGCTGTGTCCCCGTCGTTGGAGACCATCACCACGAGGAGATTCAGGACGAGAGAGAGAGAGTGACCGCAGAACAAGAAAGAGAGAGGAAGACTAAGACAGCAGCCATCAGCCCCACGAACTCACCAGCAGCTCGAGGCCCAGCAGGATGCCACACGCCCTTGTCACGAGTTAGAGAGCTGAGAGATAGGGTGTTTCTTTTCCCTTTGTTTTTTGTGCGTCGTACTAGGGATTGCGAGCGCTGGTAGGCCTCCTGAACGAGGTCCAGGAGTAGACAGAGGATAGAGAAAGAGAGAGAGAGTGTGTGAGTGCGAGAGAAAGAGAGAGAAAGAGAGAGAGGGCCAGATCACAAGAAGTCGTGGGTGCATGCTCGGGAGTGCCGAATTAATAGTGTCACGCGTTTCCGTTCTAGGTCTATAGGGTAGAGGGGCATAGTTGAGAGGAAACGAGATAGAGAGAGAGAAAGAGAGACCTAGGACAAAGGGACAAGGGTAAGGTTACCGGGATACAGAAAGAGAGAGAGAGAGAGAAATGCAATTGCGTGTACAACAGGGCTGGAAAGGGATAGAGTCGAGGGACGGCGAGAGGACGTGCAAGTGAAGGTGCGTGTGGCATGGCCAGGAGCTCGTCAGGGCAGTGGCCCCTCTTAGTTTCAGGACCCTAAACGCGCGCTCGCAGCTCACGCAGCAAGGTGGAACCGTTTATTTGTAGAGCCATGTGGAGAGCCGTAATAAACAATTTCCTTAAACTTGACGTGATAGCATTTTCCATATTTATTTCTCTCAGTAGAACGAGAGAAAAAATCCCGTGCAAACTCCCCTTTTCAGAAGCAGAATCCAGGAGGACGAGGGACTTGGAGAACACTTGGATATTACAGATAAGAATCAAGGTAGATGTTTGAAGCATAACTGTATTTTATGTGTTTTATTTCAACAATTACGTTTGGTTTATATTAATTTTTACTTTATTTTTTTTTACTTTAACAATAAATTTGTATCGTTTACTAAGCATCCTCATCAAGCCTTTTTTTATATCAGTTGCGGGTTATTTCTTTATGCAGAAAAAAACCCTAAGGTAAATTTTCTGATGACAAAGAATTTAACGTCGATGTCGGTTTATATATACCATTCAACAAACGAATTTAAGACAGATACAAATACAATGAGGCATCCACTGTATGCTAGTGTATTGGCGCTATGTGATGCCAGAATATTTTGGACTTGTCGGACGAGTTTAGGCTCAATGCATTGTTAACTAAAAATAACACAAGATTGTCAACTAATTATGATAATAAGTGTAAAAACTACAAAAATCCTAATAAATAAGACTATTCTATTCATACGCAAAGTAAAGTGCAGAAGCAAAGAAAAATACCGATATCCACGTTAACGACGTAAAGACGACACCAAATCCAGTAAAATAATTTTTATTTTGTAGTATCCACCAGAAGGAAGTTAAGTATTATGCAAGCTTACGCCAGTATGACGTGAGCAATCGTAAATATAGTCCTTCATAGGTTTGTTTAATTGACATTACTCAAGTAAGGCGCTATCATCTTTAATTTCTTTTCAATAAGAAAATTGTTAAGCTTACGTTCATGGTACTTATCGTCATCAATATGTCTGACAACTAAAAAAGATTGTAAAACTCAATACCATATGGTCAATAGTGCATCAAGTCTTTACAAATTTAGCAATCCTGCAGTTTTTACTCACTGAGGGAGGGGGCTCTGCCATATGTATTTTACAAGAAAAATATGAGTTTAATTCATGTATAATTTTGAGCCAATTATTAACTACCGGGATATTTTTTGTAAGTTCATACTTCCCTTTATACTACAAATTCTGTTAGTTAAAAAATATATACGTTTATTTTTGAGTAATACTCATAACTTTCAAAAAATTAGACATTTATTTTATGTAAAATTGGCTGTATAAAAATTTAAAATTCACATGGTTATCACGAATAAAATTTTTGTGTGTTCTTATACATTTGCTATTATTTATTGACAGCATATCTTTTTTCTCATGAATAACCAGAGAAATCTACATGAAATTCGCCGTATCAAAGTTTTAAATTTTTTCTTTACAATTTTTAGTTATTTGCTAGAATGATTTTATCACTTTATTTGTATAAAACAACTGTTAACGACCGTTTTGATTAAGAGCATTTACTTATAAGGTTGCTTTTACGAAGAATATAGTCTCCTTTATTTTAAATATAAGGTGCTTGCGCTACAATTTTGTTCTTATAGATATAGTTGTCAATGTATCTTTGAAAAAATTAGGTACTAATACGAACTTTTCATAAGTATAAATTAATTATCCGTTGAATTTTTAATCAGAAAATTTACAAAATTTTGTGAAGTCAGGTGTGAAATCTTTTTTCACAATTATTGTCATAGAAAAACAGCACTGGACAATAAAGAGACATTACAGAAAGAGCTAGCCTTGATTCCGTTGAGTGTTTTCCTTGTTGTCGATCTTTTCTCTGATTGGTTCCCAAAAATGTACACCATATAGGAGAAAATACATAGTTACAGAGAGATGCTAGACCAAAACAGTCTTTTTTCTCTTTCTACGAGTCATATTTTTTCACTTACAAATAAATATCAAGCTCCCTTACAATATCTGCATTATCTCCACGCTCTTGAATTGCTACTCAATTTTAAATATTTTTAGTGAAAAACTTATTTTTCGCTGATTGAAAACATTAAACTTACATTTCAAAGTTCTTAAAATACTTTAGTCAGCTACCAAAAAAGTCTTGTTTCTTTTAAAAAAAAATCATAGTTGTTGAAAAAGTAGCAAATGAAAATAAAAGTTAATCTTTTAATGTTCATTAGTATCGTTTCTTACAAAAAGTACAGACTACTTTACGAAAAAGGTTACTTTCAGAAAACTTCTCCTAAATGATCCACCTCTTTGGGATAAACTACTATAATTTTTTCTGCTCAACGACAGTGCAGAATAATTTACTGCAGGGTAGGAAAACTACTTACTATAAAGCTCTTTTACTTAATAAATTACTTATTTTTTGAAAGTCTATATAATGTTTTATATGGAAATATATTTTGACCTGTCTTCTGCTTTCCTGCGAACTCCCTTTTAACGACACCTGAATTGAAGAGACAACTGTACATAGAAAAAATCTTTATCTTGATTTTTTATTTTTCTTATATGTACCGATTAGTCCATTTTTTTGCATGGCTGCAGAAAAAGGCATATGAACAATTGCTGTTGGCTTGTTGAGTTCAACTGTTTCCTTTGTTTTTTTTATATCATCGGAAAGGGACCATAAACAATAGAGCATACTGACAGAGATGTAGGTCATAATAATATTTAAAAAAATTATTTATTTAATATGAGGTGAGCTAATGGAGCCTAATCAATCAATCAGTAATTTTTTGTTACTATCACGAAAACTGTAAAATCGCTTGGATATATAAATTACAACATATGGAAAAATGATTTTAGCGCATTATTATGTTGTATTTATTTGTTGTTGAGCCAATAGATAGGATCAATCAGACTTTTTTTTCGAGTTTTACTTACAACTATTTCTTGAAGCATCGTGTTGCAAAAATAGCTACAGATAATATATTTATTACTTGAATAGTAAGCCCTGAACAAAGACCGTTAAGAGGACGTATGTATATCTTTAAAACTTTTTTTTGGAAGTTAAAACTTCTTTAGGCACGTTGGACGATCTTAAATGGGGAAAAACTCTTGGTTTCGATATAACAAGCTCATATACACTAACACGGAATATCCCGCAGAAATAGAAAAAACGAAAAAACCGTGAAAAATTTTTCAGTCGTAAAAAACACTAAATTGTTAGTAACCATTATTAAAAATATCTCTTTCCATTTTTTTTCAATTCACGTTAAAATTCACTATTAGCTACAGTCAGTAGGTAAAGGAGCAAAATTTTAAATGTTAGAGTTATATTAATTTTTTGCAATGAAAAATTGAATTCTATTACAAAATCGAAGTCGGAATGAAAAATGGTAGTTTACCTACCTTTGAAGTTTTTGAGAAGCTGGTGTGCCTTCGGTAGGAAATAAAGAATTTACCTCATAAGCACCATCGATCTAGAGCTATTTTGTGGCACAAAATGCGATCTGTGTAACAGGGCCTACGGTACTTATTATGCTTGCCCTGGTTGGATGTGCGACACGTATGAACCATTGTTTTTCTACTGAGGGCTACTAAATGTCTAAATTTAAAAAAAAACACCCAGAAAAGGAAATGATAGTTTTTGTCCTGAAAGTGCCATCGTCACTAAGGCTACTTTGCGGCTCGAGGGAGGTAATGTAACCACGGAGTGATAGATCTTATGTGGTAAATCCTGCTTTCCCTACTAAGGGCACACCAGCTGTTAAAAAACGCCTGAGGTAGAAATGGTAGTTTTCATACCTAGTGACACATGTCGTCAGAGCAAGTACCAGGCCCGATTATTTGTAAACCATAATGTTTGATTATTGAGTGCTAATGTTAATGCACTTCTAGAGTGCCAGATCAGGTAAGTGTGAGCATGCAAAACTTATTAATAAGAAAATGAATATAATTATAGTCAAGTGTAATTACAACTGGTTCATTTAAAATATCAATAGTCTTAATTTTATAAACAATATTATACCGAAGTTTAAAACAAAATAATGGTATTATAAAAAATCTTAAAAATTGTATGAAACAATAATATATACTAAACTTCAAGTGAATAATAACATTGAGTCTATAAAAAATTACAATATAGAAATAAAAAGTTAATTGTCACTGAGTAACACTATTAGGTTTATAAGTACTCTGTATATCTATATTCACTTAAGCAGATATAATAATAAAGGTGTATGTATGCAGTGTGTGAGTAACCATAGAAAGTGTATTTGTGTAAGAGAGTTTGAACTAAGTAAGAGTTTTACTGAATTTTTTTATAAAACTTACTCTTTAAGCATATAAACATAGACAGTATCTTATTAATACTGATATGATTTATATGACTAATCTTACAAGTACATAAAGCAAAGTCGCTAAAACTGTTGTAATCCGTAACCGCAAAAACTACTTAACCGATTTTGCTGAAATTTTGCATACTGATTCTTGACAATTCCGAAATAGTTTTCGTACAGTTTTTTTCTTGAAAAAGTTAATAAGACTATCGATAAGTAAGCTCAAAGTTCTGCTAAATCAAGCTAGCTTTGCGTTTCAGCTCAGTAGTATCCGCTAGGTGATGTTGAGGTAGAATTAAAGCCACCCACAAACAAAGATAGTGAAGAGTGGTTTTAAGATGCCCCATCAAGTAGTCGATTATCGTAGCCATTCATCGGCAGTATACCAAAAACAAAGTTGTTAGTAGTGCAGCTGGGCATCCCGGCTACCGCTGACACTCTTCTTTCATGGGCATGCGAAATAAATCGGTTTTTACTGGAGATTGCCAAAATAACCGAGTGCCACGAAAAAATAGGTATTCAGAATGTAAACGTCTTAGGCGTCATACCAGGAGACGTCCAGGTAGAGCTTAACCTGCTCCACCAGCACTACAGGGTTTTAAGGCCCTTCTTCCGTTCAACCTGGTGCTACTACAGCACCTATTGCTACAACAGTAAGCCAGGAAGAACAATCCTGAGGAGTTTTCACAGTCCCATTGGCTAAAAATTTTATCAGCCTCCTCCTCAATGGTTTGTCTTAACTGCATTCTCACAGAGAAGGAATTCTCCAGGCCCACTTCATTCACTGGCAGACGTCACGAGCAGAGTTGTTCGTAGCAAGGCTGGGAACCCCGGTGACCGACAATCCAATATTACTCTCTCAACTTTAAGCATTCAATCAGGAATCATCGATCCTCCCTAAGGTCTGCGCTGGGAGAACTTAACAGCTATGAAGAAAAAATAATAAACATGAGCCGACGGGAAAGTTACCAATGGGCAAGCATCACGAACCAATTTTTCCACCTTCGATCACCAAAACAACTGAGTCTGAAAAAAAGGTGCTTTAGACACCGTTTTTGACGTTATACCAGGACACATTGAGAAAGAGATCTACAACTAGCTCCAAGCTTCAAACCCTGAGGTATCCAGGCAGTCACGTTTGCTGGAAACTTCAGTCAAGAAAGACTTCACTTAAAAAGCTCACTGGTCCTTTTCAGGTTCATCGGACGTGGAACTACCTTGCCATTAAATATATTACAATCTAACAAAGGTAAAAAAAATAGCCTTTAGGGCTCACAAGAGTCTTAACTATGCTAAAAGTCACAAGAAGTCAAATTAGAAGGCAAACTTCAAATGCATCTTAAGAATACAATTTTAGGCGTCAAGAAAATGACAAAAGAATTTATTAAGTGAGAGATCAGCTATTTACTATAACCCTCATAGTTATCTCTTGAATCTTTCAGATTTTTAAATAGGTAAAATATTTATTTGTGTTTTTGTTGCGATAAATAACTTAGAAATTAAGCTCCAAGACTTTGTTGCTCTGGTAGTAAAGTTTTCTTTTAGATAAGAGGAAAAAATTTTTTAATGATTTATTTTTTGTGACTTTTGAATCTTTACAGCTTTAGAAAATAGCCCTGTTGTTAGATTATACGAAAAAAACTGCAAATCAACGGCCTTTTAAGCCCAACAATTATTTTATGATATAATAAATGCACGGTACTTTTCAGCTTAATTTTTTTTTTTTCACTTTTTACAACTTTTTAGTTTACCAAATAAATTGTATGCATTCCGAACAAATGTGTATTTGTATTTTTGTTGCGATAAATAACATAGAGATTAACTTTACCTAAAGACTTTGTTGCTCTGGTAAAAAAAGATTTACGAAGAGACTTTGTTGCTCTGGTAATAAAGTTGTGAGATAAGAGAAAGAAGTTTTTTAATGATGAATTTTTTGTGAGCTTTGAATCTTAACAGCTTAAAAAAATAGCCCTTTTCGTAAATTATACGGGAGAAACTGCAAATCAACAGCCCCTTATGGTCAATGATTATTTTATGTCATAAGGAACGCATGGTACTTTTCAGCATAATTGTATTTTTTTAATTTTTACAGCTTATTATTTGGCCAAATAAACTGTATGGATTTTGAACCAATATATTTTTGATAAAAAGATTTTTGTTGTGAGAAGTGTCAGAACTAAATGTATAATTTTTCACTGAAAGCGTTTCACATTACATGTTAAGACACTGCGGTGTTCCATTTAGTGAGTCTCGGGCAAAGCCGAGACGGGGGGGCCACTTGTTTCTAATATTCTTATAAACCAAATGAGCAGGCATTGACTGAAAAATCACCGAAAGTATAAAAATGTACCAAATGAGAAGAAGAAATACCGAGACCTCGATAACAAAATTGATAATGCATTTTTTTGGCAAGAAAAGAGTTTCAGGTATAAATCCTGGTCGAGGTAGCACTTTTTTTAATTGCTACGTATGATAATTTTTCTACAAATCGTAGTTTTAACTGAAAAAAAATTGAGTTGCCTTGGCAATCTCATGATGGATGAGAAATGTCGATAAATTCAATTACTTGCATTAATACTTACCTATCAATAAAATTAAATTAATTTCTAATATTCTTATATCAAAGTTGAATACAGTGCTGAAACATACATCGTATGACTGAATCTCCACAGCTGGTATATTTGATGAGAAGCTTGATTGATGATTAATAGAATAATATGACCACCACTTTATGTGATACAAGATGTGACAGAAAAAACACAAAATTCTTATGCGCAACATTTTAATAAATAAAATAAGCAAAAGCTATCGTGTTAAGACCATCAATATTCAGGATCCTATTAAACTCTTAACAAGAATCACAAGAATGGAAAGTAGCAGATTTAACTTTAGGACTAACGTCGTTATAAAAAAGTTCTATACAATTTAAATAATCCTACAAGGGAGACTGCATCTCAGTTTGATAACCGTTTTGAAGAAGCCATGAGATAGATTAACAATCATTCACAGAACAAAATCTTACCTAAGGATGGAAAAAGTGACGCTTTTTTGAATACCGTCGTTGGCTTAGTCCATGACTTACAAATATTGAATTTTATGAAAGAAATTAACCATGAAGAAGTGCTAAATCATTACAATCTTAAAAAGTATCTTGTAGACGCTAAAAACAACCAAGCAAACCAGAGGCTGAACCAGAGACTGATAACTGCAAATAGAGCAGGACGTAGACATATGCTACAAGTGTGTTGCCTATAGTCACAAATTCTGGGACTTCCAAAAGATGGACGGCAGAAAACAATGTCACAGATGCAAGTTTTTTTCCTTAAAGTAATGGAGCATAAAACTAGATGCAGAGGTGAATTTAATTATAAAAGAAATAATTTTATGAAAGGTTGGGATCTTTAATATAGTGGTGGAAGAGATAGGAGATAGTCACATTTTCAGAAATCAGAATGACAAGCGCAAAAACACTGTAATAGCGTCAATGAACTGAAAAAATCCAAAACTTACAACAATAAAGGCAGTGATAATTCTAAGAATAAATCATTTAGTAAAAAGACCGTAAATAACAAAGGTTAGTCTAAATTTAAAGATGTGACCGTTTTATCCGTGTCTTCTCGTCTGACTGATGACAATCGAGTCTTAACTTTTAATTTCGAAATTCTAGTGAATTTTTTTGCTGATTTTAGAGCAACAGGGTATTGGGTAAATTATAAACTATATTTAAATAAATTTGAAGAGACTGATTCTACCATTAATCAGTGCACAAATGAAGATCTAGTGACAGGCTTGAAAATAATGGGCGAAGGATTGTTTGCAGATATAAATGATAACAATGTTGTGAGGCTTAACAATGGTATAAGTGCTGGAATGCTCGTTAAAACTCGTATAAGACCAAAAATCAAATTAAACGTTTTTTAGCAGACTATATAAAGAATCCTATTGGATAATAGACTTGGCACTTATGAGTACAAAACTAAGACTGAAAATAACAGTGGTAACAAATGGAGACTTTCTTACTCAGTGAGAGATAGTGGTAACAAAATTCGTAAAGCTCATGACGTTATTCATACGAATGTGACATATAAAAATAGAACCAAAATAGATTTAAAATCTTCGATTCATGACCAAAGACTTCATTCTGTAAATGAGCTTGAATTCTCAGAAATGTCAATCAACGAGAGTTCCTTCACGAGTAACTATAAGGATTTGACAAAAACAATAAAGCCATGTTGTTACATGTAAGACTGGGACATAATTCTCTGAACTATTTCAGGAAGTTTCGGAAGCAATTTCAGAATACTCAAGACATCAAAAATGTGAAATTTGACGATTCTATTCAGACGTGCGAGATATGTCACTTTTCAAATACCAATAAAGTTTCCTTTAAAATGATAAGAAGTAAATAAACGGAACTATTAAAAACTATTAACTCTAACCTAATGGAAACAGTAAGCCCACAGACTTTTTTCAAAGGCTACAGATTTATAGCTGTCTTCATAGATGATTATTTGAAACTGGCTTAAGCATACCCCATAATATCCAAAAGGGACTCTAGATTATGCTAAGATTTGTGAGAGCGATTTACAACTTTCTAGGTTACAATGAAAAGGTACTCAAGAACAGATCAAGGTACTGAGTTCACAGGAGCATTATCATTGAGGGGTTCTACGCACCCTGGGCACTGACTTGCAATTAGCCAGTCTAGATATACCAGAGCTAAATAGTAAATCCGAGTAGCTGAACTAAATATTCTAAAAGAAGACTAGAACTTATATGGATAACTCTGGCGTACCAAAAAACGTGTGGGACCTTGCTTTGACAGCTGCAGTATATGCATACGACAGAACACTTCATAAATTGATTGACATGAAAGTATCTCTTTAGAAATTTGCTCTAAGTCAAAAATATCACATGAAACAATTTAAAATGTTTGACTGATTTACATATGGGACAGTGCAATAGAAAATGGGACCGAAATTAGGGTTGTTCATCAACTGTTATTTTCCGTACTCAAACATTCTTTATCAGAAGTAAAACCCACAATATAATTTATTAGCTGCGTTAATTAAGCATTTTTATTGTAAGGTAGCAACTATCTACCTTTGTGACAAACCATAAAATCGAACATTTCAGCAATAATTTTATTAAACTTATTGCTATTATGGGTTCGTGCAACTTGGTTTTTTAAAAACCATTTCTATGAAGGAGTATGTTGTATGAACACTTGAAGATTGTACAATTGCGAAGTATTTTTCCACATCATTCTGTGTCATCAGAAATTCATTCGGATACTTTTTGGCAGGTATCTCTATTTATCTAACACTAATAGAATAGTTTTGATCGCTTGTTTTCATACAATTGTTTTTAAAGTCCATTCGCAAATCACCAAGCTTGTAGACTCCTTTTTTTTATCGTACTTCATACTTTAAATTTCATAAATCTTTCTGATTCTAGTTAGGTACTTGTAGCTTACAATTATTCAATAATCTTGAACTAGCTTAAACATAATCGACCTAATAATTTTTAATAGTGTCATTTAAATCAGCATCGTTTCCATCGTCACTATTCTTAGTGGCAGACTCGAGCGAGTTCTTGTTGTTACTTAACTTTTCATAATTTTTTTTTTTTTTTGGTTGATTTACTGATTTAACTAATTCATTTTTCTAATTATTTTAACTATCACAGAAATTTGAAGTTACGTAATTATCACTATTACTTCGTGGTTTTTTTGTTTCTTTAGGAATTTCCAATTAAGGGTCTGTAATTGGTGTGAGAGTTTCACTAAGCACTCTTTTAGCCTTATTTTTTCAAAACTACAACAGTCTGTCTTTTTTTTTGACAGCCTTTCTCGCCTTTACTGACTGTCATGTAAAGTATTTCTTTTGTTAATACATGACGATAATATTACAATGTCTTACAAAACACTGTAATGATTGCACTAGGTGTGTCCTTAATGTACAGCAAAATTATTAAAGCCTTTTGTGTAGCAGCCATTATTTATTTGTCCATCATTTTTTATAACCACAAATGCATATTGATAGTAATTCCAACAGTTATAGCATGAATTTTTAGATTGAATGTATGGAATATCTGAGTTTATTTGATTATCGTGCACATGCTTTAAGTTAACTTTATCTTGACAAAATAGAACAAAAAAATGAGCATAATACCTTATGAGATGCTTTGGTACTTGATCATATGACTAAGAAAGATAAAAGCAGTAAATATTTATGTATCTGCTGCGCAGAAAAATGCCTTTATATTGTCTTGTTCTTCGTGATCTCACCAGATAATGCTTTACCAAACTCCGCAATATTTTTTAAGCTCTACTATCAAAAATAATTGTGGAATTTGGTGAAGCATCATTGAGCAAGACTACAACTTCATATTGACTTCAAGGTAAGCATTTCAAACTCTTAGTAGGCACCAAAAATTCTTTTAAAAACTTATTCTTTGGTTGCATCAGCAACTTTAAAAGCACGTACACATTTTCGAATTTCACTCAATTGGGATGTACGATCAAATCGAATAAACTATTAGTCTTACTACATGTAGATGGACTGCAAAATACAGTGCAGATATTGCTAGAGAGTAATTTACTATGTCAATTTAAACGCTTTCCTTGTTTTACAATAGCATAAAAATTAGGAATATGTAATTTTATGGATTGTTCTTTGAACTCCATGTCCATACTGTATAAAGTATCAGTTGTAACTAATCATTAACTCATAAGGTGTAATGTTTATATAGTTTGAGCTCTTTATTGCAATAAATTCGTCTACTACGAACATATTGTTTACTTTCTTGAACGCTTAGTCATGATCAAACCGAGACGACTAATTATCACCATGCATCGGAAGAGAGTACAAGGTCTTGTTAGTAAAATCATAAATTCTTTACCAGTAGAGCTTAATTTCCATGGCTATTAGTATTGCGAGGTAAGTACTAAGCTTGCTAAGCGTCTTGATAAAGAAGAGTTTAAGTGTAAGTAAAAAAGCAACAGCTGCCCTGGCGACCACTGCTATGAAGGTTTAAAGTAAGTTTGGTATGGTAATCAAGCAGCAGAAGAAACAGGGTGTGGACGAAAGGAGAAAAAATGGTTCATCGAATCATCAGATGAAGTACAAATTCTGATCTTTAATAAAAAAGATGTTTAGTGTTGAAAAAATGGAAGCAAGATGGTTCTTGAATTAAAGACGTGTGAGGTAGTAGTGACTCGAGCCAGGGCAACAATGAATAAATAAAAGTGGATTTAAAAGGACTTAAAGACCATCAATGTAATATGTAGTAGAATTTCGAATGATCAGTTACAATTCATGAAGGGTAAAAGAAATTTAATGAAATGTACGTAAAAAAGTCTACTGCACCTCCAATTTATGTAAGAAATAAATTTAAAAAATTGAAATTGAAAGACTTTACTTAAGTGCGTTTTATAGCAAGGTTTTAATATTAGCTGGTAAGTTGAAAAGTGTTGGTGCAAATGTGTCTGAAAAGGAAAATTAAGCTACATGAATAAAATGATTCTAAGTTTGATAAGTAATATTCATGACTCAATCGATATGTAAAAAGAATCTGATCAAACTGTTGAGTACGTAAAAAGCAAAGTGCAGATGTTTAAATTTAAAGAAAAGGAAGATAGGAGCCAAAACCGTTCAAGTGCGTTTAACACTGAAAAAAAAAAAATATGGAGCATGTTTAAATGCGAAAGATATGGATACCTTAAGGCTCAATGTACGAGAACGAGACAAAGCGATAATTCATGGAAGCAAGGTGGTGCGCAGCAGCAACGAGGCAGGCACCAACAACAACAACAGCAGCAGAGGCAGTATTGAGAAGACATGGGTGGTGACATTTTAATGAATCATTAAATAAAAAGAGCCTAAAAACGTAGAAGAAGGTAATGGTCGGTTTTAAAAGCAACGAAAGTTGGTAACGTAAAACAAACACTTAATATTTATGGAAAAAGTGAATTTAATATTATGAGAAATGTTTTCTGACGTAAAAGAGATATATAGAAAAATAATAAGTTACGGAAAAGTAACTGAAGTTAATAAAATTTAATTCAACTAGTAACGTATCGAGAATTTTGAATCTAAATCAGAGTTGAGTTGCATTACCTATTCAAAATAATAATATTGATCACATGAGTAGTCAAATTTCAAATAGTATGTTAAATTTTATGATAAAGTAAGCTAATAGAAAAACAAAAATTTTACAAGACACTAGGCCATGTGTTTATGTAAAATTTAAATATTTAAAACTAATGTGCGATAAACGAGTGATGGATGGTTTGCCTGAAGAATTAATGTCAGAGTTTTTGAACTGCGAAGCTTTTCCGGAAAAATAAATCTTATAATTTGCCATTTGATGACAGATTAAGGGCAAAAGACATTTTAGAAATTGTACAAACTGACTCAAATGGACCTCATCATACTAATATTTTTTGAAGTCCATAAGTAATTCTAGTAAAGTAGCTAAAATTTATTTTATAAATTCAAAAGATCAAGTGTACAATTGCTTTAAAGACTACAGAAACCTAAATGAAAGTAAAACAGAAAAAACGCACAAAGATTGAAACGCGAGAATGGCAAGGAGTATATTGATAACGGAATAAGTGATTTTTTAAGATAACAAGGTATCTCTATTGACTTGTGCCCACTTTATGTGCATTAGTTAAATAAAACAGCAAAAAACTATAACGGAAATATTATAGATACGTCAAGATGATTACATAAAGCATTATTATGCGAGGTTACATAAAAGATTTTGGCTTAAAATAGTTAAAATGGCAGCTGATTCAAAAAAATTGGTTTATTATTAATACTATTATAAAAAAAGACACCCTTTGAAATTTTGTTTGGAGAAATATCTAGTATTAAAAGTATTAAAAGTTGTAGAACTAGAGTTTTTGTTAGAATACCAGAGGAAAAAAGAAATTTAAAATGGGACAAAAAGCAGATTTAGGTGTCTCACTAGGTTATTTAAATGCTGGTTATAAAGTTTTAATTAAAAATAAAATTGGTGTAGTCAGACACGTTGATACCATAAAAGATGGTTTAGATTATATAAGCTTAAAAGTAGAAGAATAAAATGAATTGAACTTCCATTAAATAACTTTAGTACTTTTGCAGTCCAGAACAATTAGTCGTAAGAAAATCTTAGCAACTTTATACAGTCTTTACTTTTGCAGTTTAGTAAATCAAAAATTATTATTGAAACAGTTTTTACAATACTAGTTTTTTCTGTGCAGTAGCTAGGTGTGTTAAAAAAAATTTATCAAAAATTTTATACGTAAATACAACATCGTAAATTAATATTCTTGTTTTACTTTTTGAAGTGATACTTTTGTAGGCTCGTTCTGCACTACAGAGTGAATGAGCGATTTTAGATTGGCGGCTTTAAGAAAAAATGTCATGGAAGTGGATTTTGCTTGATTCTCCTTTATTCGCCCCATCCTCTGTGAGGTACTTCCGATCCTCTCTACAACACACAATACCACTACATCACACCACATATTTTGAATTTTTTGCATTTAATTTTTTTTGTTTTGACCAATTTCTACTATCCTGTTGTTATAAAGACACTTCATATCGAAGAACGTTTTTCAATGGCTACAAAGCGTTTGTTAATTTAACAGCACATTTTTAGACGAAATGTTTCAAACGAAAATAATGGATCTTCTAAAAATACACTTTTTTGTTTTGACCAATTTCATCTATCCTGTTGTTATAAAGACACTTCATATCGAAGAACGTTTTTCAATGGCTACAAAGCGTTTGTTAATTTAAATTCAAAGTTAGCACATTAATTTTAAGACTCAGTTGGATATGATAACAGAATAATATTAAAATTGAATTTTGTTATTCAAATAACACTTTTTGCTCTGGCACATTGTAGACTTTTAGCTGCTTGTTTGATACATGAGTGTTAAACCTTTCAAAAAAACTCTAAACTTTTGATTAACTTTAACCACTTATATATACGACATTATAAAAAAAAATTCGTTCATGATAAAAAAATTTATTACTTCTGGGGTCAAGGGACTCTGACAACAGTGTGTTCCAGCTGTGCTTACTATGCCAAATTCCATCCTTCCTTTTTCACGGACGTAATACACGAGCTCCTGTGAAATTCCTGATGCTCGTACTCGTACGTAATATGACGTACATACATGTACAAATTAATGCACGTGTGTACAGGTTAGGAGGGGGGGGGGGGGTTAA
>NW_019379901.1:268918-281777 GCF_000648655.2 Copidosoma floridanum | reverse complement strand
ACGTTCCGTCTATTTTTTCCTTTTCTGTTTTATTTTATATGTATACTAGTAATATAAAATAAAGTGATATAAAACTAATTGAAAAAGGAATTTAAATTATTATAAAATAATAAATAACAAATAAATAAATAAAAAAATAAGTAATTATAAATCGACGGAAAGAGGAAGCGCAGGCCACCAGAATCAATACTTAGCGGAAAGAAAGGTAAGTTAGTCTGGATATTGTATTCAACACTCTACTTCTTCCTTCCTTTCAATTTTTCATAAACAAACAAATAGTTGGACTATCTGCTGTCCCGCAGCCTGTGAAGGAGCGTGAGACTGTAGTCCATAGTTTTTAGTTTTGATTTGAAGCTGAAAACGAACTTAAATGACATTTAATGTTATTTAACACAAGAAACTGAGTTTCTATAGTCGGCAGCGCTCGTAGTTTTATTTAATTGTCGTTCTAAGATATTATTTTTTTTCATACAAAATCTTTGCGTATGGTTAACGTTTCCATAAGAGGTATCAAATACTAATTTTTAAAAAATTTTTTGTAAAAAAATGTCAAATTTAATAATGTTCCATCATTAAAATTGAAAATAGCAATTTTCACTCTTTTTTTTCTATAACTTAGCAAAGAATACTATTTGGATAATTTATTCAGCACCAATTGGTAGATAATTAGATGACGAACCAATTATCTTAGGCTATTACCTAAGCAATAAAATTTGTAATGCTAAAAAACACAAATAAAATAAATGCAAATCGTTTACACACAAAAAAAGTAAAATCACGATGTCTGTTTATAATGTTATACAACAGATTTTCATACTCACTATTAATATTACGCAATAAAAAAATTTAAAAAATTTAAATGATACCATTTCGTACTTGTCAAGCCATAAAATTCATTTTTAAGTGTCAAGTTTAGTATTTCGCAGTAAGACGAAAGGTACAAAAATTTATGAAATAATTTTTACTTGTTCAACTAATCACTACTTTTACAATAAGTGGTGATTTACATAAGCACTAAAAACTGCTCTTGCGTTACTAGGTTAATGAGGTGAAAGCAATCTTACAAGTCAAAAGAAGTAGTCAAATAACTCTTACATAATTATTACTGTCCCTACTTTATAAATATTATACACATTTTAATGAAGCTTTTGAATTATAAGCATTTTAAGTCAGCATAGATGTGTAGTGTTGTGGCTCACTGGATTACGCCAATGATATAAAGTGCTTTGTTATTATATGACTACTGCCAAAAACATAAAGTATTGTGAATCACAGGATATGCAGTAGGTTAATTAAATACATCGATGACATTATTTATATTGTGAGTGACGAGTACACTGAATTAAATATATGTTCACGTTAGCCGTGGATAACAGCAGCAGTGGAGTAGGACTGGAGGTAGTTATTACAAATCTGCATGCTACCGAAGCATAAAATGCGTTGAGTGCAGCAAGACAGAGTAAAGTGTGTACTCTCTAAGTTATTATGCTAATCATGTGCAACCAAAGATATCAATCCTGGATACTTGTGTACACTTCCAGCATTTTAGGAAATTCTCACGCTCCCTACCGCCACGATGTTGTTATTATAAAAGAACACTAAATATACTAAAGTATCATAAAAAGTATTTAATCATATGTGTTATATTATACAGATTGGCTTATCCACGCAATCCACGCAAGCTACGATTTTCTCTTCAATACGGCCTATTGAATGGCGAAGAATCTCAAACGTTTATTTGCTAGTCTCTCGCGTGGCTTTCACGAAACGTCAGGAGATGGGTATAGCTCAACTGCTAATCCATCACTTAATTTACTACCGTCAGCACACTGCACCTACCAGACTGCGGTTTACTCAATGATATTCGTCTAGGCTCAAAGAAGGTGCGGGTTTACACATACAGTAAGGTCACCACTAGAAAGCTCTTGGAAAGGTTGGATGTGAGTCAGCTTATTTGGTGATTCTTGTCAGCTATATGTGTGGTGAAGGTCTGCCAACGCAGCGTCGCGCTGGCAAGGGCCCTACGTTTGACCACTGAGTAAGTTAAAGATAGCTTCTGCTCTTACAGCAGGTGGCGACCATAGTTGATATGTATGTATGTTTGTGCCGTGCGTTGATATGCGTGTCTCATCAGTGTCCCGAATGTCTATGTGACTCAGCCGTGGCGCAGCCGTGACTCCAGAGCAGTAGGGGAAAGGGGGTGGCAGTAAGCGTGTGGGATAGTCGTGCAAGAAACTTTCTTTATACATAGTTATCGTGCAGGCACGTTCTCTTTACCAACACCATACCTACCAAGCAGTATCGAGGAGACATATTTCCTCTAACTAAGAGACCCCTTTGATGTTAAGCGTACATTTCGGAAGAGACTGTGACACGTCAAATTACCGTGTCGCAATATATAAAGTGCTCTGGAAATCGTTTATATACCTAATCTTTTTAAATAAGCAGTAACAAGGTTTTTATATGTTAAATCTAGAAACACTCTTTTTTTAATATTAACTGTTTTTCATCAAATTGTAACAACTATGTACTATAAACTATTTGCTCGGTAATGCCTGACGACAATAACATCAGTCATGTCTATTTAAAAATAGCTATTTCGTTTTTAAATTTCACGTGATTATAAAGTGTCAAAAGAGTTATAAATGTTTGCGACAATTAAATTTAGTATCCAAGTAGTGCTTTCTAAGCTGCCAAATCTGAAAAAAATTGCAGTAACAAGATGTTACAAGGGCCTAGGATATGGAGATATCTTAGTAGAATACAAAAAAGCAGAGAGGTCAAAGCTGTGCTTCTGATGTGGTACTTGCAACCACTGGAAAAAAGAGTGTCCAGGCCAAACACGGTGTTTTCTCTGTCCAACGACGGATAACAATTATGAAACTGGCAGTGGAAGCTGCCCTGTATTTAGGAGAGCGCTAGATGAGACCAGAAAAAAGGCCCAATTAGGGCGCCTCTAAGACAAGAAAGCCTCAGTAGGAGTAAAGGCTTATGCAGATCCATGCTGCTCTAAGTACATGTACTTATTAGCCATGGAAAGCATCAAGAAAAATGGTGGTAGCCCTTAACAAAACAGTTGCCAAGGAAGTCGAACGTTACAGGCTTCTGTAGTGTGAGAAGAAAACTAGTGGTAACAAGGTATTACAAACGTCTGGGATATTGTCACTTATGCCATGACTGTAAAAATAAGGACCGATCGAAGCTGTGCTTCAAATGTGAAATTTGCAAACGCTGTAAAAAAGACTGCAGTAGTACAGCATGGTATTTTCTTTGTAAGACAGGTGACATAAAACATAAAGCCAGCCGTGGAAGCTGCCCAATCTTTAGACAAGTGCTAGAAGAAGCCAGGAGAAAAACCTAGGTAGCACAAAAGTAATGAGATTTAGTTCATTAGAAGATTGTAAGCTAATATGGATCCACGCTGCGCTAAGTACACGTTACTTCACAGCTAGGGAAAGCATCAAGCACACTGTAGAGCTAGCAAAACATGTAGCCTAGTAAGGATAGCTAGTCATGGTTGTTGATTCTCAGGGACCCCGAATCCTTTTCAGGACTAGAGAGAATCAGTACCTCTAGCAATGGTGGCGAGCTAGCTCGCTAATGCTGCGAAATACAATGTTTTTCCTAGTGGCTCTAGCCTGAAGTAATACCAACGCGGTTCCGGGGTGGAACTAAAGCCACGTGACAGGGAGGGGTTCAGTGGGTATTAGTAGTCTAAAAAAAAATCCACTAAGTCCCACACCACCGCTGTCCCTGCAGTATGCCTCAATTTACTTCCCCTTTCTCCCTAAAATAAAAATAAGAAATAAAAAACTATGAGTTTTATGATTTAATGGTGCACTACATAGAAGTGTGGATCGATTGACGGTTTACCTTCTGGGAGCTCATCAGGAGAGCAGCAAATAAAGATCTTGGAGGTGCTTCTAAGGTTAATGCTGGACGTTGGGATCCATGGGAACTCAAAAGATGTCCTTTTTGTATCGATCTTTAACTTAATTCTGCTGTACAATACAGACGCGCTTGCGAGAAGGGACACCCAAAATCATCTCATTTTGTTGCAGTGCATCAGATCCCTGAGGATCGCGTGTGCCTATCGCACCGTCTCCTCCGTTGCTACTATGGTGATAGCACGAACGATTTCCGTTGTGTTGCTTCCGTTGGAGCGGAGAATCAAGTTTCTCAGTTTTGGTGACGAAAGCGATAGTGACAGGTGGAAGGAAAAGTTGACGACGTAGCAAGAGGAGTATGATCGAGCTGGTGGGGATAGATGGACGCACCAGTTCATACGATACCTCTAACCATGGGTGAAGAGAGGATACAGAAAGGTGAATTATTACCATACCCAGTTCCTCTCCGAGCATCGGTAGTTTAATGCCTATCTTAATCGCATGGTGGTGATAGCATCAACCACGTGTACTGACTGCTCTGCGTTGGATGATACCGTTGAACATACGTTTTACGTGTAAGAGATGGTACTGTAAGCACGAGCAGCTGATAGATGGGCTTGGCTTGGTACTCACTCTTGAACCTATCATCTCCAAGATGGTACGCACCGAAAAGGGGTGATGCGTAATGGATGGCTTCGTCAGTTCTGTCATCCGGCTAAAGAAAGAAGAGGAGAGAACTCTAAGCAGTAAAGAGGGGCCATAAAGAGTTTTTACTCTCTCCAAACCGTAATTATGCGTGTTTCACTGCAAATACCACTGCTCGACTTAACCACAACATCACCCCAGCCAGCAGAGGTACTTCGAATTATTGGTACGACTTCATTATCATTGTTGTTGCTGGTACTGCAAGTTATTCCTGTGTCACCTTCACCAAAAGTTGTGGACATTTTTATTTCTCTACAGTTGCCTGTAGACAATGTTGAATCATCTTTAAAAATAGTAGGTGAAGTAAAGTATTTATTAAAAAGAAAAAGGGCAGAGAAAACAGTTAACAATAAAATCAAAAAGGCATGGCACGTACTAAAATTTTACTGAAATATTAAATAACATAAATTTTAATATTGTAAATAAATTGTGAAATAAATATTGTATTTAAAAAAAAGCAATTTTATCAGTATTTGAAAGAGTATAAGATATCAAAATTTATTACCCTATTTTCCAAAGCCCTAAAAAACTTGCTACCTGTATTATACGACCGAGTGTATATAGCTATAGGTCTTTAAAGTATGACACTCACGTCAATAACATTTATCTCGTGAGAAATTTATTTCAGACACACTCATTCAGAAGGTATAGTTCAACATACTGAATTCACATAAAAGGGTAGGGGTAATTTTTTGGGTATTTAGTATAATATACTTGAGTGTGGTATTTATTTGTTTCTATACCCTCGCCTTAAGAAGGTATGTTTCTCTTTCCAATGATAAAGTATATTATAGATATTCAGGGTTTTAAGACCGCGAATGAAAAAGTGCTTTTTACAGAAATTTCGTATGTTCAACTTAGGAACAGAAAAAATTTTAGGGCCGTTGTAATAGTGCTTGAACCACTTTTTGAGTGTGAAAACTTATCACATGCAAACAAAAAGCAAAATCGTTGCTTATTAACCAATTTTTATTGTATAAGCTGGAATTTCAGAAAAATTGCATATGAAAGAGCACTTAATATATTTAAAAACAAATTGGTTGACGTGGAAACGGTTTTCCTGAAGGGTCTTAATAAAAATACCTGGAAAAATACTATCATGGAAGAATGTATATTTATATATATATACACACATACGATAAAAAAATAACAAATGTAAGTCAATCATGTTTTCTACACTTTTAGAGTTATAAATATTGATGAGCATGGATGTCCAGCTGTTGCAAATCTCAACAAAGACTATTTTACATGAAAATACCATGCCTTTAACATTGTATAGTCATGAGCTATCAAAATAGCTTATGTAATGAGGGAGTGGATATATTTTGAATTAAATTAGAAAAAAGTGCTTTGTTTCATGTACAAAGTAGTTTTCTTTAACTAAAAACTTTTTTTGACAGTAACAATAAAGAACTATTAGAATACGTAAACTATAATTCAAGAATAAGAGGTCAAAATAATTTTTAAAAGTAAAGAAGTCTTCTAAGCTATCCAACTACCTAATAATAGTCACAAGAGCGTCTCAGTCACTTGCAGAGAAGGAACGTTGCATCTCAAAGTCGCTCATGAAGATAGAGATTGCACAATCTTGTGCTATGCTGAGGGTATGCAGATGTCACTAGCTCTGATAAAAAAAAGTTGTAAGTACAGGTTGTACCTTATTATTTTCTCAGTCTTAACAATGTAACACAAGTAGTAACAGCAACGGTGAAGAAGAGAACCTTGTGAAATAAAGAATACATTAGAAAAAATAATTTTTAACTCTAATCTTCAAAATTTTAAGAAACTCATTAAAGGCATTATAAATTTCATTATTATTATCCATGGCTTTTATAATGCTGGTAGATACTTCATACCAAAAGAATTTTTAGTGGTTTCCTGGTAGGCACAATGTACGTAAAACAATGGGAATTATTTATAATCAAACAAATCATATAAGCAGTTAAATACACGCTCCAGCATTCAGTCAACAAAGAGCTCTCAAACCATTGAAACGTCAGAGAAAATACTCTATCAAAGCATCAAGACATCTGAGAAAACATCTAACACGTCAAAAACTAACTTGTCAAAACATACGGTTTATAAAAAGTCTCGGTCTTAAAATAAGAAGCACTGGTAGAAAATAAATTAAATACGTTTTTTTTATACACAAAATGAATAAGATTCTAAGTGTTTAGTCTCCAGTCACATTAGATGAATCTATTGCGCACAGTGAGATTCATGCTCATCAGCCGTATGCATTTCAACATATGGTAAGAGAGATGAAATTCGTATTTCAATTCAACATTAAGATTCGACTTTTACCATCCAGAAGGTCTTTACATGTTTATGGAAAATTGGTCCAAGCAGATGAAAATACAGCAGTAACAAATACTGCCGCAGGGACTGTTACCTACTATATATATATATGTAAATATGTCGTGAGAAAAGGTACTGGAATAAGCAGAGAAACTTGTATATGTGTGTGTGTGTGCTTTATTATTATATTAAAATTGTGTCTTAAGAGCTTAGTAAGGACTAAAGGCATCGGTAAGCCGTTACACGGTTGACTAGTATGAGAGGTAGGGATAGCCCCTACAGTACCCCTTTAGTCTCAACGCAATTAAAATTTACAAAAATATTTATAACTTTTGACAGAAAAATTAAAAATTTTCTAACTGCTTAAAAAATTATCTCTTAAAGGAATTATTAAAGTGATAGCTTTCACATTTTTGATGACTTTTAAACGTAACAGAAATGTGTTAACATTTCTAAACATTTTTAAAATTTGTGTCAGCATGAGCTAAAATCTAGCATACACATCAGTACCAGAACTGTGTCAGTTTAACAATAATACAGAAATTATTAAGCGCACGTCACTAGTTTATTTTATTTATTTTTTTTTTTTAAAGAATGTATTAAAACATTATAAAAAACTAAAATAATGAGCGAATAGCATCTTCTTTGAAAATTGCTGAGTATTTGCATTAATGATTAAAATAATTAAACTTAAATTATAAGTTTCCCATGAATCTCGTGGGCATCAATATTAAGCCGTACAATCACAACAATTGGACAATTACAATAATTATAAGCCATATGGGCGGTTAGGTTGTACGATTATCAATAACTTATATGCAATATAAAATAAAAATATAAATTTATTAATTTATAAAAACTACAAAACAGCAACTCAATGTTTCAAATGACAATAAATCATATCAAAATAGATAAAGCACTCCACACAATTGAAATAGAGTTTAACAGTCAGACAACACAAAATAGTACTGAAAACATGCATAGGGTCCTTGTGACACCACTTGTTTATGTAAATTGATTAAGCACGCTTCACTTCACCTTAATACAATAAATATGAAACGCAATACGCTCGTTAAAATGTAAAAATCTGAGGGTGGTGAAGAAGGCATGGTGGCAACATGACCGACGTCACAGCACAGCACATGGTTGAAAAAAATGGCTGGTGTTGCGGTGGCCAGCCCGTGGCTTGAAAAATGGCTAGCCCTTTGGCACTCAGCACAAGGCCATGTATAATATGAGGCTAAACGGTTGTCAAGGTATTGACCACTCTGCCTAATACATGCAGACGGGTGATGACCAAAAACCTTGAAGACGAGCGCAGAAAAATTTCGCCTGGTAAAGCCTTACCTAGGCGATGACAAAAGTGGAGCATGTGGCCGACGTATAGGCTTGAAGTAAGCGCACCTGAGACAGCAACACACATAATGGTCAGCAATGCAAGTCATGGCGACGGAGGAAGGACAGTGGCAGTATGAAGAGCATAAGCACATGCAGGGCCAGGCGAAGATGCGTTAAGTCAGGCGATGAAGACGTAGTATCTAGCGCCAAAAATACAGACCACGTGGCAATGGCAACAAAGGGCTCTGGCTAGGCTGCTAAGCGCTGATAAGACGGCAGCAACAAAATCAAAATGGCTCACCGATGTTGACACTTCATAGCAAACGTCCCAGCACAACAACAACCTCCAGATTGACGAGGACGAGCACGATGGGAGACCAATGCCGGTGCCAAGTCAACTACTACAAAGACCATCAGCAAAATCACGTCAGGGTCACCAATGTAAGGACTGTTGCCTACTGTACATATATGTCATGGGAAAAGGCACTGGAATGAGTAAAAAGACTTGTATGTCTGTGTGTGCTTTATTATTATATTACAAGTGTAGCTTGGTCTAGAGCTCAGTAAAGACTGAAGTCATCGGTAAACTGTTACACGCTTGGAGAGTATAAGGGGTGTAGATAGCCCCTACACTGCATTAATAAACAACGCCAACTGCCACTTATTTAAAGAAATAAGATATGAGATAAACTCCATACAGATTAACAAGTGCAAAAATATTGGATTAACATCCCTTATGAAAAATTGGTTATCATTTTGGCCTGATGAAAAATCTATCATAAATGCAGTTGGGCTTGGTATTGGGGAAGAAAATGATGATCTTACTAATAATAATGGCTACTGTAATGTCATGCTTCTACTGAATATGATTTCAGGTTGTGCTGAATACTTAAACAAAATGTTTGATAATTATTTTTCTCCTCCACATCCCACATTATCCTGCAACGCGCTCAATGACACAAAAAAATTGTTATATGCATTTTACTACCACGAGCACAAGCTGCACATTCAAACAGCACGCGTAAACTGTCTCTGCAGACGACTTATGTACATTGCATTGTGCAAACTCAAACTGCGTTGAAGGTCAGCAGGAGGTGCCCGCGGTACTACAGGCGCTAATGCACATTCCAGCGCGCATGAACTTCAACAGCGCGCGCAAACTCAAGCAGCTCTGCGGGTCGCGCACGCAACCTCCACCAGTGCAGGCAGAAGAAGTGCGAGAAAGCCACTGCTACAGCTCGCTTATTAGCTGCAGAAGAGACTACTCTACGCGAAAAGAAGGAGCCGCTCCCCACAGAGAGAGGTTTTTGGGACATGAGGCAAGAATTGCTATAGCTTATCTACTCTCTTGTTTTAAGTTTTTTGATGGTTGATTTGAGTGATGCCATTATTTCTACACCTAGCAATGTTTTATAATTACGTAAAACTTAATAACATGATTGATTTTTACAAGGTTCTTACAAACCTATTTCGCTTCCTTTACCTCTCCATTAAAAAATACAAACAGGTGATTGTACGGACGTTTTGCCCAATAGGTATAGTTACTTAGCATTTAATCTAAGTAGAATACATAAGTAAAGTATTGGTTATGTATTTTGATGGTGCTGGTTACGTGACCTATAAACTTAATAAAACTATTAGTTGTCTTTCTCTTTTTGCACTTATTGATAATTATACACATGAAATTGAATTATTTAGTTAAAAAAAACTGTAAAGGTAGGATTAAAGAGCAATATATTGCTTCCAGAATCATAAGGTGATTATTATTCACATTATAAAATTGACAAGACTCTCTTACCAAATGTATCAGAACTTTTAAAATAAACGAGGTATTTTTGTACACACGAGGCAGTTGTACGATAAAAGGTTAATACAACAAAAGTATCGATGACAACTCCTGAATGTAGTTACGTCGATGTTGAAAGTCAAAAGTTCACAAAAAAATTAATAAATATAACCTGTTAAACTATATTATTAGTAGATAGAATAAGTTTCTGCATATCCTTGGACTCACCACACGTTATGTTTTTTGGCAGTGCCATGAAATAATAAAGCACTTTATATCATTGGCATAATCCAGTGAGCTGCTACATGAAACACTCATTCTGGCATGAAATGCTTATAATGGCCAGTCAGAAGTTGTATCATTTAAAACTTCATTTTGGTTTTTGTTGTATAATAGTAATAGTTAATATAAAAAGCTCTTATATAGGATTTAAAAAAAGTGATCGTTATTTTTTATTCCTTATGTGTAAATCATTTGCAATTAGCTTACTGATGTGTCTTATAGTATGATAAAAATTAATCTTTAAGCATATTTACAATGTTTATTGAAACATGACATAGAAAGAAAGACGCACAATTAAATAAACGAATATTCTTTCATTTGTTGTATAAATTAAACTATACACTCACAAAAAATTTGTTATTGATTACTATTTATAAAATTAAATAATGTACGTAACTGATTGTCACACGCCAAACTTGCCTAACCTCTTTCTTTTGTTAAAAGTAGTTCTCATGGGGTTCAGTTCTACATTTTATAAGATAAATGATTCACATATTGTCAATGAAATATGTTACAAAAATAATGATAATATCTGTTTGATTATTAGTTGTAATTCAAAAAGTGAAGATACATTAAAATAGTTTTCGGTAACGCTGTACGGCTTTTAAGCTCGTATAAGATTCATTTAGATAATATTCGAAAAATGATGTAATTGGCTTGTGATGACTGACGTGAAAAATGTAAGCCTTTGATTCTAGTGTAAGAAAACTATTATCCTATGGTACCACTTTATCTTTATTAAAAAGTATTACGTACCAGTTAATGCAGTTAAAAGATTATAGATGATAAAATTTTGAAAGAATGAGATGCAACTAAAAATTGCAAAATTTAAACAAAGAATAAATTAGGATTGATCCAAATATAGAATAACTTTCACTAAAAAAAGGTCTGTAAAATTGAAGAAAAGGTTTTCTAATTCAATGAATAATTAAGTAACAAATACAATTTATAATTAGGCTCATTTAATTCATGAATAGTTAACGAATGTTAACACTAAAGTAAGGTATGAACCACAATTCACGAAGAAGTGAGAGGTTTTCTGTTATTGGGATCGTTCGTGTTTTCTTGGAAAAATCGGGTAAAGAACAAAGATATAAAATTTAATCGAAATTGAAATTTTCTTTCTCGTCACATGCCCGTTGGAGTTGCATTGTTAAGTGGTTAGGCATAGTGATTTTCCAGGTATGTGGTGTGGGAGGGTGGGATATACAAAGCAGAGCTTAGCAGAGTAAAGGGAAGTAGCATGGAAAATTTTCTTCCGTTATATGTTTTCTTAAGATCATAAGTCTAAAATTGTTGGTTCATCATGTATTGCAAAACGCGCCTACAGAAATATAACTTCAAGAAAAGTTGCAAGAAGTTAATTGTATTATTTGGGGTAAGGTTTAAATAATACTAAAAGAGAAAATTTTTAAATAGATTATCCAGTTTCACTAGATTTGTTGCAACTATAGTAAACCTAGGATAATTTTCGTTCAATCCTTTATGTTAGATGGTAACAGAAGTTGAATAATATAATAAGCAATACACGTTTTATCAAAATAGTTAATGTTTTGAATTAATTTAAATTTAAAAGTAATCCTCGTTTTAATGACGCATAATTTTTAATGTTATTAATAATAGAAAATATGAAAGTCAAAACAGTCATTTAAAAAAAACAGTTATTATATAATGTGCAATCATTTAGTAAAAAATCAGATTGAAATTTAAAGAGTGCAATGCTTATGACGCAGAGTAAGTATTAAAATGTTTTGTTTGAAATAAAAAAACTGGACATTTTATCAACGGAAAAATTGTCACATACTAAACTGTAGATGGAACAACTAATGAAGATGGTAGCAAATTTAATACTTATACCCATATGTATCTCCTACTTTAAATTTTACGTTATATTCGTTAAGGTTTTTTTCGTTATAAATTAAATTAAGAAATTGAAGTAATGATTTTAACTAGGATGTAAAACAAAATGGTCTATGTAATACAATGAAATTAAAAATGAGAAAATTGATGATACATGATATTTAAGCAAAAATAAGGACTTCTATAAAATCAGAACTTGAGTAAATATTCCACAAATATCTTTATTTTAAAAGAGTTTTACTAATCTCTATGATTTTTTTTTCGGGAAAAAGAAACTTTTTTTTACATGAAAAATTCTACACAGTTCTTATTAGATTTATAAATCCAAATAACATTGTTCTTTATTAAGAGTCAGAAAATATTTCAAGAATTAATAATTTGATGAGACAAAAGATTCCATGAAATTGATTTTAAAATCAAACCTAGTCTACAGTTATACGTATGTATTAGATAACCCACTGTGATAAATTAAAGTTGACGCAATTTTATGTCGTACGGTACTACGATGTGGTTTTAGTAAATATTTCCACATTATATAAATAAAACATTATAACGAATAATATATTTAATACAGCTGTTTACGTTGATAACACTTCTAACATTCTCATTGTACCTACCTGACACATATAAACACACACTTATTTTCGATCATGCATAACACCTACAGTTAACACTTCAAAGAATGGATAGAAATCAATGGGCG
>NW_019379901.1:226960-268835 GCF_000648655.2 Copidosoma floridanum | reverse complement strand
TGACTCACTAAAAAATGTTTTATGTTTTCATTATGCAAATAATTAAATAATGTATATTATTTTTGACAGAATTTTTATTTAATATGTTGCATAGTAGAAAACGCATGTAAAATTCCATTCATAAGGAAAGAATCTGCAGAAATCTTTCAACTCTTATTTATGATAGAATACGATTAGACAAACTTATGGGATTTTTAAAAGGATCCAATGGTTAGTTTTTTAACGAAAAAAAAGACGAGGTTGAATGGAGGTACATACCAATAAACTTAATGATTGCCAGAGTTGCTGCATATTTGCCCCCCCCCCCCTCACCTCTCTGAACTTCTTTCCTACTATGCCCACTATTATTTGTAGGTTCCCATATCAATAGATTATTGATGAAAAATAAATGACAATACGTAAGAACTAAATCAAAAAATTTTGAAAAAAATAGAACAATTGTATGGACTACTATTTATTTTTTATCTAAAAATGATTTTCATTAAATGCTCACAGTTGAAAATATTCCCTGCTAACATGTAGAAATTTTAGCAAAATTGTAGAACAAAACAATAAAAATTAAAAGTTTTATTTTCTTAATAATTTTTTTTCAATTTCAATTTTTTTCCATTCAGTAGTAACAATCGATATAAGCCTAGAAATTAAACATTATTTAGAATGATAGATGGATAGTGTATTTTTATTGGCATAAAAGTTAATATACAGCCATGTGGTATTAATTTAAAATGATACGATTATACACCTGTCAGTGCCATCTAGCGGATACTTTTTATACTACTTATGATCTACCTTACCAACAAATTTTGAATCACCGTCTAATCTATTAATAACTTGCCTTCTCCTTATTGGTGGGAGACATTTGAAATACTCACCTCTCATTGGTGGGAGTTTCCTGTTCTGGGAGAAATGTCCATGACCCAGGACTTCTAGTATGAAAATTTCAAATTCGAATAGGAGGTATCAAGTCACACGGGAGTAATTTTAGAAAGCAGACGAAGCTTCGGTGACCATGCTACTGTTTATTTCAGATTGGCATACTCGAATTTTCAAACATTAAAAATTAAGTATTCTTCTGGTATGCCTAATATATTTTGGTTAAACTCATTCTCCTTATTCTTATTTCACAAAACCAGAGCTGCGTATCTCAAAATGCTTAAATCCACTTTTTCTTGGCTCAGCCTTACGATGTTTTTATTATTAAGTTAGCTGTGAGCCAAGGTTTTTTTATATATAATTAAAATAAGTGTGTTCTTCAAACAAATCAAAGATGCCAACAGTTAAGTATTGGCTACAGGTATTTCCTAATATCACAGTAGATAGTACGCAGTGTTGTAAGTTCTAAGTGGCTAAGATGGTAGAGCGCTAGCTTCCCACCTGGAGGGCTTGGGTTGGAGACTCCGCTTCATCACTTCCTCCCGAATAACTAAGTAGTGTTTTTTATTTGACCTCATCACTAGGATATCATATAAGTAGGCATCTGGTATAATGCCTTTTACTGTGGCATGCAGATTTGCAGATAATAGTGAAAATCAACGATGCCTCGGAAGAGGGGCACGGGTACATAACTCTGTCATCAAAAAATCGTGTCTTAGATAGTTAATACTACAAATAACTAAATATATGTGGCGAATCAAAGTAGTATATGTATAGTCACAGCCATTAAACAAAGACAGATAAGACGTAGCGTTGCTAAGGTAGAATACTTACTCAGCAGCAAATTCTAAGTATGCATGGCATGTATAAAATCTAAATATCTCGAATAAATTGATGTCTTCTTGTACTAACCCTGAATTATGTGCGCTCTAAGAATGAACACCTTAATTTTAGTATCTAAATTCAAATTCGTAAAAAATAAACTAATTATGAGCTATAAATTGTATAATTTTTTAGTGTCAGTAGTAAGTTTCTACTCATACCGTTGTGACGGTCTTCGTAAACGAATTTACTGTAGAATGAGTTTGGTTTTTAAAGTAAGTTTGAATTACAAATAATAAATAATAAGCAATCCAAAAGAAATTAAAATTTTTTACTTCAACAGTTGGATTCTTTTAAGTATGTAGTTAATGAACAAATTAAGAAATTACTATTTTATTGGAAAAAGAAGTTCCAGATAACTTGACCGTTTCTTATAATTAAACAAGCCCAAATTAGGCTTTATAGATTTAAACTCAAGGAAAAAAATAGGATAACAGAGGATTTAAAAAATCATAATCTTATTTATGATAGGATAACAGCTGCTTTCAATAAATCGTGTACTACAGCTGTAATAGTATCAATATAATCTGACCGATAAGACAGATTTATTTAATTTATGTAATTATATAAAAGACAAAATTGCTAAGAATTATACTGTTAAAAAAATAATAAGAAAAAAAAAAATCATCATTAATACAAATCCTAAAACTACATTTTTGAAGTAGAAATTAAGTAAGACTTTTCTAGATCACCATAGCTATGTTGTTTGATCTTATCCTGTACTTTTTAACATCAACGATATCTAATGTAATTAAGTTTTTTGAAATTAATGTTCAAAACATGGTATTTTCCTAAAAAGTTATGAAATCTCTATAAAATTACATTTGAACAAAACAAAAAGGTTAGGTTAGTTTGATGTGTTAACTAAATATTTTGTAAGGAATTTTGAAAGCCTTTTTACACTGACAGTAAACTATTCTTCCTAATGAATCTGTAGCCTTGAAAAGTTCTGGAATCAAAGTATGAAAACGGTCAAGTTTTTTTTGCACATTATACATCTTGTACGGCACTTGTAGTACAGTACTGTCTACTACTCATGCCTTAAAAAAATAAAACTGAGTAATGTTGACTTTTGCCCTAATATTTTCATGTACTTTTGACATAGCAAGGCATTAATGTATTTTATGTGAAGTTTACAAGAAGTACCAGTCAAAAGTAAATATTACTTAGTCTGATTTTGTTAAACTACGAGTAGTAGACAGTATTGTACTACAAGTGTTATACAAGATGTATGTTGCGCAAAAAGACTTGACCGTTTTTGTATTTTTATTTCCAAAATTTTTCAACACTACAGATTCATTGGGATGAATACTATTTATTGCCGGTGTAAAAAGGCTTTAGAAATTTCTTACAAAATATTAACTTATAACATCAAACTCACCTAACCTTTTTGTTTTGTTAAAGGGTAGTTTTATGGGGATCAACAATGCTTGCGATTTTCAGTTATTGTGTCAGACGTAAATTTCAAGCATATTATAAAAGTTTTTTTAAGGAATTGAACTTGTTAACTATCCAAAAAAACTATCGATTTTGTCAAAAAAGGAGACTTTCTTTGAGAAACATTTAAAAAACATCAAATAAGCCGACTTAGTTTCACATTGCTTGACCAATTGATTTTTTAATTGTATTAGGAGCTATCCTATCGATGTTTTCAATAGGGCAACAGGGCATCAATATTTTAAAAGACGATTGTGATTTAATTTTAAAGAAAACCTAATCAAAATGGGTTATTGCTGCAGGGATACATGGAGAAAAACCAAACGTACTTTAATTTTTATCTTGATTTAATTTTAGTAACCGTTGCAACGTTTTTAGAGTATTAAAGAGCTTACATTAACTCTATTTCTATTTAAGGATCTGATTCATGAGAAGAGCATTATTCTAAAAACACTTCTTTTCATCATGGAGGTCATTCCATACTTAGGTTATCCTTTCAATACTCGAATGTTATTCTAGGTAACTCGAAATTGCAAGCTCATTTTAAATGCGAAAACTCTTATACTGGACTGATGTAGAGCCAAGTTGATCTAAAATAAGTTCCTCCCAAAATAAGTATATTTTCGCTGGATTTTATTTTTTAGTTAGTTAGAACTGATACATAGACATGCAGTTAACAGACAAATTACGTATGACAATACTAGTCATATTGAAATCCATGGATCTTGTGATGCTAGTCAGAATATTCACGGTGCTTGCGTTTCTGCATGATCTACTAATTATTCAAATTGCATTTGTTTTCGATTCCTTTGTGCCAAATTAAAATTTATGCCAGTTAAACACTCTACCATGTCTAGGCTCGAACTTCGTGCAAATTGGATGCTCACTATATTTTACAAAACAATAGTTTCATCATTAAAATTGAAAATTAATAAAATTATGTTATGTTTGGAGGACTTCACGATCATACTTTACTAGTAAAAAGGTCACCTTCTGCTTAAAAAACATTTGAAGCAAATAGAGTTGCAAAATCTAGTTGCTAAGGGATGTTGTTGAATGATAACTTGTGTGGTTAGAGAAAAATTCAGCAGGTATCTCACCTTGTGGGGGGAGGTAAGGTAAACAAAAAGTAATTTCTTTAGTCCAACAAGAAATTTCTATCGTTGATACTAATCGACCATCCGCTCGATCTAATGAAGTAAGGGAAATCAATATAACAGCAGACAGTGGCCTAAAAATCTACATAGACATATGGCAGAATTACCTGATTGTAAAATTAATGAGACTACATAAATTTATTATACGAGCATAAACTTTTTTGGCACAATTTTCATAAAAAATAAAAAAAAATTTGATATCATAGTAAAATAAAAGCGTGTGGTTGCAATTTTGTTTGCATGTCTACAAAGGCATTACAATAAGGGATGTCTACCACCTGTCCTTGGCTAGAGTTTTTGGTAAGCCTCGTTCTTTTTGAAGTGAACGGAAATCCCTGCTCACATTTATACTGATAATGAAACAAATTATGTTGATACTAACAATTAACTGGGATAACCTTATAAAATTTTTAATCTGAAGGTTTATACAGATGAATTAAATACATTTCTGGAGGATAAACAAGTAACTTGATCCTTAAATTTGCCATAGCTCTCCCTTCCACAGCCCTCCCTCTTCGAAATATTGTGGGGTTCTGCAGTTTAATCTTTAGAACATCATTTTTAAACGCGTGATCAAGAATAAGTTATTGACCTACAAAGGGATTAAAACTCTTGCAATTGAAATTACAATAATCTTTAATTATAAATATCTCTGTGCGCTCTTCTTGGATTCAAACAATCCTATAGTAATATCTTCAGCTAATGTGTTAATAGACAAATCTTTGAATTCTCTCCCTAATCATAGTTTATGGTTCTTGATCCAGACAACCAACTCCCTAATTGTCATTTTATTACCTAGGCAAAACAATATTTCTGGGGAAAATGGCGTAGACATTCAAGGTTGGTTCTGTGGTGGTTATTGGATATTCCAACTTGTCTTGTTACCGTTAACCTTGGGGTGTGATCCTCAAGATTGTATCCTGAAGCGATAATGTGGCATGAGTCATCCTAGTTCAAACGGTCACAGGAATCATGATAAAACATCACCCAGTTGTGCACTCTACCTCTGGATTTACTCTATTCAAAGTATATCATTTATTATTAACCTGTTGAACATATGTGTACACATACATACACATATTCACATACTTATAACGTTCTCAGTATGTGGGAAAGATGGCTATATATCTTGTCCCAACTGTTCTATACATAAGAGTGTTCAGCCATACTGTAGTGGAGCTTATGGCTGTAGCGCTTGCTTATTGACTGCTAGTGTGGTAGCTAGATAGAAGTGCTGCTTGGTCCACTTATGAAAAGCGTATGTGAGAGAGAGCTTGGGATCGATTACTTACTCGGTTTTTCTTATCCAATCTATTTGATTTTACTGAGGAAACGTCAAACAATACAAATTGCTATGGCCTTGGGGTAAAAATTTACTTGAAATCAGCTGCAGGTTTACATACAGAGCTAAAAAAGCTACCTTCAGAGCTAGTGCCACAACCTTCTCCTAGTGCTGTGCTTGCTGTGCTGAAAAGTTAAATAGCAGTACCAGTGTTTACATTTACGGGAAAATTTTACGATCTGCGGGAATTTACAGATTTATTTTCAGCCATCGTGTTACACGAGTCTTGCATAAGCAATGTTGAGAAGCTTCAACATCTGAAAACTCACCTACAGGGTAAGACTATCGAGATGTAGTCTGTGCAAGTAATCATAGCAAACTTTGAGGTCACATGGAAGATACTCAAGGATCCTTACACCAACACGAGACGCCTAGTTGCAGTAATGACTCGCGATTTTTTGTCAATGCCAGGTGTAACCACAGGATTAACGCACGAGCTCAAGGTATGGCTCAGTAGCACTCTGGGACAGATAAGTACAACCACAAGAAGGACAAGGAAACTAACACCTTAACCTTCACGCAAACTACAATGTCCGAGAAATACCCTTCATGCGAAGGCGAACACTTCATCGTACGCTGCGTTGAATTCAAGGCTAAAGGACCGCAAAAACGTAAGTAGGCAGTTATAGCGAAGGACCTGTACTATAATTGCCAATGAGGTGCACAAGTTTTATAACGGCAAATTACTCACGTGCTGCTAAACTTGCAATGGCAAACATAATTTAATGCATTTTCAGGTGGTATGTTAATTTTACCTACTATACTGGTAAGAACGTAAAGTCCTGATAGACGTTCGTATATAACACGAGATATTCAATGATTGCTGGCATCTATCTTTCATTGAAAAAAAATTGTTGAAAGGACTTAAATTTCCACACTAAGCAACAAACCACGAAGTCAGTGGTGTCACCAGTGCCAAAAGTCCACGAGTGCAAGGAAAAACTTGACTTATTATTTTATGTATCATCAGTGAGAACACAACGCTTTCTTTTGATGCACTGATTCTGTTGTTTATAAGCAATTATAGACCAACAGTGCACAAGCTGTCAAGTGGCTGGAGATACTTTTATGGTTTGAATTTGGCTGATACCTTTCGATAAAGCCCGTTGGAAATTTAAATATTGCTGGGTGCAGACATACTTAATTCCTCAGGTACTACAAAAAGTTCCACGCATGGGTTGGCTAGGGATGGAAATGGCGCAGCGTACTATTTTTGGCTGGACAGAATGTTAGTGTTTTAAAAGTGTACAACTTGTACGTGTATTATTATGCCTCATATACTTTTTCTTCCTATTTAGCCTTGATCGATCATAATAGGCACGTAGTATGCTTAGTTTGAAGTGAAGAAATGCTAAAATATGCAGTGGAATAATATTTTTTTTTTTTAATGTTGTGCAAAATTGCTGTGCTGCTTAAAACGACAGTTAGTTTAAGCAGCTGCCGATGCTTAGCTAAACTTGACAACTAGTCAAAAAATGTACGTGCATAAAAGGGTTGTAAATATATAATGATACACTATGTCGTTTGTTAAATATGTCGTTCTGCTCTCAGTTGTTTCCATGATTACTTGAGGGGCAGTGCATAAGCACACGATCAGTAAGACCTTATTAAGAAGTAGGAATGAAAAACTCTAAAAAGTTAGGTGTTGATTTAAGCCTTGTTTCGTTGGTCTTAACGCCAACCTCATCAGGCTTACTTTACTAACAAAAACAAAAACAAAAAACAAAACAATTTAATTTATCGATCAAACGTCACTTTAATAAATGTCGTTTTCTTATAAAATTATTTTTCTTATAACGTATACGAACGCAGTCGTCGTTATGTGCGCCAACTCGACGACTATACGAGAGATACTCCTCGCAGCCAAGGAACTGGGGATGGTGGATTCCGGGGAGTACGTGTTCTTCTCCATCGAACTGACGAGCAGGTAAACAAAAGCCAACGTTGCAACTAATCGCACCCTCGTAGGTATATAATATACATATATATATATTTTTTTTTATTAGAGTGCTCTACGTCCNTAAATTTATTGTAGATCTATTTTTTACAAATATTAACATTTATTTAATATATACTTTTATGTCCATAGTCTAAGATAAATTGTAATAAAAATAAAATTTTTGAAAATTAAATGACTACTCACGTCTATATCGTAATGACGATCGTTACAGACCGTTCGTCGCCTTCAATGAATAACGTAAGTGTCGAACATGTATGTATTTCCATGTATAAATATAATCAATAAATGTACACTTCTTGCAAATGTAGATAACATAAGTACACATCTACAATGTAGAGTTACAAGAGATTACTTATAAAATATTTATATGCGTTATTAAGAAATCAGCTCTTTTTTATTTATTGTATGTTTAGTAGAGTGTATGGGTAACATTTCTGATAATTGTCTTTTCTGTCCATTTGGTTCATGGTCTAGGATTTTGGTTTAAAAAAAACTTAAACTATAGTTAAATTTTGTTATGTGTGAAGTGACAGGTTCATCTTTCTTCGTATTTTGCGTTCATTCAGGCGTTTTTTCAATCTTCTCTTGTCTCACCTACTTTATCTGATAAATCTTACCACAGGAAGAACATTCTCATGGCTAAAAGAATTTTACGTGATAATGACTATGCTAAACTTTTTATACAAAAATACATTAAGAAAAGACTTCACCAAAGAAAAAATACTAATAATGATAAATACAATCTACTAAATGAAAATCTACGAGCTAAAATAAAAATCGCTATTCCTTACCAACCGTTATTTTTTAAATTTTGTTCAAAAACTTTGAAAAAATGAAACATACAATTTGACCCTATGATTCACAATAAATTGGCTTGTGTTATCATTCTTCGGAAGAATAAAATTGATAAGCTTGATCAAACCAACGTCATTTATTATTTCGCTTGTAATTCTTACTCCACATCACACGTAGGTGAGACATAGAGAGCATTGAAAAAATGCCTAAATGAACACGAAAGTACAAAGAAAGATGAACTTGTCGCTTCACACATGAAAGAATTCAACCATAATTTTAATTTTTTTCAAACCAAAATCCTACATCATGAACCAAATGGACAGAAAAGATTAATATCAGAATTGTTACACATACACTCTACTAAACATACAATAAATAAATAAAAGGACACCTTATTGCTCAATAACGAATATAAAAATTTTATAAGTAATCTCTCTTAACGCTACATTACAGATATGCACACATGTTATCTACATTTGGAAGAAACGTACATTTATTCATTACATTTATATATGGAAATACATACATGTTCGACACTTACGTTATTCGCTGAAGGTGACAAACGGTCTGTAACGATCTTCATTACGATATAAACCTGAGTAATTATTTAATTTTCAAAAATTATTTTTATTTCAATTTATGTTAGACTATTTACATATAATCATTTATTTAATTAATGTTAATATTTGTAAAAAATGGCCTTACAATGAATTTACAACAACTGTTGTGTTTTTTTGTTTTTGTTTTTGTTAATACAGTGGGCTTGATGAGGTTGGCGTTAAGACCAACGAAACGTTACTCAAACTAACACCTGACTTTGGAGTTTTTATTGTCATTCTTAAATTAGCTCTTACTGATCGTGTGCTTATGCACTGACAAAAACTGCCCTTCGAATAACATGTAATGTCACATATTGTAAAAAAAGCTACGTATAGATAATTTATTTTGTTGATTTTATATTAGTACAATAATGTAATTTCTAGCTAAAAAGCTTCACCTACAGAGATGTGCAAACACTTTGAGTGAGTGGGTCACGTAGGAGTTACTATATATACAAGTAGACTTGATGCAAAGACCAATACTTTCTGTATTTGTTTAGGATAATCCCATAATTTGATTTCATTGAATGAATGAATTTGATTTATAATTGAATGACTGATGTCAATTACTTACTTTTTTATATCAAGAAATAAATATATATTGTAACTTTTTTAGTTGTTATACAACGAGCATAAAGTTAATTCAACCACAAATGTGGGGTATGACATGAGGAACAGAGAGCGAGGTGAATGGGAACAATTCTGGTACAAAAATTTTTTGGGGACTCCGTAGAGCAACGTGAGCGATAACACAAAATCCCTTGGCTTTTTTCAACGGCAACAATAAAAGAAAATGTATATTACGAGTCTCCCTTCCTCCGGGAATGGGAGCGGGCACTTGTCACTACGGCCAAGCAGTAGATCGAGGAGGCCTGAAATGATAAGAATAGCCACCCCAGTACTTACTACCCTTGAGCTAGCTAGCAAAGTAGAATGTTGTGGTGAAGCTTCTGACCTCGTTCGATGTTTCTTGTTGTCGTTGATAGTTGCTGAAAATTAGAAATGAACATGCAAGTACGCCAAGACTTACAAAAAAAAACAAGCAGTGCGGGTTTTACTTAAGGTACCAGTGGCCTTACACATGAAGTTTGTTATTTCAATATAATCAAAAATAAAGATGCATCGAAACATCAAAACAAATAAAGCATTAAAGTAGTAAAAGAAATATTTAAGTAATATCTAAGTAATGCATTCAAGCAATCACGATGTGCATTTGAGCAATCAAAAGTAATGCATGTAAAAGCAATAACGAGCGATGCATCTAAGCGAGCTCGAAGTATAACGCATTCCCTGCAAGCATCAGAAAGACCAAGTATCTTAGCCAAGCCAGTACCCGTCAGAGAATGCCAGCCATCGCAAGTTTTTTACACTGATTTCTCTTGAGCTACTTGCGGTAGGCGCTGCCGACGGTTATAGGTACGGAGGGAACGGTATACGTGGAAGCCTTCCTCTCCCAAACCTTGTTACTTGATCAATGGCTCGGAACAATTGCCTGTATTGCGCACCTCTTGGGCAATTCTCTACTCATCTTAGGCTTTACACACGTCTGTTCAAACAGCATTAAACTAAATGAATTGAAAATAAAATAAAATCATGTTTTTTCTTCTTACTAATCTGAATTGCTGTGTATGAAAAATTTATATGTTATAGTGTACTAAAAAAAAAAACGAAAATAAAAAAAATAAGAAATGGACTGTGTATTTCAACAGACACAGCGTTATTAGAGTTATAGAGAAAATTAATGATAAATTTGAAAAAAAGAAGTGTATTAGGCTCAAGAAAAACAAACCACAGTTTCAAATTCAGCATGGAGCTGCAAAACGGCGCGTTTATTATGACTACACATCCGTGACCTGAAGAACAGAGATCCTGGTATTTCTGATGGCAAAATCTTTTTACTAAACCCATAAGGGTGCATACATCAAAATTTCATGTAAACACTGATTACTTAAACTATTATTCTTTAATTTATCGTAAATATCTATTCAGTAAACGCAAAGATATACTATAACTTATGGAACAAAAATACTACTTTGCCATAAGAACCAATGGTTAAGGCCCAATTTTTAACAAGCTGTTTCTTGCATTTTTTGTCGTGAATGTAGTAAGTGAATTTTTGAGAAAGTGTTCATTCTGCACTAATAAATATTTCTTGAAAGTTTCATTCAATTCTGTTTACAAACGTTTTATGTAAACGTTAAAGCGTTGAAACCTGAACTGAATAGCCATTAACTAACGACAGTACAAATATTTAGTACCAAAGATATGGCAGTGAATTGTCTTTTACTCATATCACAGCTGCAGTTGTTAATAGCAGAAAGTAAAAGGAAATGGAAAAAGTTACTACTAGACCATATAAAGAATTCGCAGAAGCAGTTTAGAAAAAACATTCCTCAACATTTCTTTTTGACTGACTTACAAGTTTGCAGAACTAAGACCAAAGTGGTGCGTGAGACAGGATCTACTGGTACTCACTATACTTGGATGTGTACGACTTTTAAATCAATGGTTTACACTATTCATTTGAACAAACTCTCAGATAACACTCTTAATAATTATGGAGATCGTTAAAGTTTTGTTCTATGTAAAAATTCGTGTTTCACTTGTTATTCAAATAAGTGTTGTGTATATCTGAACATTAAAAAAATTGTGGAATATGTTATTGATATTTTCGATACACACAATTGTAGAGTGGTTATGTTTAACGTACAGCTATATATTGACCGATGCATTTTAAATCAAAAGTGCTTTTCATCAAACGATTTCGTTTGAGTGTTATATCACAGGTTAAGTGAACCAATTAATACATTAATTATTTTGTCTATAAAAATGTTGTTGTGGCTATTATTATTTTCAGCCTTCAAGCAACCTACTTTGCTAGAGACGTATTTGCCAGCTAACTGCACAGCTAATGACAAAAAAAAATGGCATGAGTCGTACGGGGTCAAAGCTCTTTTCATCACTCTCCGAGAAAATCTTAAAATCTTAAAAACAGTTAGCCATAGTGCTCAACCCAAGCTCGCTCCAGTAAAACCGTTGTATTGCCAGTTCATTAATATCAGCGCTAAAGGCGTATCGATATACATTGACTGTTATTTTTGAAGTAAAACAGAAGACTTCACGAAGTTATTTTTCAGTTGGAAGGAGGGACTTTAAAGCGTGGGGGGGTTAGAGGTGGCTTGAGTTGCCTTCAGGGGTGTCGAAGTGGCTATCAAGATTAAACAATGATGAAAATACTGTGCTGGAGGCCCTGAACATGGTAAGACAGTTTTTTCTGTTGAAATCCGAGCAGTTGGTAGAACTAGTCGGTGACTGAATGGTGAGACGCATTGGGCCAGATAAGCCAGTGTGATGGCTCTTGACTCCTCCGGCCCCAACTGATAGAGCCAAAAAATATTGAAAATAATGGACAAAAACAGGTCAGAGGAAGAGATAATATATCGATTTCGCGGTATGGGAGGGTGGGGCACTAGTGAAGTAAATAAGTTTGGCTCGTCTCATAGCTTGCAATTACGTTAGAAAAGCCACAGGCCTTACCGAAGGCCTGAGAAATTTGCAACTGTTATTAAAGATAGATTGATAAGAGCAGCTGCTGACGAGCATCGAGTATCAAGATTAACTTTTCAAAGATACATGATTTTGACATAAAAGAAACCAAAAACAAAAAAAATATTTATCAATTAGTTTGACAAAAAGTCTAGAGTGATAATCAGGAAAAAGCTTTTTTTTATTACGTTAGAGATATGCAGTTTAGTCTGATGGGCTTCACACCAAAAGAGTTACGTTATCTGGCTTTTCAGTATGTTAAAAGGTTGAAGCTATTTTATCATTTTAATATTGACAATCAAACGACAGAAAAAGGTTGGCTCTGTAACTTCATGCAGGGACATAACTTGACGCATAGAAAAGTTGAATTAACTTAGACGTTAAGGGCAAAAAATTCTAATAAAAAAGCTAGTCAAGAGTTTTATAATCAACTGAAAAAAGGGTTGTCAGAACATTAACTACAGGATAAAGACATTAAAATTTAAATGAAACTAGGTAAGTTGTGAATCCAAAGACCTATTAAAAAATAATGGCTACAAAGGGAGCAAAGCGTATTGAAGGTTTGACGGATGCAGAGAGATGGGAGACCATCACAGCAAAAATTTGCATGTATGCAACTTGAAAGCTTATGCTACCTCTATTTATATTCCCCCCAAGTGAAACAAAATGAATTTTTAGCTGAAAAACCTATAGATGCTCGAAAGATGCTCGAGCAGTATTTGACAAAAGGGGTTGGATGTAGGAAAATATATTTGCAGACTAGATAAAGTGTTTTATTGAATTTTCTGGAGCCTTGACAAACAAGCTTGTTGTTTTATTGTTCGACGGACATACAACATATCTCAAGAACTTGAATGTTATCGATCTGGCAATGCATAAGAATGTAATCATTCTATGCTTTATACACCTTATTTTACCCACCGTCTCTAATCCTTAGATGTCAGCTTTATCAAACCATAAAGATATTTGTATGAAGAAGAGGTAGTTTTATGGCAGAGACTTGGGCATACTGTAATAATAAGAAGTATTTTTAAATCATTCAAAAAAGCTTGAGAAAAGGCATGCCAAAAAAGTATAGTTAGAAATACATTTAAAAGAGTGGCATTGCCCCTTTTAATAAAAACATTTTTAAGATTCTGATAACGCTGGGCTGAGCAGAAATATTGCAGAAAGTGAGTAAGGTTCATTAGAGGATCTTACAGTAATAATATTTGTAAGAAACACGTGAGGAATTATACACAAAAAATTTAATTTATTTTACAAAAATCAACCAGAAGTTCAAGTATGCCACTAAGTAATTGAACAAATTTGAAGTCCACCGATATCCACACAAAACCTTAATCTCATGCCATTAGCTCACTCTGCTGTATCTTTCCAAACTATTAATGGTTCGGTGAAATCGATAGAAGTGACTATGGATGAACTACAGTCAAATTAAATACGAGTAAGTAGTTTAAATAGTATTTTAAATGATTTAGTCAGTCCAGAATCTACTAGTAAGCCAAATATTAAAAATACAGAAGATATAGTTGCTGTATCTAATTAATGGACTCAAGTTATTTCAGAAGCAACATCAGAAATGGCCAAGGAGCCTTCAGTACCATCACCTGCTGTATTTTTCACTCCACGTACCAAAAAAAAAATCTGAAACGTCGAGGTTAAACTTCAATTATAACTGATGAAACATATTCACAAGAATTGGTAGCTGAAAAATCTAAAACAATATGAAGAAGATTTAAAAAATAACTTCTAAAAAGGAAATAACAAAAGATAAGCCAAAGATTACTTCTGTTAAAAAATTGCCTGTAAAAAAAAGATCTGGTTAAAACTCATTGTTTCATCAGTCACCGAAAATCGAAACTATTATAGACAATAATTCTTCACCAGATAATGTTATTCTATTAAACTTTCCCTCTCCAACTAATGCAGATCAAGATTCGTTGGACTTAATTAATCATCAACAGCTTGAATTTTGTAAAATAGGTGATGTTATACGTTTTCTCATAACACACTGCCCACATGTACAACAGAACCTAAATTTTCACTATACTGTTATACAAACGGCTTAATTTACGTAATATAAAATAAAAACAAGAGGAGTATTGAAAGACTGTCATAAAAATTTCTCTTAGATTAAAAAAAAATTTAGTAAAAAAAGTTCTTGTCGTTTATAAATAAAATCATTTCATGAGTATAATATTAACAATAATAAGTATATATTTTTATTTCGTTTGTTCGTTTAATATTCATATTTGTTATTACTATTTTCAGGACTTTTTTTTGTCAATATGTACATTTTAAGAAGAGCTAATTTTTACATACATTGCGTGTGCACATTTCGTGCCCCTTCTGTATTTCACGTGTGGCCACCTTGTCCATTTTCCACCCCACATGAAGAGGCCATACTTTTGATGTAATAACAAAAAGTTTAACTATAAGTAATTTTAACTACATGAGCCCTATAACTAAAAGCCTAAGCTATGAAGTTATGCCTCAAAAGTTACAACAAAAATTTTTTTTTTTTTGGAGATTTGGGAGTAACATTTAGAGAAATGAGGAACAGGAAGTCCCCTAGCCCGCGCAGATGTACCCCTTTTACCAAACACCTTCTCTTGCACTATTTAAACTTGAAACTATACGACTGCAATTGATTATATTCTCGGGAAATTTCTGGCAAGGCTTGATTTTTTTTTATAAAGCTTCTTTCTTTTGGAATAAAATATTTATAAAACGCCTTTTTTTATCCTAACATATTTATAAAATATCCTAATTTCAATCAAATCACAACGTAATTGAGTTCTATCGTTAGAGACCGTATGGAACTGTCAATATTTGATACTTTTTTTTTCGAAACTTTTCGTTGTGGAAAATCTAAAAAATTCATGTGCACTTATGATATGCTTAAGAACAACATTCTTTTTTTTACATGATACTCCTTTGCAACGGTCTACTTTTTCGAGAGTGGCACGAGGGTGATAGTGGATCGTGCAATGAAACACAATTACGTCGTAAAGAGGAGTTGAGGATAGAGGCAACTAAAATATACTCAGAGTGAAAATGAATTTTAATTGAATTTTGATTTTTATTCGAATTGTAAAAAAAAAAAAATTACACAAAAAAAAAGGAAGAAATATAAATCGTGTTTTCGAATTCAGTGTTAAACTGTTATTAATGCAACTGATGATTCTATTGACTAAAAAACATTTTTAGCATTGAAATAAGTAAAGAAACACAACATCAAAAAAAAAAACTTTACACTATTGAATAATTGAAGAAAAAGTTAAAAAAGTATAATTGAAAAGATTTTAATATTCTTGCTAAATGACATTTTTACGGAACAGGACACAGAAAAGGCAGTTGCGATGAAGTGAGAGTGACTGCAGAAAGAGAGAGAGAGAGAGAGAGAGAGAGAGAGAGAGAATGAGGCAACTAGATATATCTTGCAACCTTGACCAAGCAGCAATTTATAATATTTAAAAAAAAATCATACAATATTTAAAGACACAAAATCAAATTGAGCAAAAAGTGGTACATACATAAAAAAAATTCTTATATGTAGCACAAACATCATATGTTTTAAGAAATCTCCATGTAGAAGATAAAAAAAAATAAATATTCCATGTCAACTAATTTAACCTCACCCTTACTGAATAGCTATAAAACTTTTATTTATTATATTCGATTGTTAAACTAGTAAAAACGGAAAAATATGTCATAACAATAAAATACTGTAACTTTTAACTGCCACAAATAACCATACCTTGTGTAAAATTAATTTTTAAATAGTATTTTAGGATTCAAGACAAAGTACCGTATTCTCAGGTCTGGTAATACTTATACCCACTTACCAGAAAATATGTGAATAAATGTATCCTATACTTTTAAATATCTCTCAGGAACTATCAACTGCATAGAATTGACTCTTTAAAACTTTTTTGAGGTAAGTAGTCAACTAATCAAAAATTTTTCATAAAAAAGGATAGTATTTATGTACAGTCCCAAACAATAAGCAATAATCATGGTTTTCAAACATTTTTAGATACTGTTCAGTATAAAAAATAATTTTTTTACAATTTTTTGAAGTTATGCAAGTAGTTATGTAAACTTGGAAAAAATGAGTATGTATTTACATTTAGAAGTAAAAGAGACATTTAGAATAAAGCGGTTTTTAATTTTACGATAACTCATGCACTTAAATAATCGTGAAATTGCTATATCATGATAACCCCTACACATTGTAGTAACCATACTGATCCACTATTTAAATTTTTTCTAAAAGCAAACATAGAAAAAGTCTTCTGGTTATATTTGAATAACAGCTCTGAAACATCTTGATTAGTAAAACAAAATTGTAAGGGCACCAGGAAACCGATAAATGCATCTTTTTCCCTGTATCTATACCAGTATTTCCATATTTATGTTGTATCTCACAACGTACAGAAATAAAATGTGAAATACAGCATGATATGTACCGGTGGCATTTCCCAAAAACCACGTGTAGAACAATTTTTTCTGACGCGAACCCCGTTGAAATTAATTTTTTAAGGGCGAATAGCGTTTACATAAGAGCCGATTAAAAATACGTTCCAAACTACCTCTAAATAACGTCGGAAGGCTATAACGCGCCCACATGAACTCGCAACGTTGCCACATTGTCATCGGAGCTTAGTCGGTAAGCAGTGAGAACTATATCCATGTGCGCATGCAAGAGTGTCAGCTACTGCTGGTAACTTGGAGGTTAGATGTAAAAAGGTAAATATTGTCTGCTCCTTATGTTGTCAGTTGTTTGTCCACGCGCTTACTGTCTTTCTCACTCTCATGTTGGACAAAAACATCTTTCAGTTTTTACACTGATAAGTAATGTTACCTCAAATTAAAGTAAAAGACCACATTAGTAGGAATTTTTCCGCTCTACATGATACTACTTTTGCAAAAATAGTCAACCTCTCGGTCAAAAATATTATTGTTAGGTATGTCTTCCTAGCGTTCCCGGGTATGCCGTCTGTACATGATTTAGAACAAGTCCTATTATCAATTGCAATAATCAAAGTATATTACAGTTAATATTACTCATAAAAATCATTAATTTATCATCCAAATTTACATGCTTTGAAATAATACGTTTAGAAATACTCTAAATACTATTTAATTATTTCATCAAAAATTATAGAACATCTATTAAAAAAAAAAACTTTGCAGAGTATTAAATAATAATTTGAAAATGTCACAGTAATAAAATAATTGGTTGATGTACATCTTTCCGCAGTTAAAACTTAACCATCAATACAAACTGACACAGTGAGAATAAAAAATAGTTTACAACAAACATTAAATAAATTTTATCGAAATAAGAAAGCAATTAAAACAATTTAAATAAAAAACTCAAGTACCCGGGAAGTACCCGCTAAGTGCCCGGGAAGTCCCTGCCAAGTACCACGAAAGTACCCACCTAGTGCCCGGGAAGTATCTGCCAAGTGCCCACCAAGTACTTGGGAAGTACCTGCTAAGTGCCCGTGAAGTCCCCGCCAAGTACCACGAAAGTACCCACCAGATGCCCGGGAAGTACCCACGAAGTGCCCAGGAAGTACCCACCAAGTACCCAGGAAGTACCCACCAAGCACCCGGGAAATACCCGCCAAGTGCCCGGAAAGTACCCGCTAAAGGCCCGTGAAGTCCCCGCCAAGTACCCGGAAAGTACCCACCAAGTGCCTGGGAAGTACCCACGGCTACTATTTTTGCAAAAATAGTCGACCTCTTGGTCAAAAATATTGTTGTTACGTATGTCTTGCTTGCGTTCCCGGGCTCGTTCCCGGGTATGCCAGGATAAATCAAACAAATTTTTAACTAAAAATGATCTTATTTTAAGTGTCACATACATGCTTTTACAGTACCCAAAAAAAAATGTAGTTTAGAGCCCGTGCTGTATTGTGTACTAACTGTCGGTATGTTTTGCATATCAACAAGCTTTAATTTATGTTTATACTCCAATGCTTTATCAATATTTCAGAGTTTGTTTACATGTTGAACCTACCAACAGTTACAGATAGTACAGGTTGACACTAGCACCGCCCGATGATGCGGCGTACCACGACCTACGTAACTTAACTTCTGGCAGCATTTGCAGAATACAGCACGGGCACTATATTAAATTTTTTTTTGGGTACTGTAAACGCATTTATGTGACACTTAAAATAAGATTATTCTGAGTTAAGACTTTGTTTCATTCATCCTGGCATACCCGGGAACGCAAGCAAGACATACCTAACAACAATATTTTTGGCCGTGAGGTCGATTATTTTTGCAAATATAGTAGCCATGGGTACTTTCCAGGCACTTGGTGGGTACTTTCCAGGTACTTGGCAGAGACTTCACGGGCACTTGGCGGGTACTTCCTGGGTACTTGGCTGGCACTTGGAAGATACTTCCGTGGTACTTGAATTTTTTATTTAATTTGTTTTAATTGCTTCCTTATATCGATTAAATTTATTTAATGTATGTTGTAAACTATTTTTTATTCTCACTGTTTCAGTTTTCATTAATGGTTAAGTTTTAACTGCAGAAAGATGTACATCAACCAATTATTTTATTACTGTGACATTTTCAAATTATTATTTAATACACTGTAAAGTTTTTTTTTTTTTTATGATGTTCTATAATTTTTGATGAAAGTGAGAAAGACAGTAAGCGCGTGGACGAACAACTGATAACAGAAGGAACCGACAATATTTACCTTTTTACATCCAACCTTAAAGTCACCATTAGTAGCTGACGCTCTTGCGTGCGCACATGGATATAGTTATCACTGCTTACCGACTAAGCTTCAATGACAATGTGGCAACGTCACGAGTTAGCCTTCCAACCCTATTAAGGGGTAGTTAGGAACATATTTTCAATCAGCTCCCATTTAAAAGCTATTCGCCCTTAACCTTAAAAAATCAATTCCAACGGGGTTCGCGTCAGAAAAAATCGCTCTTCACGCGGTTCTCGAGAAATGCCACCGTTACATATCATGCTGTATTACACTACCAATCAGAGTCACTTCTAAAACGTCGCTATAGTAGCAAATGAGCATATAAAAGGTTTTATTATGAAGGATAGTGATAAGGGAAAATTTATTCCAGAGTAAAAATTGCAAATAAGGAAGAAATATGTTACAAGACTTTCTATCAATTTATAAAATAAATGAAAAGAATTGGTAAATTTGTATAAAATATGTGTGTCTCAAGTATTTCTAAGAAAAATAATTTATCAAGCTAGAAGGAATATGTGTGTAAGTTGTCAGAATTAATTCTCAAGATGCTTTCTCCGTTCAAATTCATGAACCTTCTAAGTTTTAATTATAGAAAAGATTCCAGTAAACCTTGTAAATGCTGGTTCTGTAGAACGTTATGTCACTGTTCGCTATACAGTGCGGCTAGAATACCAACGTTCAATAAATTGTAAAAACATAACTAGCATTAAAGATAAAATATGTATCTGTAAACAAAAGCTAAAGGTATTCAAGATTACATATAAACCGTGAAGTCGTCATCACACGTCGAATAAAAGCTATGGAGTGTTTAACGTCTAATATCAACTTTTTTTGTAACATTTTATAACCAGTAAGAAGTGAAAGGATTAGGAACTGTTACAACATACGTTGAAGAAGAAAAATTCGTTGTTAGGAAGAAGTTAGTTATACGTTTAAAAAGCTTGTACCAATCTCTGTATTTTATAATAGAAAACATTTGGATGTAGTAATATTTTAAAATCTGCAGAAAAACAATTTACTCAAAAAAGAAGTACAAGAAATTTATAATCTACAGTATGCTTTGTCAAAAATAACAACGTATTTGCAATCGAGTTTGTCCTAGGAAAGAATGATGGCGAGACCGTCTACGTGAGATATTTTAGTACTACGTCAGAGTGCATTTTCTACACAACAACCTTCCATGAATGACTTAAAATAAACGTGTGGAAGCCCATCCCCACAATTTTTAGAGAGATTGAGAAGAGAGATTCTTGGTGAACAATGTGACAATAAAGATTTGGCATACCTCTTCTATGGGTCTCTAAAGGATGTGCCTATATTAACTTTTCCACATAGATCAGCGTACACTTGGCATACTGCTTCCATGTATTTTAAAGAGAAAAAATATGTGTATCTAGTTCGGAAACTTAGCCACGATGGGGGCTCGAATGAGTGGTAACAACTGAATTTACCACGTTACATTACAGTCAGCAATCTCTCCTCTAGTATCTTTCTTAGTAGGGTCACTTGTGACTGAAATAGTCCTTGTACCTTCTACACTTATAGCACATTCATCCTTGCCAAGTACACTTACTTTTCCTCATCAAGTGGAAAATCTTTTCACGGTTAACTTCTAATCATAGGCATAATTATGGCCATTGCTCTAAAAAATTTGTCTCTTTCTAAATATCAGAAATTTTTTTAATATCCAGAAAATTGTTGTATGATCTAACTATCACATCAAACTTATACCAGAATGTCGAAGCAGACTCTTTATGCGGTTGATATTTCATATTTTACAGCTTACTTTTACTTCCAGCTGATAACAACAATTTCTTTCGATCTTATAGTTTTTTAACTTTATTTATTGATTTTCTCAAGTCCTTCATAAAAGCTACCTTTAAATAGTACATCAAATAAATTTCATTTAAAGTTATAACCCTCACTTTAACTCTTTTGCTGCTCAGATGGCTTATCAGTGTTCAAGATCTCAGGTTCCATCCATTTTAACTTTCTGAGGTTCATTTGAGTCAGATATTTGTTTACCTTTGTCTAATGTCTTAGCCTGTTTGTGTCTGTAGCAGTTACTTCCCATAAAACTTTTAAAGTATCTTCCGATATCTAATCACCATCTGAAATACTATTTTTAAACATGAAGTTTTATAACATTGTTCAATTTCTTTCCATTAATTTTTGCAAAATAAAGAAAAAATGTAGTGCGTTATATAGTGGAAACTGTTCTACTTGACGACCAATAGCTAGAATGCACAATCACCTTGTATATACTTTTTAGCGAACATCAACCCAAAAAAGTAGTACTATACAGTGTACTTAAATTCACAAGAAACAATGTTGTAAATTTATTGTAACTTTTTCTAGCTTTGCCAATTTCGTATCAAGCTCCTCAGGTATTGATATTGAATAGTTTTTTCCTTTAAATTCCAATAAGAATCACTCATTGAGGTTGTGCTGTGATGTACGCAGATTCTGGGTGAGCCAAAAAATCTGAAGCGTGCCTTGATCTAGATTAAAAATTTTCTGTTCAAACTATTAGAGTAAATTTCATGGCCATCTTACCTTCAAAATTCTAGTTCTATATGAGTGCACATACATACTCATGTATACATAGTCATAAATTTAACTTTACCGAGCTTTATTTAATGATATTAGTACATACCAGACACAAAATATCAAGTAATGAAAAGAAATTAATCACACGCAAAGTCTTTTACGGCAACAATCGAGTGATTGAGCAAAAAACTTACCTCTCGTCTTTGTTTGGTGATGGAACTTACCCATTGGTAACACAGGTGCCATTTTATTTTTTCACTCTGCCTTTAAGTGCACAGGCTTCTTACCTCGAATCAGCATGCAAAAAATTCCTTCTCAACTAGCTTGATCGGACGCTTCTCTCTCCTCTTGCTTAACTTAATCCATTTAACTAGTTGACTTCTTAGGTATCCAGCAAAAATAAAAAATAAAAAAAGAAAATTATTTACACGTTTACTGCTTGCTACACTTCCTCATTGTCATTATTCTCGGAGCGGCATGCAGCAGCACGCTTCGACTGTGCAGTTAAAGCATGCTGAGCCTCTTACTTATTGAAGATATTTTTTTTTTATTACGTTGGCTAGAAGCCGTGTAAAAAATACAACAAGATTATTTCACTTTATTTTATCCAACACTTACATACTTAATGACATTTCTCTTACAACGAATCACTTGATATATATATATAGCTTCCCCTATCAATCTGTCCCTACATCTGTATAATACAAGATACTTGAATTTATCCAACAGAAATCTGTCAAAAAAAAAATAAATAAACTAGGCGTGAGGGGTCTATGGACCCCCAGTCCAAACTAAGTTCCGTTTGCTTTGTTGTAGCCGTTGGCTACATACAGACATAATGCGTAGGATAAAATGTCAAGTTTGTGAAATAAAAAAAAATTGATAATAAAATATATATATCATGCATATGATAAATAACGACAACTAACAGAAACATTAATAAAAAACAAGAGATTATTAAAAATAAATCAGTGATTTCAGTATGTACTAAGTCTTAGTACAGTAATAAATTTGGTTTGGTGTTCGCCCATCTCCTACGAGATCTAAAAAAAATAAAAACAAGAATTGTGATTGTGTAAACACAACAGCACAATTAATTTCGTAAACCAACAAGTAAGTTTGTAGTAACACTTTAAAGTATCACTTTGAAGAATTAACTAACGAAAACTAACAATTATTCTAAGCTTCTTATTGTGGAACGTTATATCTATGTCTTCTCACGGTTACTTTCAAATTGACTTGGTAGTTATTTTTTTTACACCGATCAAAAGTTTTTTTGGTTTAAAAATCTTTTTTTACCCTTAGTTACCATTAGTAAATTATAATAATAAATAAGCTATTTACAAAGATGTCCGTTTAGTAGAAAACTTGATCACAAAAAGATTGGCAGTGGTAAAATTACTCTATGAGCAATAGAAGTAGAGATAAAAGCAAAAAACCTGAATGAAAAATTAGCACCTAATCATAAACTTTCAAATAAATAAATGAAGTTAACTTCTGATTTGGACAACAGTATTTTTCCTGTGTTTCGGAAAAAATTCTGTAGGGAAAGAACTAATTCTTTCTTTACTGAAAAAAAAAAAATTAAATTATTTTTTTCCGGCAATAAACAAAACAGCCACTTTTACAGCCAGTAAAATCAGTGCAATAGTGTTACACCCCGAATTGATAAGAATTATATAATAACTAAAAGCTATCCATCCGTCAAATTCAGATAAGACGTATTGTAAATATAAAACAAGCTCATATGACAAGAGGAGCTCATACGTCATTTATATGCGTATGTGTAATAGCTTTAAGGTGAATATTCAATAATATGCTAACATATGGTACAGCCAGCCTCTTCATAAAAATGCACGTATGTATTGAAATCGTATTATATGTATGGATGAATGAATCGTATTGTATGTATGAATGAATAATTCACTTACGCATTGATTGTCCACTTCTAATAACACTAATATTGACATTTGTAATTACCACACTATTTCATTATATTCAAAATTGATTCTCCGTATTAACAGTTTTTCCTTATTATTTCCTTATTAATCGTTTTTCCTTATTTACTTTATTTGTTTTGTACTTTAAATTATGATATTAAGCTTAAAAAACGTTGATTACATTAGAATACAACTTTTTTGTGTAAAACATTTTTACCTAGGATGTAACGCACACGTTCTATAAGCCAAAAACTGCTCTTAAAATCAATAAAAAGTCGTTTTACCCTACCAAACTTTTTTGTTTTGCACTTACGATATTAAATTAAACGTAATAGTTGAAGGTCTCATCGAAATACAATTTTCTTTGTTTTTAACATATTTAGTTATAGTATTAAATTTGGGCTCTAAATCGCAAAAATGCTGAAAAATTCTAAATTCATCGTTTTTCCCTATTTTACTTATGCGTTCTTTTTATTTACATTTCAGATCACAAAGTTAACGTAAAACACATAGATCTTGAAAAAATATAACTTTCTTTAACTAAAATGTATGTAAGATAAAATAAACGCTATAAATCTTAAAAAACGAGATAATACTAGCTTGCTCAGAATACATACGATTGACACTCAATGCAAAGTTAAGGGCGATTATCATTGTTTTCTAAGGATTTCTCTTTTTTCATCCCGTAGAAATGTTTACATTCATTTACCAACCCTACACCAAACAGTATCAACTTCTTACACAGTGTGGTAATAACAGTAATATATTTCCTCTTATCAGTCGTGCCTTAAATGCAAACGTAGTTTTTGCATAAATTTATCCAATTGTTCTTTCTCTGAGACAACTCAGTTACATTTTATTATAATTTAAACGTAATTAAAATTTTTAATTTATTTTATATTTTATAAGTTAATCAGTTTTTATTCGAACATACTTTAAATATAACGTTTCCTCAAGAAATCGGAGCATGGTTAAACTATGTAACCTCGTCACTGAATTTGGACCATCTGGTCCTGCTACGGACAGTATACGGTGGCTGGACCATTTCCACTACCACTTTAGGCAAACTGGAGACTATTTCTATTCGGGTACAGCGGCCACTGTAAATGTATTGATAGTGTTGACAGTACGTAGTGCGCGGAGGAGGAGCTACTGGCCGAGTACAACCGAAGGAGGCCGAACCCAAGAGAGCCGTCAGGTCCTTCGGTGCACGTGCATGAAAAGAAAGAGAGAGAGAGAGCTGCCTGCAGCAATGTATGTAGCTTAACACACGGCTGTGTTACTTTAGTGGGGTCGGAAAAAAGTCTTGTTACACTTTTTTTTGGTACAGATCCATGCGCTTAAGACTCATAATACGAGAAAAGGAACTTCGTTCCAAAAAAAAATGTAAAAACAAGATATTAGTCAGATGTGCATCAGCAAGACGAACGAGCGCTTAAAAGATCAAAACCGTAATTGTGAAGAGAGCACAAAGAAAAACACTTAAGCCTTGTGCACCGTGGCTCTCCTCAGTGGTCTTCATTCTGAAGAGACCGCTACAAGAATGGTGCCACCATTGCCACACATTTCACCATTACAGCTGATACGTGCTACATATTCAACTTATACAATAAGTAAAAGCTATTACATTGAGCTTCCACTTTTTATACAAAAAAACTTGCATAAATGTTTAGGATACAGATCAACAGTATTTAAAATTGGCATTTCTAGTTAATTTACATCTTACACGTAATAGTTTAGATCGCACCTCCAGTTACATTCAATTTAAAAATAATTATGATTTTTGTGGCATTACCTATTTGGTGCAGAATAATTAAATGTCGTAATTTGAACAACAGAATGACGTTTTAATGAATGTACATTTTCTAAAGAAAAACTTAATTAACAAACTTAACCACCTCTTTTAGAATTAGAAAAAAGATTTGTAATCTACTACTCCTAGAAAATTATTACACAAGTGTAAGTAGAGATAGATACATTTTTTTTAAAAGTGCAAGTAAGTGTAGAAAAATATGTTGAAGTAACTGATGATATCACACACGAAGTAGGAGAGGATAAATATTAAGGACAAGCAAGTCAAGATAGTGGCAATGTTAGTGTTTATAATAAAAAGTATCACTTACGTGGATTAAAGATCTATCTCCGCTTGTTCGCTGCTCTTTAACTAAATACTAGCATAAGATTAATATTTGTGATCACTGCCTTCATAACTTTACGACTGATGAGAGGTTTTTAAAAAAATCTATATAGTAGACTGAGCCAAAGTGAATTAGTTTAAAGTGAATAGATCAAATTAGACCAAATTATGATATTAATATGCTAGATTTAAAAATCATAAAAATAAAAATTAAATAAGATTTATAGTGAACTCAGATTTTAAGTGTGTATAACAGTCCATACATTATACACTTACACAACTGCTACGAGTGGAATTTTACGTAAAGTATAGTTTTGAGAGTAGTAAATCAAGAAACATGCATTGTAGACAAGTACACGAAAGCGATCAAAATCCAGTTCAAATGGTTCCTCATAAAAATAGATAATCTTATTTAAGAGTTACAAACCATGTATAGTAATCCAGTACTAATTAAGTTGCTAACTAATAAGGAAATTCTTAACTGTATGTATGTTGACAGATGTCACATGTGAAAAGGTAATAAAAAATATAGAAGAAATTATGAGCATTGTCAGTTAACTGATGAGATAGTGTTATTAATCTTCTTCTATTAGTACATTGTTTTCTTTAAATAAAATTTACTTTATATTTTTTAGACATAGAGGGCCAGAATACAATGATGCAATCTTACGTACCTAGACTCTCGCTCAATACCTATACGTTTTCACAATCTTAGTCATTTAGATGCACACTTATTCAGACAAGAAATCGTAACTTGTTGTCCTGGATAACTTGAAGTCATCCCACAAACAGAAGAAAAGTATATTTTCTTTTGGGGTGGTCTTGTTACGGTTAATGTATTTTTTGACTTTTTAATTTCACTTTTATATTTTTGCTTATAAAATGTAAAATTTAAAAAATCAGTGTTACTTATTAAAAGTTTTTTACCTTTGCAACATTCACACCATAATATATCTAGCTGGTGAGTCAAATTGCTCTATTAATTAAATTTAAGACAATATTTCTCTAATAATTAGTTGAATAAAAACTCTGTGCACTGTTAAATTCCGTCAATAGGGACTCACTATTCATTAACTTTATTTAATGCACATCAGGCAATGGTCCCTAATAATTAGTCAAAAAGGTTATTGGTAAACAGGTAGTTGACATTCAAAGATATTAGTATGTAATTAGAAAGTAACTATAAATTTTTTAGTTTATATTTTTAATTTAAAACTGTTATTGATGGATGGTTTTGGAACATTAACTGAACTTTTACGTTTGTTGTAAATCGTTTTCACCAGAAAATGTGTGGTACTGTTAACTAGAGATCGGGAGGACACAAAGGGGCATCGATTTTGTGTATCTCCAGCAGGTCATAACACATAGTTAGAGTTGTATCCATGAGAGATAAAGCATTAGGATGATAAGTTTTAGAATGAAAACTGTCATTATTTAACTTATTAAAAGTCGATGAGATTTTTTTTTGTACAGAGTTCAACAAGTTTTCAAAAACAATTTTGTAGGTCAATTCGTCTGACAACAATTGGTGCATTTTTTGCGGAATAAACACTTTTATTTAGACACTTAGTTACGTTACCTATATCGACAGAAGTGAAAAATGTATCTTGATTTTTACCTAAAAAGTTTCTCGTAGTTCTCAACTTATCTACATATTCACAGCCCTAACAGAACTACAATATTTGGGTTTATATGCAATAAAAAGATGCTGGGAGAATTTTCGCGAATTACAGATCTTTTAGAAAACGATTCGTATTACAATTCTTGAACAATATCCAGGCTTATATCTTAAAACAAATGCTTTTTCTAAGTGAAATTATTGAAAATTTTAGAAATAGTTGACTGAAGGTTTACGCGATGGGTCCAGCTCACTGTTTTTGGGGACAATATGGGGTGCAATGCAAAAAGTTGGACCTTAATTTTATCGTTCCTGAAAATAATAAATTGTTTTAACAATGCATCAAATAGTACCTAAGCGATTACTACATAATGGTTTTGAATGGACTAAAAATATAAAACAGTTGCATAATTTTTGCAAAATTTCTAAAGACAGTGCTTATGACGATGTCTCAGAGATACATTTGGAATGTCCACAAGGATAAATGTAATATTTTTTATCAAAAATTCTTATTTAACAAGAATATTCTGAAATTATACTGAAATAGTCCGCTTATGTTTGGTTAAGTGCATTGAACTTGTCAAAGATCCATGTACATCTCTTTGACTATGATTAGATGATTTTCAAACTGCAAAATTACTATAAACGCTTATACGCTGTCACGGATACTTTGATGTATAAAGCGAACGATAATATTTACAAAATGATAAAAAAAAGACATGCAAGTGTTCTCCGCACCATATTAATCAAAAAATAGTAAATTGACGAAGCCCTCAAAAATTAGAAAAATTATTGAGTTTGTAAAAGATGAGTGCAATAAAATATTATATTTAAATTTGTCGGTTTAAGAAGGAAAATGTACAGTACTCTAATGAGAACTTGAAAATTACATTGGCTATTATCATAATGTTAGTAAAAATTTTAGACGAGAGCAAACAATTATTATATTTTATCATTTTAAAATTTATGTGGAGAAGAAAATTAAGCAGTTCTTAGTTCTAGCGATGATAAGCTACGTATGTCGACTATTGTACTTTACATTAAGGGCCATTATAATAGCAGATATAAAAGAAGCAAGGAATGAAGGAGAAATCGCGAAGAAATAGTTGATCAAGGAAATAACATTACACAATGGCTCATTCTAAAAATTCTTTTTTTCAAATTTTGGGGAAGACTACAGCAAAAAATTTAATGTATACGTGACCAAAACGAATACATGTAACAACTGTAGTCTGAAAAGAGCTGAGTCATTAGTACCTAGGGAACCATGTTATTATTAAATACAAAACGAAAAAGTAGAAACGTAAATGGAAGTAAAAAAGATAAGGAAATAACTATTTTACAAGAAATGCATAAAGATCACCTGATTCCAGAAAAATTATGTAAAGTAGTGAGGTTTCCTTATATATAAACTATGTACACTTTTTATAGATCAGTTTGATTCACAACCTTAACTTGTGATAGCATCATTAACCATCCAGTCATCAACTCAAAAAGTGTACAACAGCAGAAAAAATCAAAAGAGAAGTTCAGAGTTGACAAAACTGCAAGAAAAAAATTTTTTGAGAAAACTAAAGCATGATTCTAAGGTGTGCTAAATATTGTCAGTCAATATTTTTTTGTAGTTTTACTAAAACTATCCACGGTTTTAATTCGTTTATTTCTTACTCTTAATATAATGTAATAAATGGATTTTTATTCAATTAAAAAAATTGCATTTGCTTTCTACAAGAAAATATTTTTCTTCTCTATCCCTAGTTGTAAAAGATACTTTATTTATAGTCAAGTCCTTTCTATATTACGGATGTTTGATTTAGTAATACTAATTAAACTTGTTAGTGGAGAATTCCTTCTAAAAAAAAAATCAGTGAGTTGCCAGAATTTCTAAAAAAATAAGACAAGATGTTACAGCCTATTACTTGCAACAGCCTATTACTACTACTAATGAAATAGTTTTATATATATAATAAAATGCTGTGCATATAAAACATTTATTTATATTTACATGTAAAACAAAAAAAATACCAGTTATAACTTGTTCAATTAAAAAATTAATTTATTAAAAAGTAAATAACTTTTCTATACATAGTAGTCATTATAACTAATTTGATGCATTAATACACCTACTGTGGGTATCATCCAAGCGTAAACACTCGAAAACTTTGTTTCCTCGATAGCAGAAAACTTTTTTAACAAGGAAAATTCTTTTTCAAAGAAGTTTTCTCTTTATGATCATCTTTCAGGTGATGACCATAATTGTGAAAAATTTATTGTTTTTAACGTTATTTGACTTCTAATGCATTTTTTGAATGGCAAAAAGAATTGATTATAAATCACCACCTGAAATAAGTCACCTTTGCAGAGTGCTCTACATAATTATGGAAGGCTTGTATTGACTAACAACGCTAATGTTTTACGAACTGCAATAGTTAATAATGCTATTTGTGATTTGATTGGAGGAATATACAAACTTAACAGCATTAAACTACAAAAGTGTAAAAAATGTTGGCATAAGAATGTCAATAAAGGGTTGGGTTTCAAAGTATTCTACTCTTAATTCAATGCTGAAAAATACAGATTAGTTAGACATACTGGAGACAAGTAAGCTTATAAATGATTCAGATTATTTTGACGTTTTTGGATCTTTAAGTATAATACTGGGCTTTACCGAATGCACAATAGCACATGCATGTATAGGATGCGTCTGATAGCTCGTGAGACTATACATTTTCTCGTCTGAGATCTTGTGCAAGTATGTATACGATTACGCGAGAGTTTTCGTCCGTACATGTACACTCGCACAAAAGCTATTGCATGTGTTTATGCATTTTTATATGCAAGCACGTAAGCTTTTATTTTAACTCTTACACTACACTTTTGAGCACACCAGAATACAAAATCATACGTAGGGAGTAAGAGGTATGAGAGAGAGAAAGAAAGTCTTACAATACATAGTTTCCTTATCCCACTTTAGCTAGCCAAAGCATCTTGTACGATAGAGCTCATGCATATGATTTTTCTATCTACAAATTTGACTAAGGAGCGAGAGGGAAAGAGAGCACGTGTACGTGGCTTCTTTATCTATGAATCTTACGTGAATGACACAGCTCTGACTACACTGTCAATGAGACTTTATGGAATTTTTTATAAATCAAGGGCATTGAAATACTTTTGTAGATGAGTAGCATGTATTCGTTTCTAAAATTAATACTTTTAATAATAAATACACTCAAACTTCTATCTTATTAATAAATGACCCTACTTTCTTATACTTAATAATTTTTTATGACAATAGTTTGTAGCTACGTAAGATATATAAGAGATAACTCAAATTTTTTTAGAAATTTTAAAACATACGAAAAATTGTTTGAATATTCTATAGTCAATTCTCCTGTACACAAAGTGTTCCAACATTTCTCATCAATACTAAAAATTTTTTTTTGTTATTTGAAAGTGTCCTTTATTTTTAACAAACAAGTTTTAGTATCAAAGATTTTTTATTACAGCTGTTGGACAGATAGCCCACTTACTGAGCCTTGACCATACTATAAACGCTTTCAGTTATAATTATAGAATCAATGAATAGAGGGTGATGTCAAAACAAGTTTTTTTCCGGGCTCAAAAAAATAATGACTCGATTCATTTTTTTAAAAAACTTAATAGTTCCATTTACTTTCTTTATGTCAATTGAAAATTATATCTTTTACCCTAAGTTATCAAGTGTCTGTAGAGTAATTTTTGGACGTTAAAACTATTTGTATACCTTTATTACTTAAAAACTGCTTGCAAAAATCATCGAAACATCCGGAATAACCTTCCAATAATTTTGAGTGATGGTAAAACGAGACACAGACATCTTTTGGATTTCTAGTAACGTAAATTATTTTCGGTCTTTTTTCACAGCTTCGAATCTGTCGTGGTAGTAAATTAAAAGGAAGGTGAGTTTTTATGTACCGAGGCTTTGAGATCTTCCTACAGAATTCTGGACTGTTGGTGACCCATTGAGGAGCTTTGGTTTCAGGATCACGTAAAGCTATCCTTGCTGTCGTGATGACACCAGAAAATCTAAAAAAATACATCTATATAAAATAGTTCATAATATGCAGTTTATTATTATTTGATAAAAAACACGAAAAATGAATAACCTAGTTCAAGAAATAGCTTACATACTTAATCGTCTAAAAAAACTCTAAGCTACGCACTTGGCTCAATGAGTGTTATATGTTGTCAGTTGTTACTTAATTGTCTGAAAAAAAACTCTAAACTACAGAATTGGCTCAATTACTGTTTTATGTTGTCGATTATTGCTATTTGGCAGTGGAAAAAGTGGGAAACTATTAAAATATTATTTACTAGAAACCTTCAAAGTCTTTATTAAATTTCTATACAAAATACTCAAAAAATTGGCTATTGTTTGTATTTAAGTATATTATTTTGCAACATCTTGACCTAATCACTAACTTTCGAAGTTTCAGTTTCTTGACAGTATTTTTTGAAAGCTTCGAGCGCTGAGCTAATTTCTCGATCTAGGTCCTCAATCACTTTTTGTTCGAAAAGATTTGATTAAATAAATAATTACTTAGAATAGTTATTCTCTGTATTAATGTAACTTTAAAAAATAACAAAACAGAACTAGTAACAGTCTAGCATGATTTAGAAAAATTATTAATACAGATACTGTAAAATAATTTGGTATTTTTGTAGTATAATACAAGTACAATCCTTTCTTTACAAAAACTTGTGTTTTTACAAATAGATGAGTTTGGTAAATGTTTATAAGTCTTACACGTATAAAATATTTTAACAACTAATAACGTTTAGTTATTATCAAGTAAATAGAAGATTTTGGTTGATAACATTTATAACTCAAAGTGACTTTCCATTTAAATAAATATATATTTAAAAAACTGATATTTAATATAATGAAACGAACTTAAACCACAGCAAGTACTAGAAATATGTGTTTCTCCACAATCAGAATATTACTTAGTTTTATGAATAAATTTTACTTTTGTTATTTCTCTACTAAAATAAAATTATTGAAATGTATTGCATACTTTATTGTTATTATTTTTATTCTTATTAATTATCCTATATTTCATAAGTTTGTAAGGAACTATGTTATATGTCCTTACATGATAATACTATACGTGAATATGCTTTTTGTTTTAGTAATGTAATTTTCTTGGAATGCTTGATATTTTTTGAATGTTGCCGTAGAGATTATGATACATACAAAAATACACATTGAACATACAAATTATTAATACGATGCTATAATCACTTTAAATTTTCAACTTACTAATACATAGAGCTAAGTCGAAAAAACTGTTGGAATCACTAACGGCAAAAACTACTTTACTGATCTAGCTGAAATTTTGCATACTGATTTTTGACACTTCCTAGATGGTTTGAGTATAGTTTTTATCTTGAAAAAATTAATAACAATAGCAATAAATGAGCTCAAAGTTCTGTAAAAACACCCTAGCTTTTCATTTTAGTTCAGTGGGATCCACTAGGTGGCGTAAAAGTAAAATTGAAGCTACCTGCAATAGAATTAAGTAAGACTGATTATTATATCCCCGAGCAAAGTACCTAATACCACGGTCAATCATCAGCAGTGTATAGAGCGTAGAGCAGGGGGTCGTGCAGCTGGGTATCCTGGCTACCAACAACATTGTTCTCTAATGGACAACCGATTTATGTCAAAGTCCATCCTGAGCCACCATGATTGATGAATGCTACCAAAAAAAAGGTGTTTTTAGTGCTAACGTTTCTAGCAAAATTTCAGGAGATGTGTCTTGCCAAAGCAAAATCTGCTCAAGGCTACTTTAAGTATTAACGTTCCCGACTTAACCATTAATCTCATCGGTTCTTTTATGGGCCACCTTAATTAAAACTACCTTGCCAACAAATACATTGTTACTACCATTTCTGGTAAAGATTCGTGGACCAAAGGTTATATAAAGCCAGCCACTGTTAAACCAAGTCAACAATTCACTGGCAGACGTCATGAACGGAGTTTTTCGTTGCAAGGCTGGGACCCTTGGGGACCAACAACACTATAACTCCAAGGATTCAACCAGGAATCCCTGATCTTCTCCGAGGTCTACGCTGAGTAAACCTAACAGCTATGAAAAAGAAATTTTAACAAACGAGATAGTCTCCAACGGTCAAGCATCATGAACCAATCTTCTTACCTTAGATCATCAAAACAACTGAGTCGGCAAAACAAAAGATGATTTAGACACCAACTTCTTCAGCGTTATATCAGGAAATGTTGGGAAAGAAAGAGCTGTACAACTAGCTCCAACGCTTAAGACCTTGTAGTTTTCTCCCAATCTGTCTGGTGCTACAATTACCGGCTAGAATAGATCACTCTGAGGTATAAAGGCAGTCACGTTTGCTGGAAACTTCAGTCACGGAAAAGTTTACTTAAGAGGCCCACCGGTCCTTTTTAGGGTCATTAGACGTCAAACTACTACCTTACCAAAACATATATTAGAACTTAACAAAGTTGACAAAAAATAGCGTTTAGGGCTCACAAAAGTCTTAACCATGCCAAAAGTCACACAAGATCATATTGGAAGGAAAACTTCAAATGCATCTAATGTATACAATTTAAGGCGTCAAGAAACTGATGCAGAACATTTATTGATATTGAAGTGGCAGCAGTAAATTAAACAAATAAGGAGTGAGAGATCAGCTTATTATTATAATCCTTACAGTAATTCTTTAAGTTTTCCAGATTTTAAAATAGGTAGAATATGTATTTGTACGTTTGCAGCGATGAAAAATGTAGATATCAAGAGGCTGGGGCGATTTTGAGTAAAATGCTGGTAAGCTTCAAAATTAAAAGATTATATATAAATTTTACTAGATTTTTTTATGAAAAAAAAAAAGAAAGGTCAATACATTTATTTTCGAGAAAATTGTGTAGCACTTAGGAAGGGCAAACATAGTATGATATTAGCCAAACTCAATTAACGCTAGTAAATAGTTAGTCATGGGATGTGTAACAAAAATAAAATAAGTCTACTCAGGAGAAAGAAATATAATTTATGTTGGCCACCAGCAGTAAAGGACCGCTAAGTATTTCATCTTATATAATTATACTATAATTTACTATTTTCAGTTTTTTTGAAGAATGGATCATGGCACTTGAACTAATGGCTAAACTTTTACGTGATTATCTTCTTTAACTCTGATAATGGCTAACTCCATTTTGCTATCAGTACAAAAAATAATTCGTGAAATTTGAATTCTTTCTAATGAGTGACGATTTTACTTATTGAAGTGTTGATGTTGTACATTTATTAATTAAAGAGTTAATGAACATAATAATAATAAATGTATTTTCATATATTTTTAAGTTAATATTCCTTTTTTTATGCCAAATTGATTGACTTATAAAATAAGAGACTACTTTCCTTATTGAGGTATTATATTTAACCATCTATCAGATAAAAAATTAACTAACATACAAATTATTTCTAAGTACAGAGCTGATCGACATATGCCCTACGTAACTTTTTCTCTTATTAAGGTTTAGAGAGTAGTGAATTAAGCTGTGTAGTCTTTTTTTGAATAATTTTCAACATTAAAAAAAAAAACAATATTTATAATTAAAGTGACACTACCCAATTTATAAAAAGCTACTTGAAATAATAATTACGCTTATTGTATAATTGAAAAACTAATGAACAAAGTTTGTGAATAAAACAAACCCATAGCTCTTGTCTTACTATTTAGGTGGTTAAATAGTCAGCTGTTGATGCTAAATTCGCAACTGTGTCGATTGCTGAGTCGCTTTGTGTGCTATGCCTGTCCTGCACCTATGCCACCCAGTCAAAAATTATTATAATTTTACCACGCTAAATGTTGAAAAAAAATTTGACATCCAAATATATATAAATATATCGTACTCAATGCTAAACGTCAGATTTATTCTAACGCTAGTAATAAATTGACAAATCAATTTTTACATTGCACGGCCGGCTCTATTTGTATATACTCAGTTTTTTAAAAATTACTACATTACCTAAATGAACATTTTTTCACTATTAAAAATATCTTATTTTGTATGTTAACTTTATTTACAAGGGTCAATTGTAACACTCTTACTACTTTTTATTTTTTTTTTTAAATGATTCTGAAATAGGCACCAACTACTAAAAGTAGCTGCCCACTATAGTCAACATTGTTATGTGCATTTTATGGACAGAACCGAACTCTTTGCGACAAACTCTTCTCTCGAATGATTGCAATAACCAGTGCTCTTAAAGACTCGTAGCAACAGTACACTTTCAGCATTTACAGCTCCTGTAGTATGGATTGTCGAACACACTGTAACGTTCATCTTTCCAGTTACATGTACTCTGATTTCTCCCGAAAATCCCGACGGATACTAATCAAGATAATTTAATTTATTTTATGAATTTTGTTTCTTATTTTGCATTATTTATTTTATTCAAGTCATTTTATATTAATTATTTATAACCCTTCGATAAACTATTTTTCACAGAGCAGCGCACACGTTATTTAACTGGAAGTTGTCCTCTTTCTACGTCAGTCCGTGCGTCTGCCCAACTCACTCCCTCGATGCGGTGGCCGTATGCTTGCCCCATCTGCACATCTAAAACCTCATTTATAACACTACCTCCACTTTAGTGTACTGATAAACTAAGCTTAGGCATTTTTTAAGCAAAGGAACACTATATGCTGTAGTGTTGTAGAAAATCTAAATGATGTAATAAAATACACTTATGTACAAAATAAATAAAAAATAATAAACAGAAAACGTAGTTAAACTTTGTATTAAGTTGGCAGAACTAATCAACAACCACACAGATTTTTTGGTTTTCAATTGAGCCTTATCTTCCTCTAAGCTGCTCTACTTTTACATCTTCTTTGTCCCCACTCATGCGTGTTGGCGTCTCTTAACACAATAAAACAGAAAAAAAAACATATAATAAATTTCAACTCTTTTGTGCTTCTCTTTTACAAACTCTTTTTTCTTTGTTCATTCAAAAGTTTCACTCTTAGCTTTACATAAGAAGGGGTCAGTAAAAATTTGGTTATAATATCTGCAATGTTGTTATTTATTGAAACCCAATTAACTCTTACCTTACCTTTAGATAGTGAATATTTGATAAAATCCTCATAATAATCAGCCATAGAAGGTTGATTAGGTCTAAGCTCTCTTGGTTTTACTTCTAGTTAAGTTCAAAAACTTTTAGTCTCTTGAAGTGTGTTCTCTTAGAGTATATTCTTTTGAGTCTCTTGTCCATTTTGTTTTAAATCTTTTTCATTTTATTATGGTTCTAAACTAGTACCATTATTTGAATTATTTATTTTGTACACATTTTCGTAAAGTAATTTTTCATTAAATATAATGTTCCTCAAGGTTGAAAACTTATTTGTTGAGGGTTTCCACAAAATAAAACCTGTTTTAGAATTTCCAACTAAGATTGTCCTACTCACTCTTTTGGAGAATTTTGATTTTGTCTTAGGCAAGTATGTGTAAGCTATATATCCAAATCATTTGATTTTGTCAAAATCAGATTTTACTCTTAGATTTAATTTATTAAGTGGGATGTCAAAATCAATAGTTTGATGCATAGTCCTATTATAAACATTAATTGCTGCCTCTATTGCTAATACCCACATGGATTCAAATGAGCCGGAGTCTATTGACAGGGTTCTTATTTTCTGTTAAAGAGTTTTATTGAGTCTCTCAGCTGTTCCATTGAGTTCAGAACTATATGGTGGGGCATAGTTGCCTTAAAAGTTTTCTCTTTTTATTGTTTTCTTAAACTCTTCTCCTGTATTCTCCTTTGCAGTAACCATTTTTATATAACCTACTTTTTCATTTTTTCCTACTAAACTTCTCATAGTTGAAATGAAATTTTCTTAACACCTACCTGCTCTACTCTAATTTTTAATTGAACAAGATCGTGCAAAGTTCAAATAGTTATTAATAAAAACTATTAAATTATGAGAACTACCTGTTAAAGGAGCTTAGTTAATTTTACTTATAATGCCTGTGTAGATAGTATGGAGAAGCTTGCAAGCTAGCGTTTTCATGTCTTTGTGTGGTAGTTTTTCCATCTTTGATAATTTACGAGTTCTTCCATCTTTGATAATTTACGAGTTTTGCAATTAAATATATTGCTATTTACTGCAACTTTTTTAAAATACTTGTTAAAACTCCTTGAATATTTTAAATATTGTAGGTTAAGGTATTTTAATCTTATTTTTCAAAGTATACCTTAAACGAGTTTTACTAGTCAGAATTTAACTCTATTATTTTTAAAATTGTTAATCTCTTCTACATTTTCAATTTAGTCTATGTTCTTTATTTTGCTATTGATCAATTGTACATCGATACCCAAATTAGTTATCTTTTGATCTTTTATGATTAGACTTTCATTTTATTCGTTTTAATTTCTGATTGTATCACAATGTTTAAGAACTTCTCATGTTCTCCCGCCAACTCTTTTTTTTCAGTAATTTTGATATTCTGAGATTGTTTTGTGAAATCAGACTCTAAAATAATCTCTGCATTGCACGTATACGCAGTATACTCGTGCTGCTCTGTGTTTTTATTTTGAACTAAAAAACTCATTCTCCAGTCTGGTTTCTCATAATAACCCAATAAATAAATACCTTTTATTAGTTTATCAAAAACTTACAATTTCTCATTATCTAAGTATATACCTAAGCTTAGAGCTTTGAATCGTCTTAAGAAAATTAAATTCTTAGGTATATTTTCCGTGGCCAAAACATTTGCCAGTTTTATTTTCTTATTTTTACTCTTAAGATAAAGATCTCTTGTACCTTCTATTTTAGTTTCTGCAGATTAATGTCTATGTGCGCCCTTTATAATAGCATTTGAGGATTTTTTGAGCATAATTACTTAAAATTAAGCTCTCATTAACAATATGCTCTATTGCTCCTGAATTCAACAAAAGCATTATATTATTTTTATCATTAATAACTTTAGTGTTATAACCTATTATTTGGGTCTTCTATTGTTGTTCTGACAGTCATGTTTGTGCTGCTGCCAGTGCTGTATGTGCTGCTGCTAGTGCTACTTCCTTAAGTACAGCCTCCTCTACCTCTCCCTCTATACATTTCCCTACTGCCCTTTCTAAAATTACTAAAATTGTTAGATCTGTTTTTTCCATACCTTATACGCTTTGAAGCTTCACAAATTTGCTCTTTTTCATGGATTTCGTTGCATGCAAAGAAGTTTCTTTTTCTCTTAGATGTAGCATTCATACTTCCAATGATCAAACTCACTACACAGGTGGCATTGATTGTTTGTGTCATTTGAAATTTCTCCTATTTGCCTTACTGCTTGCTGCAAAGTAGCCATATGGGCTCTTTCCTCTTGACTCATTGACTAATTAGCTCTCTTCGGTGCTTCAAGCTGTAATAAAAAGTTTCTTATTTTTCCTATTTCTATGTCTTTTTCATTTTATTGTATAAATGAGATCCTATGAACAGCAATCTCTGACATTGCACTACTAACTGCTTAAAGGAATGTAGAACGTTTATCCACGTGTGTCAGAGAAGTTGCTTCACTACTCCACTCGTATTCTTTTATTATATTATTAAACTTACGACGAGATACTGCTACACTCTTGTTTTTGCTTATCTATAAATCGTAAAGCCTCTGTTAAACTGTTATGTAAAGCCCACGTTAGTTATAATCCTTATGGCTTTTTTTTATTTTTTCTAAAATTTCTTTTGGTTTGATAATATATATTATTAGTTTATAAAAAGTATCATTTATATGGTTAACAATTATCTCCCTTACCGTTGTTTTCCTCTTACTGCTTTTAATGTTATTAACATTCAAAGGTTCTTTTACCATAGGATTGATTACATCAATTAATTTTTTAGACCTTAATTTTGTTTTTAATTTATCATACCAAATGTTAAAATCAGATTTGAGATTCAAATTATAAATTCTACGAACATAACTACTCTTATTCTTTACAATTAAATTTTTTTAACTACTCAAACGCTTTAACGTTACGCTTAATTTGTTAGAAATTTTATAATTTAAAATTAAGTTTTTGGAGGAGCTTATTAAAGATAAATCTATACCCATAAGTCCCAAATTATTATTGGTGGCAGTAGACTTATGTATGTAGTTTGCCAGGATTCTAACAACAGCTCTCTAGTGCGGCTCTTCAGGGGGGACCTTAAAGCTTCGTTCTCATGTTTTGATATATCTAATAACTCTTGATAGTAGTTCTTTTTCTCTTTGTTTCTCTTTCAGAACTTTCTTCTGTTTACTTATTACATCTTTTTGCGTATTTTTGTGTCTTTTTGGCTTCCTCCGCATTTCTTTTGGCTTCTTCTTATTCTTTGTCTCCTTTTATTTTCTCCTTGAAACTTCCTCACTAGTTTCTTTTCGTCACTTTTTCTATTGCATGCTCTTCCAGCATCTCTCTCACCTTCTTGCATTTCATTAACACTATGGGGTTGCCACTCATCGGTCTTTATTTCTGCTGATTGAGCGTCTCTTTTTTTGAGTCTGTCAGAAGTGGTTTGTATTGTAAGCTTCTAATTTGGACTTTTCTGGCATTTAGGCTTGTTTAGGGATAGTGTTTGGGCCTGTGATATAATAAAACACGATCATTTATCTTATTAGTTGAATACAAGCAATTATTATAAGATTTTTTATATCAGTATTGTGGATAACTAATGTTTATTTTAAAATACACTTTATTTTTGCCTTAGAACCTGTGTTTGTCTCTTGCTTCTTTTCTTATTTTCTAGGCTGGGACTGGTTTGTTTCCATCTGTTAAAACAAAGGAAACCTTATCTTTTTATTTATGAGGCAATTTAAGCAAAATATATGTAACAGGATTACATCGCACCACAAATCTAAAATTATAACAGCAAAAATTGATTGTAATCCTCATGCACACCAGTACGTGCCACACGTACGCTTTTCTATGCTTAATTTTCAACCACCATAAACCAAAAAATGTCTCAGGGAGAGGTGTACGCGCACGTACTATATATAACAGATGTTTACTTAAAAATACGCTTAACTTCAAAAAGATACTACACCTTTATATATATGCATACTGTATTCATACTGTACGACAGGTTGTACACAAATTCAATGTACTTTGCTTTTCAAGAAATTCTCTCTACTCTTTTTTCTATTTTTATGCTATGAATTTCGCGATGAAAATAGCTTTTTTTACAGTTGTTACGACTTTAAATATTTAGTCCAACACTATATACAATAAAGAAAAAAAAAAAGGAAGAAAGTTTGAATTAAAATTATACATATAAGCTTCGACGTTGCACCGTCAAGAAAACATGTGTGTCGTCACACAAAACAAAATACGGCTTTTTTGGAAGATGTCGTTCGTGTCAATCGGCTTGCATCAGCCAGTTTTAGTGCTTATGTACATAAATATTATCACGCCACTGCTGGGGAGTACATCCACCATGGAGTTTGAACCCGCTTGCTCGATGGTGTCTCTGTGTGTTTGCGTAATATTATGTCTTTTTCTGGAACTTGATTTGATATTCTGGCTGGTTTTTTCGTTCTTGTACTGTATAATTTGATGTACTGGCGCGGTTTCAAGTGTATATTTTCAGTATTTTATATATCAGAGTATTTTTACATGCGGTGGTGTGCATACGTCACGAAAAAACCACTTATACTAAGAAATAAGATAATAAAACTAAAATAATTCATTTGTTTGCTTTGCTAACAGCATGACAAAAACAAAAAAATCTTCAAGGGAATGGCAAAAATATGCTTGTATATACTTTAAAAAAATTTATTGCAAGACAAGACGACAATACAAGAACTTTGAGTTCCGGTTAAACGGGAGTGAGTTGTTTAATTTATGTAAAAAGTAAAATTTTCTCTGTAAATCTTGCAAGCCTTTTCTTACTTTCATTCATTGAACTTATCTGTGGCTTGCATGAAATCACTTATTTGCCATTTACCTCCCTGTGCCTAAACTTAGCCAATACTTTGGTGGGTATCTTGAAGGAACCCATCCTGCAGGTGCAGCTAGGTGGCAGTTTGGTATTCAACTTTAGCATACGCAGCAAGTTACTTGTTTTCGCAAGTCATTTAGTACGAATTTTAGATATTAGTTATACATTTAAGTAATGTGGTTTTAAATAATAGTACGATGCATGGTACTGTAGCTGTGTTTGAAGAAAAACCTATCAGTTTTATAAATAGAAATTTATTAGCAGATATTTGGACAACGTTTCTTTATAAAATATATAAAATA
>NW_019379901.1:193273-226769 GCF_000648655.2 Copidosoma floridanum | reverse complement strand
TATATAAATATAAAAACCTAAAACAGAAAAAGAACAAGAATTATTGAGGGTGGTAGGGGTAATGGTGTGCCTGTTCAGCAAGGAATCCTCACCCGTCTTCGAGCCAGGATTTACGGCATTTCGGGCACTGTGCTAGGGTAACATTTCGGGTACCACATTTGTGACAGAATCCCCCAGTTCAGGGTCAGCTACAGCACGTGAATCAGTGTCCCAACCTTCCACACCTCCAGCAGACAGAATCCGGTACTGGTTTCGGTGTTAGTAGAGCCTCTTTTATCGTGAGTGAAAGAGGGTCTCGCGTGCTGCCAGCAGATGATCGCGGATCGTTGCTTAGCCACGTCACCTTTAACGCCATAAGGGCCAGGAGAGTGACCTGGGGTTCTGTTCCTAGGTCCTCCCTAAACCCGTGCCCTGTTGGTACGACAATTCCCGGACTGCCTCTCTTCCTTTTTCACTGGCTTCTATTTCAGCTGTGGCTGCTCCTTGATGGTATTAGGACGAGGAGAAACTCCGGGTCAGGATAGCTTAGCTGCATAATCCACTCCCTAGGATTGCAGTCGTCTATCCCAAATACCGGGACATTGGGTTGGTTGGTAGTTGCCAGCTTCTCTGTCTCTCCCACCTCGATCGATACCTCTCCCTCACCTCGTCCATGTTTGGAAGGAGAGTCTCCTTCCAAACTGTTGGTACCCAGCCTCTGCTGGGTGTAAAGGGATGTTACTCTTCCTTGACCTCGTCGTCTGGCTCCAGATACAGCACCTTTACCGTTGGGTGCTGTTGCTGGCTGAGTAACCACGACCATCTTGACCTCGTATTTCTTGATGGCATTATCTGTAGGGGTTAAGGTTGTCATTAGGGGTGGGATGTACTTTTTTAAATCTTATAAGTGTGCTTTAACTTTTTTTCGGTGTCTACATCCCTAACCTTCATTACTACTTCTGACAGAAACTAAACTAGTGCGCATGGACCTATGAACTTAGAGGCTAATTTTGCTGAAAATTTTATCCCCGCTGAAGACAACACGTAATTTCTTCTTAATACAAGATCTTTTACTTTGAATTGTTTGGGTCAGTGCTTTTTGTTATGATACTTCTCGTGTGCAAGCCCTAGCTTCGTCGAGATACTTCTTTGTTTAGTCTCTTATGAGAGCTAATCTCTGTATTCCATCCCCCCAATTCTAAGTACTCCTAATATCTAAGTTATCCTCGTTCATAGGTTTGTTCGATAGTTTCATGGATGACGGATTCCTACCAAAGTTTAGGAATGTAGGAGTCATTTTAATAGATGCGTTTTCCATGGTGTCCATTACAAAGGCAAAATCTTGAAGGTATACATCCCAAATTTGATGGTCTTCTTCCAGGAAGAAGCTGATCATTGGATTAAACGTTCTTATTACTCTTTTAGCCAGATTTGCTTGCACGCAGTACAGCGGTATTGTAGTATGTTTAACTTTTGAACTGGCGCAACTTTCTTTCGTGTCCTTATTTATGAACTCTGTTCCATTATCCGTAAGTATATATTTTGGAGTTTTCCCCATCAGTTAAAAATTAAATCTTTAAAGGCTTTTCTTACATTCTTGCCATCCACTTAAGAAAGGGGTTACAATTCCGGATACTTCATATAGAGATCCTTAAAAACTAGCACATATCGGTTTCCGGTCTTTGATGGCGGTTATGGCCCAAGTATATCAGCGGCTACTACCATCCAGGGCTGTTTGATATTCCATTTACCCATCAAATCCGCTAGAGCCTGTTGCAGAACCTTATTTCTCTAGCATTCTTGCCATGCCTTTACATATCTAGCAACGTCACAGTAGCAGCCTGTCTAATAGTAGTACATGATTTTGCGTAAATGGCTCTTATCGACCTTTAAACGGGCAGCTCGTGGCTTTTGCATGAATTTAATGTCATGCTTTTACCGTTGCTTCTTTTGGAAGAAAAATTTTCCACGCATTTATCTTTGGCATTACGGGGTCTGTTAGGATATTTAGCTTGTGATACCACAATTTGCCTTCGGAGATCTTCCAATTAGAGAATATATGAGGAGTTTTTTTTACTGACTTCATACTACTCTTGTACTAAACATCTTCCGTATGGGTAGCTGAGATAACATTTTCTAGTGCTGCTTTTTGGCCATCGTACATCTGAGACGAAGCGTCCAGAACTTGATGCAGCTTTCCTTTCCGGTGAATAAATTTCACATCGTATGCCTGCAAGGCCCAATTCCAACGAGCTAACCAACCTACTGGATCCTTTACTCATTTATCCATAACAGGCTACTATGGTCAGTTATGACTGTGGAGCATTTTTCCTGCAAATATCCTATTAGGCGATCTATTGACCACAGTACTGATAGGCACTTTTTTTCTTTTACCACATAGTTTCGCAGTAAATCGCTTGGGTTCTTTTAGATTCGTCGGTACTGAAAAGTCAACAATGGGTTTGAGCTTATCTGGGTCAACCCTTAATCCATACTTATCGACTTTATACCCCAGGTACTTTACCTCGGCACATCTAAACTCCGATTTTTCACGATTTATTACTAAGTGGGCGTCCTTAAGAGCCTTCAAGACAATCACAAGCCATTTCTTGTGTTCTGGAACGTTTTTCGTTACGATTATATTATCGTCTATGTAAGTTTAGACATATGGCTCCTATTCCTGTTTAGTAATTTTATCTATAATTGCTTGGAAGGTGGCAGGCGTATTTATAAGGCCATAAGGCATTTGTATAAACTGATAGAAACCTCGACTCAGCACCGCGAATGCTGTGAGCTCTTTGCTGTTATCTTTCAACAGTATTTGGTGATAGGCTTCGACAATGTCTATCTTTAAAATAAATTTTGCCTTGCAAAGCTTATCGATAATATCATCCATCAGGCGCATCGGGTATGCACTATTTTTGTGACCTCATTTAACTTCTTGTAGTCGATGCAAAATTAAAATTTTTCGTTAGCCTTGGGATCTAGTAACGAACAGCTGCATGAAGCGCTTTCTGACTTCTCGATAATATTTTTCAGTCTCTCAATCTCATCGTTTGCTATTTGCAACACCTTTAGTGCACTCTACGTGGTCACTGTTTGCTTGGTGCCTGACCTTGTACGTCTATTCAATATTTTGCAATAGAAGTGACTCCTAGCTTTTTGGGACGTGGTGGTTTGAGCTAATCCAAGAGTTGGGTCAACTCATCTCATTTCTTAGAGGATAGGGAATGTAATCCTTTAACCATTGCTTCGGTTAATTAACAAGAGGAATTCTTCGCTATTGGATATAACTTTTTCCATGTTAAATTATATTGATTCCATGAATCTGTGATATAATCTATTTAAATTTTAATTTGGCATTAGAAATCAATACCTAAGATTACTTCATATTTTAGGCCATCTGCCAGTCCAAACTGAATTGAGTCCTTTATACAAACTGATTCTAAGTCAACTTTAATGGTGCCTTGCAATGCAATATGCATGCTATTTTCTACCGTCACTGTAAACTAGCATGAATTAAATTTCTCCAATCTTTTCAAAAAATTATTACCTAAATAACAGTAGGCCACCCTACTATTAATTAATGCAGATATCCGTGTTTCGTTATTATTTAAGTTGAGGAAGTGCCTTGGTTTACTGTTTAGAGATAATATTTCTAATACTTCGTTAGTACCTACAAGCTTCCACAGACTTATTTTGTTACCATTTGACCTACCCGTATCCTTTGGCGTTATGCCGATATTTTCCAATAACAGTCTCAAATACTTGCTTTGTTACATATTTCTAAGCCTGTCAAATGCATTTTTTTAACCGTGTACTAACACTTTTTTCTAATTTAATACTACCTACGTAGGTTTTGCCAATTTTTCCACTCATTTTAGAGACTGCACCTTGTGCTCTTATTGGGAATTTTTTGGGAGGGTCGAGTGCCATTCATCACGACGCTGCTGAGGATTACAGTAGCGGTGAAGGAGGGCTGAAGGTAATTATTATAAATGCGTACGTTTGGGAAGCGTAAAATGCGTTGAATGTGTCAAGACTGAGTCGAATATGCACTCTGTAAGTTGTTAACATATTGCTGTGCAACCAAAGAAAACATCAACCGTGGATACTTGTGTAAACTTCCAGGATTCCATGCAATTTTCACGCTTTCTACCATGGCGATGTTATTAATATAAAAGAACACTGAATATACTAAAGTATCATGAAAAGTATTTAATCATTTGTATTATAATACACAGCTTGGCTTAGTATTTATCAATGCAGGCTGGAAATAAGTTCTCAACAGCAGAATACGCGAGTCACAAAGGAGTTTATAAAACATATGATTGACTTAACATAATTAAATTAACACAAATATTAATTTTTCAATAGTATTTTAAAATAATATGAGAGAGGGTCTTCCATTACACGAATGAAAATTAAAAATAAATGCTATAGTAGTGTTAATAAGTACTTTAAGTATATCAGACGGTCTCTGTAGAGGCACAAGATTCAAAATAACAAAATTATTTAAGTATAACATAGAAGCAAAAATAATTATGGGAGAAAAAAAGCAAAGCTTATATTCCTAGAATAACATTTAATACTGGCACCTTATTATCATTACCTTTTGTCTTCTATAGAAAACAGTTTCCCTTTGTATTAGCATGTTCTATGTTTATCAACAAATCACAAAAACAGAGTTTTGGTTCCTTAGGATTGTATATTAAAATACCTTTATTCTCTTACGGACAATCATACGTTGCTTTATTAAGATGTAAGAATCCAAAAAGAATTCTTATTCAAAGTGAAGCCGAGAATAAATCGAAAACTAAAAATATTGTTTAGCAAGAAATTTTTCAGTAATTTAAAAATATGTAACTTTGAAGATCGTCAAATTTAAACAGACGTATGTTAATTCATAAAAACCATGAAAAACAAATATGTGAAAAATGTGGGAAGGGTTTTAAAAGAACAGATGGGTTAAACTAACACATGAAATGTCACAACAAAAATCATTTAAAATTTTGCATAGAATCAATACATCTGTCTAGCCTTTTTTCTCTGGTATCTGTTCGATTTTTATTGCTTTCTTTATGTTACTGTCCTTGTTAACATTATCTTACATTATACCATTAACAGAAATATTATCAAGGGTTCTTATGCACTTATACACTTCTACACTTCTAAACGCACGCGCACACACACACACACACACACACACACACACACACACACACACAAAACCAAACGCACGCGAGAGTGCACGCGCATGCATGGAAAGAAGTTTCTAGCAACGAAATTATTTAGATCGCATGTATTCCTTTTTCTACTCTGATTCATAATATTTTACAGTAACGATTACTGCATGCTAGTTTAAAAGGACGTGTTTGAGGAGATATTTGCTCCAATGATGCATTGGAGGAGATGAAGGAATTATCGCCAGCCTCCTTGGTGGCGGATAGCAAATTAAACATAAGAACTTATTTTTATACACTATCTTGAAAAATTGGAGTTAAAATGAGAAAAAATGTATTCTTAATTGTATACATGAAATCAGCTTGGATTTATTAGTTATTGTAATGTTAAGACTTTCTAATTATTTTTTTCACTTTGCAACTAAGTACATTTTCGTAAGTCGTTTTACAAGGTCCTCTAAAAAAATATCGATTAGCTATTACTATGGATTAAACAGATTTTTTAATGGAACGAATAAATGCAAATTTAACACCATACGAGTTATCAAAGCTGTAAAATTGAGTTTGCAAAGTAAATAAAGGGCTTTTTACAAATCTATGCAACGTACAAGTACCAAAATAAAATAAGTTTTCTATACATCAAGGTCAATAACTAACTAAAACTTTGTTAGTCTTATTTGATAACTATCAATTTAAGCAATTATTGAAGAATTAATTATTGTTGGCAATTTCTTAAAGTTTGTTTAAAAATCATACTGTTAAACTGAAACGTGCCAGAACTTATTTCATGGTTTTTTTTTATTTACAACATTTATTGTACACATTTTTAGCAATAGTAAAAAAAAACTTATAAACGCGAGAATCTACATGTTTGTCAATTTACTTGAAATCGTTCGAAGACGAAAAATTTTATTAACCTTTGATGTGGGATGAGTATATTTTCTCCTTTAGTTAGAATTGTTACTAGTCTAGTCGTGCTATGAACAGTCACGGTCTATGTAGTAGTAGTGCAGGAGATAGCGATTCTCTGCGTGCTGGTATTTTTTGGCCAGGTCATGCCAGCTTAACAGTGCCGCAAGATCCAACACCACAGAGCTGGTCTCCTCATCAAGATTTTAGCTTGGATTACGTCTGCTGGCATTATATTGCTCGTTTGTTCAAGGCTACTGCTCTTGTTCAGTATCACTAGCCTGCCATGCTAAACTGATAAAGTCATCGTAGTCCACAGGAATGTCCTTAATATGCGAGTTCAGTACCAGATTGCACTATCTGATCAGTTGGTTAGACAGTTAGAGCTCACAATATTGTGCCTCAATATCCTACCTTCCTAAGACCCTCTGGCAAAGCAATTTACAGCTTGAAAATATGCTGCTATTTTAGCTTCTCTCACAGTCCGATAAAGCGAGATTAGTAGGCTTAGTGTCATTAGCCTTTTCAGCACAGACATACGACTTACGTCTACGTTTCGGAGCAAAAGCTCGAGGATCTACGATTTTCTCAGCAAGTACAGGCAAACTCTGTATTGCCTGATCTATTAAAACAGTGATGCAGGACTCTGAAATATTAAATCTGATAGGCTCTAAGTTTAAAGCATAGACTGAGGAGAAGTAGGACTAAGAAGACTTCAAGACTGCTAGAAGTTGAAGTAAAACAGACTGTATTACTTCACCAAGACAAAAATACTCTAGCAATGGCCAGATCTTAGGTGACTCAGAAAAATTTGGCGGTCAAGGGAATACGAACTATACGAACAAAATCTCCTGACAACCGTCACCCCCAAAGAAATGAAGATTCTTACGAAGAGAGTCAAAAGTGACAATTCAATACCCCCAAATTACCAGATTTGAATCTCCTCTGAGCAAAAATAAAAAAATGCTGTTAGTGAACCTAAAAGCCGAGATGCTGAAAGGAAAGATTAGCAGCATCATGAAGGTTTCAGGTGGGCCAAGGATGTGGTGCACCAAAGTTTATCTCCTCATTAATGAACGAAGAATCTCACCCCGAAGTGCATAAGTGTCTTTCCAAGAAATCATGGACCCGACGGACTCCGCTGACCAGGAGAAACCAAAGACAGGAGGGTTACCCAGATGAATAAAGATCTTTTGGTAACTTTATCATCTGGAAGATCAAATGGATTCAAAATGATCAGAGAAAGAAGTTCGAATAAGCTGAGACAGTTAGAACTCTTTCAAGTCTGGGCTTGTGCTTTACCGTTAAGAAGCTTAAGAAAGATCCCAAGGAATTCCTAAATTACCTGAATGACTATCGGATACGCATGAACCTAAACAACCGAGCTTTTCTTGGAGTATTATCATGTAGCCCACTTAAATAAGCAAAACTTTGGTATGGAACAAGCGAATGGGACTTTGTTAACTGGATCGGGTTTTGCGAATCTCTTAAGACCATTTAGGAGGGGGGGGGGGTACCTAAAAGAAAACTTAATCTAGAAATAAGGTGCCTAGATTCAAAGGAATACTAAAGAAATCTGTTCCTCCAACCAACTTTCGGTATATTGCAACTAAATTAAAAATTTTTTTGTCAGAACAGACTATTAGATAGGGCTTTTCGAAATTTTTACTAACCAAGCTAAGAGTACCAACGAGCTATGTCAAACGAAGTAATTCATCATTTAAAGAATATGGATTCCATTGGAAAGTTAAGTGGGCCTAAACAGATATTACCAGCCACCCTCTGAAGCTGAGATCGTGCACATCCAGAATACTGGCTACTTAAGCCCCACACCAGGTGTGTCCATTTTGGAAATGATCGTATTAGTAGAATATCTCAAGAAATTGAATCGAGCATCTTTAAGCAAAAATGTTAAAACAAGCGACCCAGGGTACAAAATATGTAAAGCCCAATTTGAACCCGCTCTTTGTCACTGTGGTACAAAACCTAGCTGATGAGGGTACCTACACGTAACAAGTCTAAGCAAGAGTAGTTAACAACAACTATCAAGACTATTTTCTAAGACAACAAATTTGTATTATAATAAGCCACTATGGAAACAAACAACAAGCCAGTGACAAAAATGCTTGCTCAGCTGGCTATTAACAAATGCAATGGCATATTCCTCAAAGCCTGCATCCTTTGTCAAGGAGTAAGCTACGTTGGCGACAGCGTGTTATTAAGAGTCAGTGTTAACCGCAGATGCTCTAGCCTGAAGAGAGGGGGAAAGCTTCCGAAGAAGAAAATATGGCCTCCACGCCATTTTTGCCATCGTTTTGGCCTAACGCCCCGGGGCATGTGGTAGAAGAAAAATAGATACAGAAACAAAGAGAGAGAGAGAGAGAGTGTGTGAGAGAAGCAAAAAATTTTCAACAAGGTGTGTAGAGTGTTGATAACAAGAAAGAGAGAGAGAGAGAGTATTAATTTACGTAAGGAAAGCCTTTAGCGCTGGCAGTTCATATATTTGTCGAGAATAACCAAAACGAAATTTGAAAAAAGAATTAAGATAACCTAAAGTATAAGCAAACAATAAAAACAAAAATTGTTAAACAATAATAAAAATAATAATAATAACATAAATAATAATAATAGCAATAATTAGAGTTTTTGTACAAAAATAAAATAAAGAGTAATTGGCACCAAAACAACTTATAATATTGTCGCCTCGCACAAGCCCAAAGTTACTTATTTGCAAAAACTAACTCAATTAAATGTCCATGGATCCGCCTTCCAAAATCTGTCTGGTTGAAATCAGAGCACAATTTGTTTAGCTGATCATTTTAAATTCGCAGTGTTATTTTATTAAAAGTACTCTGATAGCGTGATGTAAATATATAAATAATTATTTAACTGATTCTAAATACAGGATGATGCACTAATTACAAGAGTTGACCACACTTTAAGATAGAAGCAATCAGCCATAAAGCCAAGGAAACTAAGTGATCCTGGGAAAAGAAGGATTGCGAAGGATCTACGTATGTAAGTTATGTACTCTAGACTTTTTTATACCACGCCAGCTTTGTGTGCAGTACTCCAGACATGTCTTAGGTAATTCAAGAACAGTATTCAAAGTGTGAAAATAATAATACACCAACCAAAGTAAGAGTCTACCACATGCATGATCTCTTGGATCTAACCAACTGATCCAGAATATATTAGTTCAGAGTTATCGGCCTACAAATGATAGCTGCAGGATAAAAATGACTATGGTAAGTCATTAATAAGCAAACAATACCAAAGCGGATCACACAAGCTGCCATTTGGCACACCAGCTGCACGATTACGGGAAATCTAATTCAGACCATTAAGCAATCTAAAAGTCTGTGATCTACTAATAAGAAAATACTCGAATTTCACATTTGCCAAATCCACAAAACCTGTTAAATGAAGTTTTAATTTTAAGAGCTTAATATTAAAGTACGGCAAAAATCATAGTATGACTTAGCCATTATTTATTGCCATTTTTATATTATCTACAACTTTTATATAGGCATAGTAAGTGTTACAATGTAGACGTAAGCCACAGTGGTAGGGGCAGAGTATTACAGTAGAATTTACAAATGCTAACATTCATTTGAGTGTTACAAATTCAAGTAGCTTGAATATAGCATGTTACAAACTAATGGGGTTTGAAAGGCTGAGATCAGCGGAAAATCTCTGCTTAGGCAGCAGTATAACCATTGCCTTTTTCCAGATTGATGTAAATGTGCCCGACTCTAATAATCATTACAAAATGTGTATAATTACAGGTAAAACTGTGGCCATGACAAGGTTTAATAATCACAAATTTAATCCATCCATCCTACACACATTAGACTTGACATAGAAAAACGCCTCATGTATGTAACACGTGCTACCTTATGTGACTAAAAAATAAGCTCCAAGGAAGCGTGATTAAAGACATCATCATTAACAAAGACAGCAGGCACTGGAGCAGCACTGATACCTCGAAAACACCTCCATTTATCTGCTGAACACCTACACAAAATGATTTTTTACTTATTGTAGCTATAAAAGGCTTTTTCCTAAGTAACTTCTACTTCATAACGCAGTTACCAGTAAGTCAAAAAATCAGATTCTACACAAAATCTGCGATAAACCCTCCAAACACCACTACGAGCTTAAATTAGTACTCTATAAAGAAAGAACATTGTGCATAGTATTGAGTATGTAATACATTTATGATGGAAACTACTCGTATGAATATTTACAGATTTCCTAAATGAACTTGTTACGTTATCGCTACCGTTTTGCAACACAATTAATAGTGGCCAATGAAATCTTTAAAAAAATTTTTGTCGGCTTTTAGTCAGTTTTTTCACTTAGAAAGCCATAAAATACCGTAACGTTCGAAAGTATGTTTTTCTCATATCTATTTTCTTACCAGCAAAAGATTAAACGTTAGTAAATCTGCAATGTAAAGACCTACTATCCAGTTGAGATCACTTAAACTAGAGAGTTCCAGTATTTTACATAGAATCGTAATAGAAAGTTTATTTATCATTTTTTAATAAAATTCCATTTAGAGTGTGCAGTGGCTCGGTCTCCTGGTTTGTGGGTTGGCCCGCGGAAGACGGTGGTTCGACTTTCAGCCAATGTAACATTTTCAGACAAGTACTTTTGTGAATCTTCAGCACGCAATGATCCTCATGAAAGGATAGGTGACGTTCTTGCAGTAAAACTGCCTATTACCTAGATTCTTGGCTGAAGTGGTCTTCGTGACACCATCACCGAATCAACAAATTAAATCAACTGTATTGAATACTGTAAAATTAATGTAACTAATAATGTTAATACGTAACTAATATTGTAACAATGTGCCTTACTGAAACGAGGCTATACGTAGTCGTTTACAATAAAAGCGTACAAAACAATCACTACGTTAGTAGATATTTATTAAAAAAAAAAAAAAAAGTTTCTATTTCAAATAGATGAACCCCTCAGTTCGAGTCTTCTTACCTGGACAATGGGACCTAATGTTGTACATTAACTCTTGTTTAATCATGTGCTTTTATCAAAATAGATATAAGAAAAATCAACTTTTAAAAGTTGTTGTATTTTATGTGGCTTTCCAAATGCAAAAATCGACTAGAAACTGTCAAAAGAAAATTTTTTTAGGAGTTTTTATTGCATACTATCAGTTGGGAAGTACAGTTTTGTGGATACCTGGTGCTTGATCAAAGCTCACAGTCAAGATCTCGTCTGTCCATTGAATCATACAGTTGTGCGTGTGTAAGAGCAGCTGGCTTGGCTGTATTGTTGTATTATGTATGCTATGGTTTGTTTGTTAAATATCTTAACTTGCAAGTAAATATTGTGCCATTGTGATTTCAATATCGGATGTTGAAAGCGTATATTAATAAAGAAAAAAAATCGAAAAGTCTGAAAGAGTCAAGTAGAGAAATAAGTGATAAGAATATTTGTTAGATTAAGGAAATGTTCAACGTTTATATAATAAAAGAGAATATCTATGAACAAGTGCGGCAATTGGGATTAAATGGATTTAAAAGCCATGAATTGCAATTATACTATGAATGCCAATTACACACACAGTACTACTTTCAATAAATGGTTAGAATTTGTCTGTAATTTTGACTCAGAATTCAAGATTGAAAAAAGTGCAATGTAATGTACCTAAAAGAATCAACAGTGCTGCAGATAATATGCCGTAATAAAGTGAAAAAAATCAGACTAGATGGCCACAAATCAGCAATGTTTATAAGTTAATTTGAAAAATCAGTAAACGAGTTGAAAGCTGCAAGTGCTTAATTAAGTAAAAAAGGAAGATTAAATTATTTGTTAAGGATATCACCAAATTGTACAGCTACATCGGTGATTTGATAGACACTTAAAAAATAAGAAGATGAGACCGTTATAGTTACGGGATCAATAAAATAAAAAGATGGAAATTGAAAACGAAAGTGAAAACGCTAGTGTAAATGTAAAAGCAAATCCTTTTGTTACGGAATCGAAAAATCACCAAAAGCAGAAGAATCGTCGAGAAGCAGAGGTATAGGCAAAGGCTCGAGTGGACAACGTGGCAGAAGCTACTCGTAGCAACAAAAAAACGTGGCTTAAGGCGTCAGCTGGTATGGTGCCTGTACAGTGGAAATTATCAAGTCTACTGCGATTTATAGTAAAGTAAAATATAAAGGTATTGACTGGTTTTTATACAGTGGTTGTACATATCATATCGTAATAGTGACAACTGTAGAACAAGTTTTATGTTATCGAAGTTTTTAGTGAATTTGTTAAAATTAATCAGCCAAATGTTTTTTGTATTAAAGATATGGCTGAATTAAATAAATCTTGCTAAAGTAGCAGATTAAAGCAAAGTAGCGGCTAAGATTTATAATTGTGATGGGGCACGTTTAGCAACAGTGTATTAAATGAACAAGTTGTATACAATGCAAAGTTTAATTCAAAAAGATATCCAGATTACCGTTAATTCTATGAATATTAAAAGAAATGATGATGAAATAGCTTACAAAAAAAATGGCATGGTAATTTTAGACATGTAAATTTTAAATATTTTAATGTTATGAAAAATGAAGTAGCTAAAGGATTACCTAAAGAAATTTAAAATGTTTATATGAAATGTACTGTTGACCATGATAGTAAAATGCACAATGTACCATTTGAAAACAACAAAAGGCAAAAGAGATTTTGCAAATAGTTGATACCACTTTGAATGGCCAACACAATAGTGTTGGTTTAAAAACAAAAAAAAACACTTTTTAATGTGTATTAATCATCATGGTAAAATTGCTAGCGTATATTTGACAAAGTTAAGTGATAAAGTTTAAAATTCTGTTGTTTTTTATAATTGTTAAGTTCAAAACTAATGGGAATAAATGTTAAAAATTTAAGGCGTGACAACGAAAAATAATATATAAACAAAAATATGTATAATAAAGAAAAAGAGAAAAAAACTGTTTTAGATACACGTCCACTTCACGTGCATGAGTATTATGTGAGGTAGCCTACTTAAAGCACAAGATACTTTCAAATACAATTCAAGATATCTTTTGGAATTTTCTTTGGTATTAAACCTGATATAAGGTATTTAAAAATGTATGAAAGCAAAGTATCAGTACGCTTGCTGGAACAAAAAAAAAGATCAAAATAGAATAGAAAAGCTAATTCAAGCATTGTTATAGGTTATGAGAAAGAAAATTTTATTGAAATCAAGAGTTAAGGGAGAAATCAGGATAAAAATGTTAAAAGAAGATCAAAAATAAACGTTAGACGTTCAGAAAGGTATTATTTTAATTATGTGTACGATACTACTTATGTTGACTACTTTAGCACAGATAATCCTAAGAATTTTGATGAGACTATAATAAGTTTTTATTCTCAGAAGTGGAAAAATTAAATTAAAAAGGAAATTGATTGCTTATTTAAACATAAAACTTGGGTGACAGTAGATAGGCCTAAGGATGAAAGAAAATTTAGATGAAAAATTTTGTTAATAATGTTTTTATCGTATTGTTGTCAAGAAGGTTTAACTACTTATTAGATTAATGTAGAAATGGAATTTTTTCATGAGAAAATAAAATCAGAGGATTACATAGTTCAACCTTAAGACCTCAAATATGTATTTGATAACGTTTATAAATTTCAAAAGGAATAATTTAAAAGAACGCCCTAGAGCGTGGAACAAATGTTTTTATGAATTTATGAAAAACTTACGATTTAGGACAGTAATATTAACAATTTTTTTGTATTCTATAGATAATAGTTAAGATGAAACCTAGAACAGCAAGGTTATATGATATTTTGTTGAGAGATAGTGTTAAATTTGGTCGAGCAAAAGAAGTGACAAACGAATTATAGTATAAAAATAACAGAAATAAACTTTTATGCACCAGTTTAGGCACAAGACGTGATATAGGTTACAGACTTAATTACTTCAGTTAATTACTCATATCAAAATTGTTTGAATGAGACACATTTAGAATATGCTATGAGAGTTAAAAATACATCTACTGGACAAGAAGTTCAAAAATAATCTACAAGAAAACTCTTGGTGTGAATGTAGAAGATTCTTTTGTTGATTCAAATTGGGAACGTGATAGTATAGATGGAAAGTCCATATCTTGTTATGCAATAATATATATTTTGACAGTAAAATTTATTAGAAAACTTGTAAATAGAATAGCGATACAAATTTGTTAACTTTAGCGAGGTATATAGCATTATCAGAAGCTATGAAACAATTAAAAATTATAAAAAAATCTGTTGGAAAATTTTGATCGAAAGTCAGAGAATCCATAAAACATGTATGGAAATAATTATAAAGCTGTAAGTAAAGCTAAATTTAGTAATGTTACAAAAAATCTGAAATGTATTTATGGCTGTTTTCATTTCGCTTATGAAAGTTATTTAAACGGAAGTATTGATATGGTAAAAGTTAAATTAGAAAACAATGGTGGAAATATTTTTACAATATCTCTTGGAAAAGTCAAATTTGAAAAATTTAGAAGTATGTTAGGTTTGTTAAATAAAATCAAACAGATTAGTATGAATGTAAAAAGGTGTATTGAACATGCAATACATGTGTGCTGAAAACTATGTGTATAAAGGTATATGAAGTACGTAGTGCCATTTCTAGCGGACTGTGAGTGGTAAGTTTTGTGGACGCCTGGGATTTGGTCAAAAACGTAAGCTAGCTCTTGTTTGTCTGTCGAAGAATGTAGTTATGCCTATCCACAAGCAGCTAGTTTATCTGTAATATTGTATTGCGTATGGCATGATTTGTTAACTAATGCCTGGTAGCACAGTTTTTGAAATTCTTACGTATTCTTTGTAAAAGATTTACATCGACAGCGAAATTGTGTAAGTCTGAATCTTGTCTGCTTCCAGGATCTTACGTAATTATGATGCATGACAGTTAAGCAAGACTCTTGCGTGAAAACTGCACAAATCGTGAGTTTGTACTTGCTTCCTATAAAAAATATATATCAGTATTTTTTGACTTCCCATTCTTTTTCAGCACTTTGTAATTTAAAACTTTTTTACAATGTCATTATGAAAAATATAATCTACAGGTATGATTTTTATTAATAACAATTTTTCTAACTAATATGATTGTTATTTTTCTTGCATTTCTTTCAATATAAATCATAAGAAACTGTTAGCGAAAATCGTGCTGTTAGTGTTTAGTTAAAAATGTACTTTTTGTGTTGGTACCTTACAGTATTTCTATCATTTTGTGAGCTTTTAAATTTTTATTTTGCTTCTTTGGTGGGCCCAATACTTATTTGCTTTAGAGGTATTTTCATGTATAGACTTTGTACTTGAAAGTGAGGAACTGCAATAGGATATCACCTAGGTGTAGGTAAAAGTGTCATGCAATGCAACACTTATATAAGTAACGGATGCTACAACTGCACTCAGTCCACTCAACGATCCCGCTTAAACAAAGGCAGTCTTAGTTATTTAATGACAAGTGTTCTAAGCGTGATAACCATTCGTTCCCCCCAAGAGCTTAGCTATATTCCTACACATCGGAAGAGTACCACTTGATACCAAAAAAGTAAATGGAGTAGAGTTAATAGTAGAGCCATCATCACTTACGTCGTCATCTCCAGATATTCTCCAGCAACATTAGCAACATAGAACGTGAAACTCTACAAATGTCTTACGCAATATTCAAGCCACCATAGTAAGAGCAGCCAGTAAAACAACAAACCTACAAATCAACAACCAACATAGCACCAAACTAGGTAGATACTAGCACTATACATCATGATATATAACGGTGGCATTTCCCAAAAACCGCATGTAGAGAAATTTTTTCTGACGCGAACCCCATTGGAATTAATTTTTTAAGGGCAAATAGCTTTTAAATGGGAGCCGATTAAAAATACGTTCCAAACTACCTCCAAATGGGGTTGGAAGGCTATAGCGCACCCACATGAACTCGCGACGTTGCCACATTGTCATTGGAGCTTAGTCGGTAAGCAGTGAGAACTATATCCATGTGCGCATGCAAGAGTGTCAGCTACTGCTGGTAACTTGGAGGTTGGATGAAAAAAGGTAAATAATGTCTTCTCCTTCTGTTGTCAGTTGTTTGTCCACGCGCTTACTGTTTTTCTCACTCTCATGTTGGACAAAAACATCTTTAAGTTTTTATACTTATAAGTAATGTTACCTCAAATTAAAGTAAAAGACCATAAAAGTAGGAATTTTTCGCTCTGCACGACACTATTTTTGCAAAAATAGTCGACCTCTCGGTCAAAAATATTGTTGTTAGGTATGTCTTGCTTGCGTTCCCAGGTATGCCGTCTGTACATGATTTAGAACAAATCCTTTAATCAATTGCAATAACCAAAGTATATTACAGTTGAAATTGCTCATAAAAATCATTTATTTATCATCAAAATTTACATACTTAAAAATACTCTCAATACTATCTAATTATTTCATCAAAAATTATAGAACATCTTAAAAAAAAAAAAAAAATTTACAGTGTATTAAATAATAATTTGAAAATGTTTCAGTAAAAAAATGTTTGGTTAATGTACATTTTTCTTCAGTTAAAACTTAACCATCAATATAAACTGACATAGTGAGAATAAAAATAGTTTATAACATACATAAAATAAAATTAATCGATATACGGAAGCAATTAAAACAAATTAAATAAAAAACTTAAGTACCTAGGAAGTATCTGCCAAGGGCCAGCCAAGTCCCCGAGAAGTACCCGCCAAGTGCCCGTGAAGTCCCCACGGCTACTATTTTTGCAAAAATAGTCGACCTCTTGGTCAAAAATATTGTTGTTAGGTATGCCTTGCTTGCGTTCCCGGGCTCGCTCCCGGGTATGCCAGGATAAATGAAACAAATTCTTAACTCAGAATTATCTTATTTTAAGTGTCACATACATGCGTTTACAGTACCCAAGAAAAAAATTTGATTCAGAGCCCGTGCTGTGATCCGCAAATGCTGCCAGCAGTTAAGTTACGTATGTCGTGGTACGCCACATCATCGGGCGGTGCTAGTGTCAACCTGTACTAACTGTAACTGTTGGTAGGTTTAACATGTAAACAAACTCTAAAATATCGATGTACCATTAAAGTATAAACATAAATTAAAGTTTGTTGATACGCAGAACATACCGACAGTTAGTACACAATACAGCACGGGCTCTAAATTACATTTTTTTGGGGTACTGAAAACTCATGTACGTGACACTTATAATAAGATCATTCTGAGTTAAGAATTTGTTTCATTCATCCTGGCATATCCAGGAACGAGCCCGGGAACGCAAGCAAGACATACCTAACAACAATATTTCTGACCGAGAGGTCGACTATTTTTGCAAAAATAGTAGCCATGGGTACTTCCCGGGCACTTGGCGGGTATTTCACGGGCAATTAGTGGGTACTTCCCGGGTACTTGGTGGGTACTTCCCGGGCACTTCGCAGGTACTCCCCGGGCACTTGGTGGGTACTTTCCGGGTACTTGGTGGGGACTTCACGGGCACTTAGCGGGTACTTCCCGGGTACTTGGCGGGCACTTGGCGGATACTTTCCGGGCACTTGAGTTTTTCATTTAATTTGTTTTTTATTGCTTTCTTATATTGATTAAAATTATGTAATGTATGTTGTAAACTATTTTTTATTCTCACTGTGTCAGTTTATATTGATGGTTAAGTTTTAACTGCAGAAAGATGTACATCAACTAATTATTTTATTACTGTGACATTTTCAAATTATTATTTAATACACTGTAAAGTTTATTTTTTTAAATAAATGTTCTATAATTTTAAATGAAATAGTAAGATAGTATTTAGAGTATTTTTAAACGTATTATTTTAAAGCATGTGACTTTGAATGATGAATAAATGATTTTTATGAGCAATATTGACTGTAATATACTTTGATTATTGCAATTGATGAAAGAATTTGTTCTAAATCATGTACAGACGGCATACCCGGGAACGCTAGCAAGACATACCTAACAATAATATTTTTGACCGAGAGGTTGACTATTTTTGCAAAAATAGTATCATGTAGAGCGGAAAAATCCCTACTAATGTGATCTTTTACTTTAATTTGAGGTAACATTACTTATAAGTATAAAAACTTAAAGATGTTTTTGTCTAACATGAGAGTGAGAAAAACAGTAAGCGCGTGGACAAACAACTGACAACATAAGGAGCAGACATTATTTACCTTTTCTCATCCAACCTCCAAGTTACCAGCAGTAGCTGACACTCTTGCATGCGCACATGGATAAAGTTCTCACAGCTTACCGACTAAGCTCCAATGACAATGTGGCAATGTCGCGAGTTCATGCGGGCGCGCTATAGCCTTCCAACCCCATTTAGGGGTAGTTTGGAACGTATTTTTAATCGGCTTCATTTAAAAGCTATTCGCCCTTAAAAAATTAATTCCAACGGGGTTCGCGTCAGAAAAAATCGCTCTACACGTGGTTTTTGGAGAATTCCACTGTTACATATTATGCTGTATGCACCTCACTGATGATGATCAGCAATATTGTCAAGGGAAAGTGGTACTCTGTGAATCAGGAGGCTAGAAATATTAGTTGAGTGAGGTGTAAAGCCTATCCAAGCTCTGGCTAAGACTTACTTAAAAAAGTTTTAACCAGAAGTATGAGACAGCACATAAGTCCAAAAATAGAAACACAATACGAAACATGACATCGTAGCTACATACCTAGAGAGAGAGAGAGAATTGGGTGTTCATAAGTATTGCAGCTGTTGCAGTTTCCAAAGTGATGATCTGTCCATCGATTGAGAATAACAAAAGTGGCCAGGATTATGGATAGTATAAGAAGGTAAGCGAGACAGGCGAAGCGATGGACGAAAACATATAGCACTCTAAATGCCACCACGCCAAATTAGAGCTCATGAACGTTCAGCTGGGAGGCAAGGCTAGCTATGGAAAGAGAGATAGAAATAAGAAATTGTGGATGTGCGTGGGGGCATGTGTGTATATGTACATGTGTATACGTGTATAGACATGTATCATGAGAAAGTGTACAAAGGATTACAAAGTGCATACTCTGAAGTTCCACCATTATTCAAGCGTTTTGTATACGTAAGAACGAATAGGAGAGAAGAGAGAAATTTAGAGGATAGGGTGATCAAAGTTGGGTGAAGGATGAGACGGAGAGAAATGTGGATCATTCCAACATCTTTTTTAATAAGTGTGGACCAGGGGTTTACGAATTTACCTAAAATTAAAGTACATTATATTACCTTATAAAGTATAATATCAGACAAAACTTCAGCACTTCAAATACTTAGTAAGCCAAAATATCGCTCTTGTAAGTCTCAAAAATGATCAGTTTGCTTATTTTTTTCTGCTATTTAGAAAATGCTGCCAAAAATCGAGCTTCCTAGTTGCAACTTGTAGTTTGGGCATATTGTATATCATAACCAAGGCTTTGATACTATAACATATATTAGTTTTTTGAGCGCGCGGTGGCTCAGTCGGCTACGTCGTGGATTTGCTCGCGGGAGACCGTGGTTCCATTCCCGGCCAGTGTGACTTATCGGGCAAGTACCTCTGTGATTTTTTATATGTGCTTTTTCACCACGCAATGCTCCTCGAGGAGGGTTTAGGCGACATCCTTGCAGCATAATTGCCTAATTTTCCCCTACTCCCCTCCCAGTAATGGGTGGCCTCCCATACCTCTTACCTTCCTTCTCCCAAGTGCTAAGTGCCCATAGTGGTGCCCTTATTAAAGGAGCCGGACGTAGAGCACTATAATAAAAAAAAAAAAAAAATATATTAATTTCAGCCAAATCCTTGATCCTGTAGCTTACACTTTTTAAAAAAGATGTTGACATGACCCATACATGCGTCGGCAAGTATAAGTATACTGGTAGGCATGTATGTACTCACATTTCGAGTAAGCAATTATGAGGGATCATGATTTTTCGCCACATATTTGGAGCAGCTTCCCTTCTGTAAGGGGTCCCGAGACATCTTAGACCTATTTTTTTTTTGTGTAATAACTAAAGTGGTTTTTATTAACTATTTTAATTATCATTAAAATTTGTTTCCTTACAATAATTCAGTTTAATGTGTTGAATAAATACTTTTTCAGGGATTCCTAGTTCAACTATTCATTACCTGTTAGCCTTGCAAGGTTCTAAAATCAAAATCTAAAAACGGTCAAACCGTGTCTCGTTTTTTGGTGCAACTTACTTTTTGTATACTATTTTCTTATACTCGTTTAGTAACAAAATCAAACTAACTTATGTTGACTTTTGACTGGTACAAATGCAAACCTAACATTAACATTCATGCATTGCTATGTCGTAAGCATGCCATAATGTAAAGACAAAACTTGTGTATATTGAGTGTGATGTTTACAATTTTTTACAGTCAAAAGTTAACATTACCTAATGTGATTTAAGCACTACAATCACATTACCAATAGTACATTAGTGAAAATTTTAAATATTAAAATTAAAAACGTAAACAGAGAAGACAAGCATTGAAAACACGTGTACGTGCTTACCAAGCGACCTGTAAAAAGGTATTTAAGAAAACTGAATGTGTATATGTGTGTTGGCACCCTCACTTTACTGCGTAACTATTATTACACAATGCGCATATACTTTTACGCACTTACTAGTAGAGGAACAAGTACTACCAGCGGACTGATTTTGATAAACGATATACTTAATCGATTTCGAGTTTAACCGACACATAACACATGACTTGTTTCATTTTATTTTTATAACGTTTGCATCAATACATCTTGTATCTTTATAATTAAACTTAACAATGTTTTTAACAATCTACTTCTTACGTATTTCATTACTTATTTCTGATTTTTATTGACCAAATAACATATTTTATACTCAATAATCATCACTTTTCATAAGCCATTTGAGTTATGATTCGATTGTAAAAATAAAAAATAATGCTTCCTGGCTGATGGGTTCCCGAGCTTTCCATACATGACGAATGTATAGGGAAGACATTTACCACCGTAACTCAGGAAAAAAATACGTATCAAACTCACATGTATTTATGAACCTCGCATTTTAAAGTATACATGTGATTTCTACATACATGTGAGAGCTTCGTTCTTACCAGGAGACTCGAAGTCCGACAGGTTTTTTTTATTTATTATTGTTAAAAGATAAAATTTATAGGGATATAATTAATTTAAAAAAAAATACCATTTTTTTAAATATTTAAAGTTAGTGAAGCAAGTAAAACACTGTTCACATTTAGAAGTTCTAAATGTAGATTTAGTCTGTAAGAGGTAGCAGTGGTGTACTATAGTACTTTGACTAATATTATGCTACAAGCTACATCGTAATGGTAACAGTTCTTAAGGATATGATGATTTTTACAATTATTAAAAATTATGTCTAACTATTTTTGAATTGAAATTACTTATGGAAAATAAATTATTCACTTAATTTTATGATTACGTCGCGTATTTATGACACAGAGTAAGAAGAATGGTTGTATTTTCATTGTTTGCCATCTTCTTCTTATTTTTCTTCTTGAGCTCAAAATTATATTACCAAAATTTATCTTCATTACTTATTTTATGTGGTCAAATAAAGTGGCAATACACATTTGCATAATAGAATAGCTTGTTTTTCAATACAGTACATTACACCACAAGGGAAATAGCCTCCTGAGACAAAGGTAATGAAGGCACTCACCCGCGAGTCGATGCTGTACTAGCGCTCCATGTAGCATATACATACGATTTTTCACTTTCCTCCATTAAAATATAATTCTTTTTCTTTGATTTTAGAGAGAAGAGGGCAAGATATACTCCAAAGAAAAACTCATATTATCTTTCTACTAGAAAGGTATTTCAGCGTCATCTGCGTGGAAATTGCCTCGCAAGATCGAGGTAAGGGAGGCTAATATGCGCATTATAGAAAAACGCGTTATTATGAGCAGAGAATGTGACTTTTTATTTGGGAGAAATGTTGCGCTTTTGTCCTTGGAATCAGGGAAGAAACGTCATCTTTTAGCAGGGGTATGGTGAGAGATTTGGTTTATTAGCTAGAATATTTAAAAAATTTAATTGTTTATTAAGGACTCTGATTATTTTTAAATTATTTTTAATATATCATTGATCATATACATTCATGAGAGAAATCAAACAACTTCTACAGTTAATTGTTTATCCACGGACATCATACTTATGTTGTGCACGTCACTTTTTCTGTTAATAAACAATTATCAGGTGATAACATTGCGTGGAAATCATACGAATATTTTTGTTGTACTTAACATTCTACATTTTTAAGCACATTTTAATTTGCCGCACAGCATGTATCTTCTTTAGCAACGCTGCATTGTTTTGTTTTGTCTATAGCCTAATATAAAATTTCATATATTTATATAATGTTATATAATACTCAATAATAACAATTATTAAACAATCGTAATTTTACATAGTCGGTTTTAATATAAGAGTCTTTCACCCTCTCTTCTTCTCCGGGTTATCGTTATCGTTTTTCACTATTCTGATTTACGACAGCACATATGTATACGCATTATAATTTAAATCCAGGTATCCTGGCATTGTTGTTTAATACTGTTAGTTTGGCATGGTAGTTTAGCATTACTCTAGCTGCCTAGATGCTATTAGAGTGATTGGAATACAAGTAAAAAACTACAACTACAAAGGTTCCTGCGAAAAAGTGACAGAGCAGGATCTCGGACCAGAGCCCTCCATCTAATACACAAGCGCTTTACCACTTTGCTCTTGAGAGCTCCCACACAACAGTTCCAACGCTGCATGCTGTCTGATGTGACTTATAACATATCTGTCACCGATATCATACTGTTGGTAGCACTACTTGATTTTAAAAGCACGCCCATTCCAATTATACACAGTAAATTTTGGCTTGTAGCTAACTTAAATGAATTTGAATATTTTGAGATGTACATGTCCTATTTTCGTTACTCTAACGACTTTCTAGCCCATATGGAATAGAATAAAAGTGGCTGAATAAAATAAAAATACATTAGGCATATAAAGAAAAATAAATATATTAAGTTTGCAAATCTGAACAGAATAGTAGTGCAGTTGTCAAGGCTTCGTCTTTTTTTAAAAATACATTGTAAGAAACTTTTTGTTGAGTTCACTAAGTAGAATTTTCAAGCTCTTATTTATTTATTAGTTAATTTTTTGTTGACTAATTCTTCAGTAAAAAACGATGAACAACTGGATCTCTAATGTGTGGCCTGTACTGGTTTCTATGTGCTTGATATTAACTGTACATTTAAAGCTCACTTTTTATTTACTTATATCCCGTGTGATACGCTTGACGCATTCGACGTAGATATCAAGCTACCAAAACTGCATAGCAACAGGTAAGAATGTAAAAGAAGGCCCATGCAGATAGCTGGGCAGTGGAGTCCACGGCAGATCAGAGTAAACATAACGGTAGATCAGAGTAAAGTTCATGGAGTTAATCAAGAGTAGATGGTAGTAGAGCAGTTGACTTTGTGTTGCAGTTGTATTACAGGATATTTAACAATACACAAACAAGCATTGTCCACACCCTCAGAAAATCTAGTGCAATAAATGCAAATGAAAGTCCCGCTACTACAAGACGAACAAACAGTGAAATACGCCAGAATAGTAAAAAATGACAACGGCAACAACAATACTTTAACCTTATTTTTGTAAAGTGACGACTGGCATGAAAAAATAGGTTTTGTCTTTTCAAATGATAAAATTTTCAGACTCTTCAAAGAGTCATCCTTAATAAAAGTCATCCCTTAGTAAAGCTGACAGTAAGTAGCTTTTCACTACTCATCGAGTGTGGACTAGTTGATAAATTTTACCAAGTATGACTTAGATAATTTATTATAAGTAGTTCACCATTACTTATCAAGTGTGGTTATAATTCTTAATTGAAGCTGTTATAATTGCAGTATAAAATAGAAATATGACTTATTAAAAAAGAGAAATTGGTGCATTATTACTAATACTAAATAATAATGTCCAAAGAAAAATTAATAACAATAAAAAAATGGTGCCAAAAGGCTGCGCAATACAAGAGTTGACTGATACCATCAGTGGCAAGGGCCTAAGAGAACGTGACAAGATAGGTACTATACACTTATTTATACTTTGCAAATACAACATTCGCTTTTCTTATTTTATCAAACAAATGACTAGCTAGACATACTGCTTGTACCACGGGTCATCAGAGAGCGTTAAACCCAAGTCCACAAACATCCAGTGCTCACTGGATGATAAAGTTAAATAATTCTTATTACTTATTTAATATGATTTGGTAGCAGAACATGCTTGTGATCTCCTGATACATGTTTGTTTATTCTATGGTCCTTGATTATTATTTCTAAAGAAACAATAAATATAATTTAAAGAAATATATAAATAAGTGACGTGGAACGCTCAACATAGTTATAGTACGTACTGTAAAAGCTACTAAAGAAACCTGGGTATTCTGTTTTCTTTATTCAATTGGAAAGACAGACTCAGCTATAGGTTTCATTTCACACAACAATACATGTACGCCCGTACGTCTTGAGACCTGCAGTGCACTGAGAGAGACTTGATAGTTAACATATGTCTAAATAAAATCATAGGAATATTTAGTTTTCGACAAATTTATGTTTTAATATATATGCGATTAGTCATTTTTACACGCACACTCACACGCGTGCATGCATGCACACACGCACACACACACACACATACTATACAATAAAATAACACTGTTCCTGTCTGCTACCCTGAACCTGATATTCACAGTGGATTAGTCCTGCTTAAGGAGGCTCCCTCATGGCAATTCCCGAACCAAGACCAGATTAATTTAATAGTTAGAAATCTACTAAATCAAATAATGTAATTATTCATATCGCTTACCCTACAAAATTTCGAGATATCATTAATTTAATGTAGTGATTTTTAACACGTATTCTTATGGTGGAGCTCGCACACGCGATGAAAACAACTGAAAAACTCGAATAAATCAACAGTTCCCCTAATAAGAGTCCACACAGTTTGTACAAAAAAATCTCCTCTTTTAAATAAAGCCTAGAAAAGTAGGTATTGCTCTGGAAAATTTTGGGATATTCTATTAAAAATTTATCAAGTCATTGTATTTCCACAGGTAAGTCTGCGTTTCCTTGCGCCAGTTATTCCAACTATACCTGAGTTTGCGAGAATTTTCGAAACCTACGACGATGGTTGGCATTTCTGCACGAGGGAACCTCCTTAAGTAGTGGATATTCTACACTCAAGATATGCTGACCAGAGTGGTCTCATTATTCCAATCTTTCATCTGCTAACTAGAGCAGTTCATTTTTTTTAGTTCTGCTAAAATAGTGGTCCCTCTTTACCCTAGATCTGCTACTTGAAGCGATCTGTTGAAAAAAAAGACATATACACAAAGCAGATTTTGCACATAATATTATTAGCTCTAGAAGAAGAATTTTTAATGATGGAGCAGGGATTTAGCATAATCTAATAATTACACTTACACACACAGAACTAATAAAATTATTCTTATGCAACAAAATTTAATAAAACATCTTACATATAATTTTACCATTAAGAAAAAAAATAAGGGAAATGGTAAGAAATTGTAAGTGCAGGAGCTTATAAAAAAAAAATTATCTTACAAAAGAGATTAAAATTAACTGATTCTCAAATACAAAATTATTGAAATTTGCTCACATTAGATACTCAATTTTCAGACAGTAAAAGTAATAATTTTTTTAAAGTCATTTCGAGGCGAGCCCCCAAAAATGTTTAAATCAGAACCAAACGCTGAATACTATAGCTGAATACTAAGTGATGAATGTTGCAATAAAATCAAAATCGTTTACATGAGCACATGTCAAGGACTTGGAGTAGATGATAAGCCAATAAGTATAATACTACGCGTCCCTGAAAGTAGGAATCAGTATAAAACTTTTGTATTTGATAGTAGAGTCTTAACGAACTTAGTAAAAATGAATCAATAAGATCGGAAACTTCTGATAGAGTTAAATAACATAATCAATTTGACCGGAAATAACACTTCACCCCGTTTTTGACAAAGGAGACATAAATTATAACGATACAAAAAAAAAAAAATTTTCAGATTGTCCCTAATGTTTTTTTTTATTAATCAACAAACCATCACGATCATACCATCATGATGCTATTTTGTTAGATGATGACGTCATCAATCCTATTCCATTATTAAAGATACCTGAGAAAATAATGCTATTTAGAAAAAGAAAAAAATAATAAGCCACTCAAGAACTTAGAAAATAAGATCAAGAAAACAAAATTTCAGCCTTTACATTAGATCCAAATAATAAGTTGAATACCTATTAAGATAAGACTTACTAACAAAGTACTTATGATAAATATACAGCAAGGCCACCATAAGAATTATATTGACCAAGATACGAATAATTCGGTGATATAGGTGGATACAATTCCAAGATAAGTATGATACATTAATTTTGACTGAAAAAGTAGATAATTTTAAAACTATTATTGCCCTGATAGTATAAATAATAAGAACAACCAGTGTAAATATAGTTACTTACTTCACAGCAAGTTGCAATGTAACTCATGAGATAACATTACTGAAATCAATTCTAACATTAAACGATGTAATTTTAACAGAAAACAACAAAATAAAGATGAACCAGTTAAATACATTATCAACCGCCACACACGTCAAACTGTACGAATTGATAAACACCTAATCAACCGAAGGTTATTTACCATAAATCGATGTGAGAAATCATAATGTATGTTTAGTTTAAGTAATAGTGTGCAATAAAAGCGATCAATGTACTATTATGGCTATTAATACTCGTAAAGGAAATGTTACAATCGATGTAAGCCCAAAAGAGATTTTGCCTTTTAACATGTAACCCCCAAATTTGACCATCAAACTAATAGTTAAAAAAACTCCTATAGTTAAGAATAATTCTGAGCACATAGAAATACCTAAGCTACTTGTGCATACAGATCATTTGAATGTAGAAGAACGAGATAAAACTTATAGCTAAATAATAAAATATCTTGACATCTTATTATTTCCAGTAAAGTCCCTTCCTGTACAAATCTTGTTGCACTTGCAATCCCGATGAAAAATAACATTCCAATTAACACTAAGCAAGATTGTCATATTCTTGTACATATAAAAATTTTAGAACAATACAGAACCAAAAAACTAAAAGACAAAATAATTGAACCTTTAATATCACCACATACCTTACCTCTCTGAATTGTTCCAAAGAAATCTGATAGCCATAGAAATCCAACATGAATGATAGCAATTATTTTCAGAGATATTAACAAAAAACTATAAGTGATGCATATCTATTGCCTAATATCGCAGATATTATGGACCAGTTGAGGGGATCCATATATTTTTCAGTTTTTGATTTGACAAATGGATTTTAACGAATTCCTATAGCTGAACATGATAAGTATAAAACAGCATTTACGACACCCCATGGATATTACTAATATAGACGAATGTTAAAAGACTTAAAAAACACATCTGATAAGTTCCTATGACTAATAAATCTTATATTAGGAGTTTTATTAAATGTAGAAATGTTTTAAAGTATTTTAGGTGTAGTAGAATGATATAATCATCGACGCAAAAGTTCTAGTAGATAATAACCGTAAAGTTAAGTTACATTTTGACCCGTTAAGATCAGCGAATATGATACTCCAGCCAGATAAAGTGAATTTTTGTGAAAAAAAGGAATATTTTTTGGGACTATAGTAAGTCAACGAGGAATCGGACCAGATCCTAAAAAAAAGAAGTTGTTAGAGAGTTTTCTCAATCAAAAACTATGAAAAATATTAGAAAATTCTTGGGAAGAGCAAGATACTACAGATATGTTATTAATGATTTTTTGAAAACAAAAAAGCACTATCAAATTGATTAAGGAAAAGAGAAAAATTTGAATAGAGCAAAGTACAAGAAAAGAGTTTTCCTGAATTAAGACCATCTACGCCAAGAGCCCATATTATAGTTTTGTGACATTTGTAAATTATTTAAGCTAACAATAGATACATATGACTACAACACTGAAGCAATATTAAGTTAAAAAAGAGGAGGTTTTATTCATTCTGTGCAATTATTTTTAAAGAAATCTAAATGAAGCCAAAATAAACTATTCTATGACTAAAAAAAAGTGTTTGCCTGCACTATACGCAAAGCATCATTTCCGTTCTTACTTTTTAAGAAATAAATTAGTTCTTGTAGATAAGCATGAGCCATTAATTTGGATGCACACAAGAAAAGATCCTAAACAGTGTTTAATGCGCTAGATGTTGAAATTTACTGATTACGAATATATCTTTAAATATAAGCCAGAAAAACTCAATATCAACGTTGATGCCAAACATCGCCAACGACCATAAAGGAGGCAGTAGAAATAACAAAAACTAGGAGTATGACCAGATCAGGAACAGATGTAACTTAATTGGCTAGGGCCCCCCAAGACGACTTAGTTAAAAAACAGAAATCACTGGAATACAAGCAAATAGTTTTAGAAATGAGAAATGCTCCAATTACTAGTTAGAGATGCAATAAACTTCAGTGCATCATGAAAGACAAGTATGTTTTCTGAGAATGACCAGAGCAATACTAAATAATCTCAAAAACAGAAAGACAACCACCAGCGTATGACCTATGAAGGAGTAAATTACGACAAAAAATAACTAAAACAGACTTGAATCTTGACACAGACTCTGACACAAAAGACACAGACATGGACGTTGTAGTGACATCTTTTTCATCAATCGAAGATTTAGATGATGACGAAGGAATACCACGGAGAAAAGAACAAAGTTACCAACCAAAGAGTAGAGAATCTGACAGAAAGACGTAATCAAAGTCTACAAGAATCATTAAGTAAGACTGAAAAAGATAGCACGCTAGAACCAACAAAGCAGGACTTTTTTTTATAGTCAGATTCTGCGACAATAATAATTTATGTCGGTATTTATTGAATAACCGAGAAACTAACTGCATTCTAATAAATTTCTATCGATATTAATATCTTTTTATGTGTATTATCATCTACAGTCATGGAGTTATACAAAAATTGCGAAGGAGTTTAACACAACAAAATACTTAGCTTAAAAAGTTGAAGAACTGAGAAACAGTGGTGGGCTTTTAGCTGAAACTCCAGTTCTAGTTTAAAAATATACATTGCATGTCGATGCTCAAATAATTAACAAGTTCTGTAATTACAATTTTATGAGCAGAAAAATACCTGGAATTAAAGATATTATCGTGAAACTTGAAAATAATCGTATTAAAGTAAAAAACGTCTTTGGATGTTAGGCCTCAAAGAATTATTTATATTATTTAAGAAAGATCATTCAGATGTAAAAGTAAGTTTTAGTACTTTTGCAAAACTTCGACCAAAGTACTGTATTCTACCTAGAGCTAGTCGAACACACTCCGTATATATTTGCACAATACGCCAAAACTATAAACTCATGTTGGATACAATGAAAATAGCAGGTATAACTAAAAGTTTCAATAATCATCTATCAGGTTATAAGGACTGTTTAAATTTAATGGTTTGTAAATCTTTCACATTTAATTTTTATCTAGATAATTGCAAGCAAAGTCCAAACAAAAAATATTCATCGTACATACTGACTAAGGCTTTACGTGAGACAGAGATTGACAAGGTGCAATATTGTACGTGGACAGCAACTGATCGATTAAGATTGCAGACGGTTATTTGTGGTGTTACTAAATTTATTGAGGATCTTTATATAAGTTACAAATTCTCAAGCCACATTCCTCAATAACAAAACAAAAAATACAATTTATATCCGAAAAAAAATACAATTTTCGTAGGAAAAGTTACTGTAATGTTTGATTTTATATAAAATTACACATATGTTGTGCGAGACGCATTTAAAGCTTTTCATTTAAACAATGATCAGTGTGGTAATCTTGAAGTTCAAATAAATACTAAGGTATACTTAATTTGATAACAAGATAATTCTTTATTAAGGATACATAAAGTGTGTTCATAACAAAAGTCGGAACCGGACTGCTTGTCGATCTGTAACTACTTCTCATCCAATGATAGTTATAAACGACTCACCGATTTCCTAAATGGGGGGGAAGTGCGCTAACACTAGTCATATTTTCGAATATCGCAACCTCCCCCACCTCACAAAACATATTAACATTACACTTCTCTATTTTTTATTGTTTTATTTATTTTTTTTTTTTTTTTCGCACCGATCTGCGACTAATCGGTAAATTTGATTCAGTAACATCTGTTTTGTTTTCATTTTCGCTTTCCCTTGATTCCTCGCCACACGCTCGCATTTGATTACAGTGCCTTTTCCACACAGTATTCGAGTCTATAGCTACTTGATAAGTAACATTTGGTACTACCTCGCGCACGATTCGACCACGGATCCAAGACACTTTGTTTACCTTTCTGTAATAAGTAACCATTACCGGATCACCGACCTCAAAGCTCACGTATCTTTGTCCGGTACGTGCTTTCACCTGTCTATTTTGGTGCAAATAAATCAAACTTTCAGGCTCTCTCGGCCGTAAAAACAAAAATCTATTTTGAATCTCACGCCCAAGCATTAACATAGCTGGTGTTTGATTTGTTGCGCTGTAAGGGGTGCTCCGGTAATTAAACAAAAACTGCTTTATAGCCTCATTTAAATCCAATCCACTGTTAATCATACATTTTACTTTTCGCTTAAATGTGTCGACTAAATTTTCTGCCACTCCGTTGGTCGCTGGGTGATGCGGTGGAGTTGTACTGTGACGAATTCCTGCACTCTGGAATAACTTTTTACATTCACCCCCTACGAAAGTTTCAAAATTATCTGTAACCATATGAGCCGGATACCCAAAACGTGTAAAAACTTCCTTTAACACATCCGTGGTAGCCTTTTCTCCAATGTTTTTCATTACAAAAGCTTCTGGCCACTTTAAATGGCTATCAATTATTAATAAAACATGGTTTGCCTAAATAGGGCCTAAAAAATCTGCGTGAATTCGATGCCATGGCGTAGTAGGCCATACCCACGGAGTTAAAGGAATCTTTACCGGATGTTTTTTTGTTTGCAGATATTTTTTACAAGTACGCGTTATCCCCCCTAAATCCTCGTCAAGGGTTGGCCACCAGACAAACGAACGAGCAAGTGCTTTTATCTTACTTATACCAAAATGACTAAAATGTAATTCACGCAGGATCAATTTTTTTAATTTTTCTGAAACTACCACTCTATGGCCCCTCAGTAAGCAATTGCTTTAATTCTTTAAAGCTTTTCGTTTGTTCCAGAAAGTTTTTAATTCTTGTTCACTCAGTTGTTTCTCTGGCCAGCCATCTAAACAAAAACGCATTACACAACACAACAAAGGATCCGTGCGCGTGCATTGTCGCACTGTTTTCCAGTTTAAAGTAGCAAAATCGTGTGGTTTAATATTATTTATGTTTACGCTCGATAAATTTTCTAAAATCGCCGTATCTTTACCTTCAATTTTAGTATTTTTTGAAGGAAGACGACTAAGCCAATCTGCGTAATTTTTATCGCCTTTTATATGTTTAATTTCGTATTGAAAGCAGATAAAAATATGGCCCATCTCTGAATCCGAGACGCTGCTATCTGAGGAATTGATTTTTCTGGATGAAAAATATGCAATAAAGCAGCATTATCTGTTTGTAATGTAAAATTATTGGCAAATAAATATTCGTAAAAGTATTTTACTCCAAATATAATTGCAAGGCCCTCACGATCTAAATGTGAGTAATTATGTTTAGCTGTGTCCAATGTACGACTTGCGTAATGGATCAGATAATCATTTCCCTCGATACGATGCCATAATACTACTGAAATCCCGTAAAGTGATGCATTGCATGTTAAAATCAATTGCTTTTCTGGATCGAAATGAATTAAAAATGTTTTAGAAGACAACTCGTATTTAATTTTCTCGTACGCTAAATCACACGATTGTGTCCATTCAAAATTATTTTTTTTTTAACAATCGTACAAAGAGCGCATCTTTGTTGCCAAGTTTGGTACAGAACGTGAATAATAATTTATCGAACCTAAAAAACTGCTGAGCTGTGATACATTTTCTGGTTTGCGGGCTTCTCTTACGCTTTTTAAATTTTTATCTATTGAGTGGATACCGTGCTTGTCCAGTTTGAAATCAAGATAAGTTACTTTATCTTGTAAAAATTTACATTTATATTAATTTAACCTTAAACCCGCTTCATTTATTCTTCTAAGAACTTCTCTTAACCAACGTAAATGTTCTGCTACAGTTGAAGCCGCAATTATCACATCGTCTACGAAAACCACTACCCCCGGTATCCCTAATAATACCGCAAATAAAATTCTTTGAAAAGACCCTACGCCTGTAGAAACACCATATGGCAGTCGCTTGTATTCGAACAGACCCAAATGTGTAGTAATTACCACCAATTTTTGCGACTCTTCGTCCAGCGGTACTTGCTAATTTGCCTCAGTTAATTCCAGTTTTGTAAATTTATCACTATTTCGTAAATAAAAAAAAAATTCATCAATTTTTGGAGATGGAAAATGATCAATTCTTAGAACTTGATTTAACGTGACTTTAAAATCCCCGCAAAGTCGAACGTTCCCATTACTTTTCAACACAGATACAATCGGTGTGCCCCAATCACTATATTCAACCTCTTTAATTATATTATTCTGTAATAATCGTTTTATTTCAGCTTCGACTTTACCCCGTAATGCCAATGGTAGTTTTCGTGGATGCATAAATTTTGGTCGTGCCTCTAATTTAACTTGCAGTGATAACTTCCCTTTAGTAAATAATCCAAACCTCTCTTTAAAGACGTCTGGAAACTCTTTTTTTAAACTTTCAACAACTTTAACTTCTTGTTGTTCTGTAATCATAAAAAAACTTTGCCCTGAACAGTGTAAAGGCCACATACCCAATTTACTCATCCACTCTCAACCCAACATAGGCGTCTGCCTCTTTTCAATTATAAACAATCTTTGATTTTCGGCTTCCTTATTATTATATAATCTTTGTATTGATACTTCAATCTCCCCTATAGCAGGGATGCTTTGTTTGTTGTACGCAGTTAAGGTCATTGAAGGTTGTTTTATTTTTATCTCATTAAAATATTTCTCACAATATTCCCGCGAAATTGCTGATACTAAACCTGTATCTACTTCCATACGAAGAGGTATATTGTTTACAAAAATACTTTCAAAAAGTGGAGGTACGGATTTATCATCGATAATAGCATCATTTGTGATCGAAAAAAAATCACTCGAAAATCTCGCTTCGCTTTCCTCGGCGCCGCTTATACTATTATCCCCAACAGTATTGTCGTTTAACTCATTTAAAATTTCAATCTCCTCAA
>NW_019379901.1:98719-180901 GCF_000648655.2 Copidosoma floridanum | reverse complement strand
TATATATATAATTTGTCACTTTATTAAGTACAATGTCAATATTTTTGTCGATCTTATTTAGACAAGCATTCCTGTAAGACAATAAACTGCAGAACTCTTTGCCTTTCTAATATGCTTGGAACATAAATGTTGTGTATTTACTTAGGAGTGCTTGGGAGTGACACAAAAGAAAAGGCACTGTACGTATATAATCTTACTTGTTGTTGATTCAATATTTCCAATTACATATACGTACTCGTTGGCAGTTACACGCAGACTGACTGCTCATCACGTGCTTTACATATCTCGCACTTGTGACCTGTCCATTTACACTTCTGCACTATACATACACAGATTCGCAAATACATACTCTTTCACATTCACTCATATGTGTGCGTAAACATCGACTCTCACCTAACTATAAATTTAACCTTTTATATATTTTACAATATCCGCATGATATGCTGCAAAGCGTGCATAAGAAAAATGATCTAATCTTGTATGGGCTTGTCCCTTGAGAGTGAGCCACCATGCGTGTGTGGGACCTTTTTTGCCCGAACACGCTGTGTTCAGCTCACCCATAATGGCTGGGAGACAACTAAAAAATTAAATAAAAAATACAAATTGACAGAACTTGATCTGCCCTTCTCGATAGTGATATTTGTTTTTTTTTTAATCCTTTTTTTCTTGGGGAAAAATGAGTCAGAAATTCACGACATTTCTCTAAAATTTGCCATGGTTTGAAAAAATAAAACTTGCAGGAATCGAAAGAGCAACTATAAAAACATTAACTCCACAAATGTTTAGAGATGGAGAGCAAAAATGCGTTAACTACAAGCAAATGAAGACGATGTCATGAGCAAGTCGCACGGCAGTGAGGCATGCATTTGTTGCCTATGCCACGCCACAGTGCGGCGACGCACTGTTACTAACGAGTTTGTGGTATATTGCCACCTGGCTGCCATGCAACTTGCTAACTTGCTCATGCCATTGTCTTCATTGGCTTATTATTCATGTATTTTTTGCTATCCAACTCTAAAAATTTGTGGAGTTAAAGTTTCAGCATTGCTTTTTCGATTCCTACAATATCAATTTTTTTATAATATGGAAAATTTAACAGAAATGCCCTGAAGTTTTTGATTAATTTTTCTCCACGAAAAAAAATAGCACTATTGGAAAGAGCAGATTAAAGTATGTTGATTTGTATTTTTTAATTATCTTTTTAGCTATCTCCCAGCCATTAAGAGAGAGTTGAACACACCGTGTCCAGGCAAAAAAAGTCCTACGCGCGCAAGGTGCCACGCTCTCAGTGAACAAGCCCATATTTTTATGAGCACTATTCAACTTTCCATCTCCTTTCATGGTATCATTTGAAATTCTATAAAAAATTTTAATCTTAAATCAGTGCTAAAATCAGTCGTAAATAACATCATTGGTTCTACTTAAATTTTATGTTGAATTAATGGTGATTTAGCGTTGAATTAACGTTGACTTCTTATCAACTTGACAGTCTTAAAGATATAAGCTTTAAAAAAATTTTTGGGAATAGCAACTACAATGCTTACATGAAAGAGCATAATTTTTAAGTTAACTACTAAGAGATCGTGTTTATAGTGAGCAGTCAGAGCTGTTACTGGCTACAGTGGTAGCCAATCACAGGAAATATGAGGTGGTGGCTGGCTCCAGCCAGCAGCAGCTCAGTTTATAGTTCCTCCATAGGCCAGCTGTATACACAAACTATATATGAGGCTTTGACTAGCCACTGATTTATACTACCAGCCACTTCCTCCTGTGATTGGCTGACTCTTGTTGCTGCTAGCTGTAGCGGCGGTGGCCAGTGACAGCTCTGATTACTTACTGTAAACGATCCCATATGTTGAATTATATCAACGCTGATTCAACGATGGTAGGACAATGCATGTTATGTGTGTAGTGATACATAGTTTTCATCGTTGCATTATTCATAAGTAAATTAACAACAGCTAGGTCCAGTTTCATTCTTGTATCGTTAAAAATCCAGCTTATATAATACAGTATCAAGGCAACTTCTTTTTAAAGTACTAGTTTTCGTTTTCATCCTTGCATCATAAAAAATGCATGTTATTTACAGTGACTGGCATATTTTTTTTTCTTGTAGTATTTATAATCTACAAGTGAGTTTCGAATATAGCTACCACATGGGCCATGAAGAAGACAAATCGGCAAGCTAAATTTAGAGGGTGCTAATGATAAAAACCTAAAACCATTGAGGTCCGCAAACTCAGCATAGATGGCGTACTGTAGCTAAGAGGAAAATGGCATCGCATTGAAAAAAATGTACTATCCGTGATCTTCTGACGTCAGCGTGACGGAAATGTTGTCACAAAAGAACGTACGCATTACCGTATATTTTCGTCACTTGTTTCAATAAAAGTGATTCAGTGACGACATTTTTCTCTTAGCTACAGTACGCAATCCATGCTAAGTTTGCTGATCATAGGGATCTCATAGGGTTATATCATCGAAACAGAAAGTATATCTGTATGTGCAACACCATGTTTAGAATAAGAAATGGATACAGAAATAATTTATATTGCAAAATAGAGGCTCCACTCGTTTCTCTAGTCCCCTCTTATCTGAGCTTGCCAATGTTCGTTTTCATCCTTGCATGATTTCTAGGTTTATCATTACCAAACATCGTTCTTACCCTTGCAATCTTGCATCATTAGAAAATTCAAAACCTTTAATCCCTGCATTATTTACAAGTAAATTTAACATACCAAAAACTTTTTTTATCCTTGTATTATTAGCTTTTCATCTTATGAATAAGTGTACTATTACAGCTTTTGCTTTGAGATTGCCTTTAAATAACCCATCAGATGCATTTTAAAGGTCTTAACTCTGATCCTCAATGGCTGTCCCTTACAATACACCATCTTTCTTTAACGAGAGGATGCACTTTTTAATTTCTCTTTATAGTCCACGCTTTGATATAAATGCTATTTTGTCAGTTAATCACATGAGTCCATTCTTTGTTCTCAATATGGCTGCATTCTAATCCAACATGACTATGCCCTATACACTATCTCTCTCTTAAAATAGGATATCACTAGGTTTGCGACACTAGAGTGCTAGAATCTCCTCAAAAGGCAAGAGAAACAAAAATCATTTCATGAACTCTTTATTTTCTCTTACAACAGCCACGCACCAGTGAGAGATAAGTCAATTAAGGACGTTCCCTGGAAGTAGTCGTGCTCAACCTCAATTTTACCTGTTCGCGTGTATCTACCTGTATACTCATGACAAGGAAAGTTGAATACCACTGCTCTCTGAAACTCAACCTACTTATGCGCAATCGTGTAACTGGGTTACTTGCTTATAAGTGGGCAACGTTGAATTCGCGACTTACGAGAGATAACCAAACTTTTTCTTTTGTCTACAAATAAAATATTCATGTAGTGTTTATTTGCATGTACTTATTCATTACATCATATCATTGTCACGATTAAAAAACGGTAGATTTGTTTCGGAAAAAGTGGGAAAAAATATTTCAAAAGCCGTAATATCAATGTCCAAAGCAAAAACAAAAAGTAGAGGAACTTAAAATTGAACAAAATAATGTTTGAGAAGGAAAACGTATCGTAAACATTAGTGAGTTAGCAAAAAATTTTTAATTGAAATCATGTGGTACTCTTCCAGATTTGGAAACAATCATCCGGGAAGATGCAGAGGTTTGCATTCTATCTTTAATATCAAGTGCGAAAGCTGTCACAAAAATACTGAAAAAATAGGAGTAATTTATCGATCGTCAATGAGGTGATTTAAGGTAAGCATGTGTATAATTGTAACACTTCGAGTGTAAGAAAAAAATTATTATTTAATAACACATCGAGGAAATATTGCATTCCTTTTTGAGTGTAAGCTGGCACTTAAGCTGAAGGCATGTATTGTAAACATTTCGAAGTCGATGTCGTATTTTTCTTCTCAATAGTGTACACAATTTCTTTCTCTTACTGGAAGAAAGACGTTGTCAACTTTATCGCTTTTCAAATTGTATAACATAAATTTTGTTCAATTATATTATAAGCACAATATATTCTGAAGTTGGAAATGTAGCCTTTGATACGATCCTTGCTTGCACTAGTATTCTCGGCATATACCACTAGTTGTATAAGTATTTTAAAAAGATTGTTGGAGATAAAATTGAAAAAGAAGCAAAAAAAAGCTGCAAAATATTAACTATTGTTAGAAGAAAATTGGTATTGAATAATACTTTGAAGTTACACGAATTATTGTAAGACCTAGTACTACAATAATATGGACATTTATTGTGATAATGATAAATGTTTTTTTAGCTCGAGTTTTTTTTAATTTTGCGTTTTCAAGTCATTAAACATACCATGAAACGTATTTTTTTTTACCGATTTTTACTGTCATTTAAAACAAATTTTTTAATTAACTATCTTACAATTATAAATCTCCCAAACCCTTGCTTTCTTGTCAAAAAACATATGGATAATGCTCAAAATTTAGAAACAAAGCGTGACTATATTTCAATAATAATCTACAAAAGCCAATATTTTGACATCGTGCAGATGTCGTCCTCAGGGCTACATGGTATAAAAATATGTACATATTAAAAGAAAGTGTGGATAAAAAAAAATGTATCATTAAATTGAAAAATATACAATACCAATAAAAGTGCGAGGATAACGCGCAATTACGTCCTGTGAAGTGTGCGAAAAAAACAGTCACACATGGCTACTGGGTAATGCCTCGCCGAACAAAGAAACTGCATAATTTGTACGTACATTGATTAGAAAACAAAAAAAAATTCATTTTAGGTCAGGAAAGGGCAAAAACATGGAGGAAAAAACTGTATAGGCCTAATACTAGGAAAACGTACCAAAGAAAAAGGGTGTAAAGAAACATGGGATGATATGAAATTGACATGTAAATACACGAAAGATGAGATAAACAAAATCTTATTATGCAGTAATTACTGACTGACAATACAATGCTTGCATAAATTTGTAGCTAACATCAAGTAAAAACTTCTTATATATAGGACTTATCTTTTTGGTGTCAAGCTGTCGATTAACATTATTGTAATAAATTGTAATAAATATCATTTCAGAGAATTTCCTCCTGAATACATTCTTCTCTCGATCCAAGATTCTTACTTAATCAAAATCAAAAGAGTGCTGAAATTCATTAGAATGTAAGGCTATTGCAGATATAGGATCATGTTTCTTAACTGATCTAACATGTTTACTCATGCGAGTATGTAGTTGTCTTTTGCTTTGGCCAATATAACAGGTTCCACACTCAAAAAGTACATTATAAACAATGCCACTAATCTGCCCCTTTGGTGTTATGTCCTTACGTAATCTAAAGATATCAGTTGACTTACAAATGTAAGAAAAAATGACTTTAATAATATCTGTAGAAAAATTTTTTTTTAAATAATGCTCGAATGGCTTGAAATATGGAAGTGCTACATAAGGAAATTTATAAAAATGTATTTCCTATAATTGTAATTCCTATTATTGGAACATTTAAAAGTTCTATGGAGCATGCTAATTCTAGCTCTAATATACTTTTTCACAAGAAAAGAAGGATTAGTATTTAAAGTGAAGACTCTCCTAACCTCCAAAATTTTTGTTCTAAAACAAGGATCAGAAAGAAGGACTTGGACCGTTAGAGCAAGGTTTAAGTGAAAAGGGAAATAATCTAGATATAAAAATGAGATAACTGGTAAAAAAATTATGTATCTTAGACAAAATATGCGATCCATATTTCTGTCTTGGTTATCGAACGACTTGGACCATTGAAGCAATATGTATGAGAATAGAATAAAACTGGGGATAAACTATACATTTCTCACAAGATATGCATTTAATTTTTGTATAGTAGATATTAGATGACTTAGACAGTTAAAGCAAGGTTTAAGTCAAAAGGCTGAAAATTTGGATACAAAGATGTATAAAATTAATTTTATATTGAAAAAATAGATTAAAACTTTGAAGATTTTTATTTTAAATCAACTTAAAATTTTCAAGTAATCAAATGAATCACATCAAATATTCATATAAACGAGATTAGTTAATTTAAATTATTTATACTAAAAATTCCAAACTAATACATTCAGAATCAAAATCCATAGAATAATAAAAAATTATAGAAAAATTATTGATAATTCGTCTACAAGACATTATATAAAAAAACAAACAATTACTGAAAAATGTTAAAAACATAACGTAATCTTGTTTAAAAATAAGTATTTATGAATATCTGCTGAATATTAGATCCAGTTAATGCAGGAATTCTTGCTAAGGATAAAATTATTAATAATAAAAGACAATCTATTAATTAAGACAATTAATTTTGCTTACTTGAAAAATAGCACTTCAATTAAAAATATGAGCATATGAATCAGTACTCCTAAATACAGTACCCATAATGCGCAAATGTTCAAAACTTAAAAATGAATAAAATAAACGCCTATCAACCAATGATCCAGGGCACTTACTGGCCGCTCTATAAAATACGAATATGTTAAACTATAACACAAGCATCTAATATTTAGTAACCCACAATGCTTTCTGGCCACTCTATTAAATAATAAAATGCTAAACTATAACACAAGCGCCTATTAACCAATGATCCAGGGTGCCTACTGGTCACTTAACAAAATAATAATACGTTAAACTATAACACAAGCGCCTATCTTACAAACATATGAGGCAAAGTCACTAAAACCGTTGTAATCGCTAACCACGAAAACTACTGAACCAATTTTGCTGGAATTTTGCTCACTTTTTCATGATACTTCCTAGATGGTTTTAGTATAGTTTTTATCTTAAAAAATTTAATTAGAATAGCAATAAATAAGCTTAAAATTTTGAAAAAATACGATGGCTTTTCACTTTAGTTCAGTAAAATCCGATAGGTGGCGTTGACATAAAATCGAGGCTACCTTCAACAGAATTAGATAAGTGTGGTTATAATACGCCAGAGCGTCTCGATAGTGATGCAGTCGTGCTTCGGCAGTCCAACGAGCTGCTTAAAGAATGCTGATGATAGTCTTGCAGCTGGATTTCCCGGTTACGGACGACACTCTTCTGTAAGGGGGAAGGGACCTAAGTCTCCATTCACCCTGAATCTCGACGAGTACAATAAAAAAAAAATTCATTCCAACCGATGACGTCTCTAGTATGATACCAGAAGACATATCTAGCCAGAGCACAATCTGCACCAACTCTTCAGAGTAGTGTGGCAGTCCCACCATCCCGCCTGGTGCAGTCAAAGAATTTTTGGCTACAAATGTAAACCAGGAAAAACAGATCTGAGTGGCATGGGCAGCCACAACGGCTACCTTCTTAGTCGACGCGTCCCCAACACGCTTACGCACATGTTCCCGTCTAACGATGAGCGGTTGGTTATCCAGGAAACGACCCAAAGACGAGATATTCTGTGGTCAGCGGCGTACCTCCCTCAGCTACCTTGCCAACAAATACATTTTTACTATCATTTCCGGAAGCGATTTGTCGACTAAAAGACTATATTAACTAAAGACAGGCACTATTAAACCAAGTCAGCCATTCACTAGCAGACGTCACCTTCGGAGTTGTTCTTCGCAAGGCTGAAAAACCCGGTGACCGATGACCCTACATTACCCTCTCGACTCTAAGCTTTCAACCAAGAATCACTGATCCTCTCCAAGGTCTGCGCTGGGCAAACCTATAACAGCTATGAAGGAAAAAAACTTGAGCCAACGGGACAGCCTCCACTGGACAAGTATCACTAACCAATCTCTCCATCTAAGATCACCAAAACAACTGAATCTGCAAATAAAAAAGGTGCTTTAGACACCAACGTCTTCGACGTTATACCGGGAGTCGTTGGGAAAGAGTACTACAACTAGCCCCAAAGCTTCAGGCTTTGTAATTTTTCTCCCGATTAGTCTGGGTTTTCAACAGCAGGCCAGAGAAGATCACCCTGAGGTATCCAGGCAGTCACAATTGGTGTTAACTGCAGTCAAGAAAGAGTTAACTTAAGAAGCTCACCGGTCTTTTTTAGGGCCATTTGACGTCGAACTACCTTGCCAACGAATATATTAGAACTTAACAAAGTTGACAGAAAACAGCTTTTAGGGGTCACAAAAATTTTAAGCATGCCAAAAGTTGCAAGAAGGTGAATTGGAAGAAAAACTTCAAATGTATCTAATAAATACAATTTTACTTAGGCGTCAAGAAACTATGCAGAAAATTTATCGAGATTGAAACAGCAGCGTCGAAATCGACAAATAAAGAATCCATTACGTGAGAGATCAGCTTTTCATTGTACCTTCATAGCAATCTCTGAAATCTTTAAAGATCCTACTTCAGATTTTTAATTAAGTAGAAAATGTATTTGTGTTTTTGTGGCAATAAAAAATGTAGGGTTTAAGGTCCAGGACTTTGTTGCTCTGGTAATAAAGTTGTGCGATATGAGAAAAAAATTTTTTTTTAATATAAATTTTTGGTGGTTTAAAATCTTAACAGCTGTAAAAAATAGCCCTTTTCGTGAATTACACGGGAGAAACTGTAAATCAACGGCTTCTTATGGCCACCGATTATTTTATGGCATAAAGAACGCACGGTACTTTTCAGCATAATTATTTTTTTGAATTTTTACACCTTATTATTTGACCAAACAAACTATGTGGATTTCGAAAAAATATGTTTTTAATCAGAAGATTTTTATTCTGAGATGTGTCAGGAATATGTGTACAATTTCTAACTGAAAACGTTTTACATTACATGTCAACACACTACGGTATTTTATTTAGTAAGTCTCGGGCGAAGTCATGATGGGGGGCTGCTAGTTACTTAATAATCCATAGCTCCTACTGGCAGCTCTATGAAATAAAAATTAGTTGAACTATGACCAAAGTGCCTATTATCCAGTGACCAAGAGCTCCTACTGGCCACTGAATTAAATAATGAAATATTAAATAATAACACAATCCCCTACAACCCAATGACCCGGGGCGCTTACTGGCTACTCTATGAAATGATAATAATGTAATAGAATATAACGCAAGTGACTATCACCCAGTGACCCAGGGCGTATCTTTGTTACTTTATTAATTATAAAAAATGATAAACCACAACACAAGCACCTATCAACCACTGATATGGGGCGCTCACTAGCTATTTTATGAAATAATTGTATATTTATGTATAACACGAGTGTCTATCACCTAGTAACCTGGAGCGCTTACTCGCTGATCTATCAACTTATTAAATAGTTTATAATAATCCAAGTGCTAATCACTTGATTACCCGGGGCGCTAACTACCCACTCTATAGAATAAAAGTAGGTTTAACCACAACACAAGTGCTTGTCAACCAGTGACAACCCAGGGTGCTTACTAGCCACTGTATTAAATGATAAAATATTATTTAATAACACAAGCACCTATTACTCAATGACCTAGGGCACTCACTGGCCGTTCTTAAATGTAATAATATAATAAAATACAACACAAGCGAAAATTACCCTGAAGTTCGAGGTGCTTTTTAACCACTTTTTTTAAAATAAAATAATAAATTGTAACACAAGCTCCTTCCACCTAATAAGATGAATCGCTTACTGGTTACTCTATTGAGTGATAATACGTAAATCTATTAGACAAGTTCCAAAGTAAATAATAGCACAATTGCCTATCACCTAATAACCTAAGGCACTTTTAGCCACTGTATTAAATAATAAAATGTAAAACTATAACACAAGAACCTATCACCCAATAACCCAGGGCGCTTACTGGTCACTCTATAAAATATTTATACGCTTAAGTATAACACAAACACCTGACAACCAATGACTGAAAACGCTCACTCGCCACTCTATATAATAGTAATATTTTAAAATATAACGCAAGTGCCTATCATCCAGTGACCCAGGGCACTTATTGGTTTTATATTTATTGATGAAAGATTAATTAATAACACAAACGCTTATTACTTTATAAGGTGCTTACAAGGAGCTGTAATAAATGATAAGATATTAAATAATAACACAGACGCCTATCACCCGATGACTGGGGGCTTACTGGCTACTGTATTAAATGATAAAATGTTAAACAATAACATAAGAGCCGGTTACACAACAATCCAGGGTGCTTACTGGCCCCTTCTTAAAATAATAATATGTTAAACTATAGCACAAGCTTCTATTACCCAATCACCGAGAGCGCTTACTAGCCACTCTATAAAATAATATGAGGTTAAACTACAGAAGGATTAGCGACGCACGAAGTAGTGCACAGCGATGTTCTCCGAATATTCGGCTGGTGCTGCTCCCTTTTTCCAACTGATCGCCACCAATTGGAGTTTGCAGTCTCTTGAGAGGTACTCAGGGAATCTGAAAGACTACCCATCCGCAATTGCGTGAGACCCGCCTTGGGTCTGACTTCGGAAAAATCTAGACGCCCGTTGGTTCGTACCAGCTGTATCTCCAAGAAGACCCGAAGGTAAATATTATCGAGTCTCTATGATCAATACAGCTGGAGTCCAGGACAGACACTTTTGTTACAGCCATCAGCTGCCCCAACTCTTGATTAGTCATTCCAAATCTAACCGTTTGCAGACAACTTTGATGATGGCTGCATCCACGGGGACACCTCGAGGCGGCATGTCCGTCGGCTCCCACCCGGAGCCGCGTCGTCTGCTATGAGTGAGTAGGGGCGCAAATCCCTAAGGCCAATTTTCATTTGGTCTCTCATACTCGTCTTTCAATATTTTCGTTTTGATTGCTTTTCTCTCTCCACTCACGCAGGGTTCGCATTCTTCACAAAAGATTTGCAGAGCTCCGAGAAAGCGGAAAAGATTTCTTGACTTAACACGAAGTATTCGTTGCTCTCCAGCCACTTATCGAATCCTACCTTTCGCATGAATTGCTTTCGATTATCATGCGTTTTGGAGCAGCTTTTAAGTCTATGGTCAGAGGTATCCTTTTCCCCACAACCGCAGGCATCACTGTCCGTTAAGCTAAACCGGTACAGGTTTGCTTTAAAATTTCCATGGACAGTGAGCACCTGAGTGCTTGCATGGTTTAATTCTAACCACCTCGTATCAAGTCGGTCTTTGACATTTTTGATGAACGAATACGTTACACGTCAATTCACCGAGCTTTCAAAATTTTGGCACTCAGCCTGCCGGTCAAGTTTTGCCCCGTGTTCGATCCCTTACTTCGGACTCGTTGTCAGATCACCCAATCTCAGTGGAGAGAGACTTTCCGTATCGTCCACTTTTTAGTTCACAATCTTAACGAAGTAACTCGACTGGCCGTGGTGTACTTAAGGCGACACATGCCTTTGCCTGGCGCTTCTGCGCTTCAGGTCTTGAGCTGAGACAAGCCCAGCTCTGATCGCAATTGGACCGTGGTCCTTATTTGTCCTTAGAAGGGTCATCCACTCTTCTAGTCTTGCGAAGGGCAATGCTACTCTCGTTGGAGTCCATGCGAGAGTCAGTCAGTTGCACCTTGCGCTTTCTCACTTTTATTCGCCATTCGCTCCTGCTTGTAATCACTGGCAAATTTTTACCTATCTGCTCTCATGGAAGCAAGAGTCGCGCCAAGTATCGGGTGTTTGAGTAGAACAACCCGCTGCCCCCAATCGCAGTGTTCTTCATGCACCTCGTTTTTTCTGGAAAGGTTAAAGAGCCTTAGACTCTCAACCAGGTGGTCAAGATCTGGTTCCGAGTCTCCTTTCATGCCACATTCTCCCACTCACGCCTTAGCTGAAGTCGTTGAAGCATGAGATTTGATTACCGTTCTTGAGAGAAAATGGCGCTCATTTTTCCTGTCTCGGGGTCACTCGGGCTTGCCACACCCGTGCCGTCATTTTTTATGACTGCCCCCTGAGGATTCTGAAACGAGTACGCTTGCTTCCAAGCCAGCTCGTACAGGGATAACCACTTCACTTCACCTTTAGTCAATCAATTTTTGCAACATCACTTTAAACTAGGTAAAGCTAATCCTGATTTTTCCGCCATTGCGAGTCCCTTCATTGTTTGGGGCTCGCAGCGTTACCATTCAGCGTCACGCGGAGACATCAGGTTAGGCCCTTACCAAAGCTACAACATAGAACATGCTTCGCAGTGGTTTCGCTAAATAGATTAAATTACAATAGAAGCAACCATTACCCAATGACTACCCAGGGCGCTTAGTGGCAACTGTATTAAATGAGTGAATAATAAACTATAGCACAAACGCCAATTGCCCAGTGACATAAGACGCTAACTGGCCATACTATTAAATAATAAACTGTTGAACTATAACACTAGTGCCTTATACTTGATAATCCAGGGCTCCTACTCACCACTGTATAGAATAATATTATGTTAAACTATAATGAAAAGTGCCAATAGTAAGTGACTGGGGGCACTTACTGAACTTTATGTTAAATAATAACAAAAAAGGCTGTTATCCGTTGATCCAAGGCGCTTACTGGTGACTGTATGAAATGATAAAATATAAAATCCAAACACAAACTTTTATCACCAGGTGACCCAAAGCGCCTACTGGCCACCATATTGAATAGTAAAATGTTAAACCATAACACAAGCACCTATCATTCAGTGACCTGGGGCGCTTGCTCGCCACTTAATAAATAATAAAATATTAATTAATAACACAAGCTCCTATCAGCTGATAAAGGTGGGCACTTATGTGACACGGTATCAAACAATAAAATATCAAAAAATAACACAAACGCCTATCACCCGATGACTGAGGGCTTACTGGCCACTGTATTAAATGATAAAATATTAAATAATAACACAATTGCCTATCGCTTAGTGACCCAGGGTATTTACTGGCCAATATATAAAATAACAAAATTTAAAACTATAACACAAGCGCCTAACATTCGTTGACCCGGAGTGCTTACTAGACTCTGTATTAAATAATAAAATATAATACACGTGCCTTTTACTTGTCAACCTGGAGCGCTTACTAGACTTTGTATTAAATAATAAAACATTAAACTATAACACTAGCGCCTATTAATAGATGATCTGGGGCCTTTACTTGCTACTTTATAAGATTATAATATGTTAAAATATAACACAAGGAACTTTTACTTAGTGTTCTAGGGCGCTTTTTGACCACTTCATTGAATAAAAAAATGTTAAATCATAACACAAGTGCTTATCTCCTGATGAACAAAGCGCTGACGGGCCCCTCTAGTGAATAATAAAATACTAAACAATAACACAACCGCCTATCGCCATTTAAACTGGAGCGCTTACTGGCCACTGTATTAAATGATAAAATAATAAACTATAACACACTTTCCCATCACACAGTAATCTGAAGCGCTAACTGGCCACTTTATTAAATAATAAAATAAAAATTAATATTACAATTGTCTGTTACAATCACTTAATAGTAATATTTTAAAATATAACGCAAGTGCCTATCATCCAGTGACCCAGGGCACTTATTGGTTTTATATTTATTGATGAAAGATTAATTAATNTTAAATAAGAACGATTCAGAATAATTTTGCTCAATGAGAATTTATAAATCTACTCTATTTTAAAAATTGTATGATTTTTACTTAATTATTACTTTCGAGATTTTATGGGTTTTTGGTATTTTTGATCGAGGTTATGATCGACTCGGGGTCAAAAGTCAAAGGTTCCCGCGAAGGGATCTTCGATAACGTGTTTCTTTGCAAAAAACGCAGTAAGGCAACTCTAGTTCATGCAAAGCTTTAACAGAGCTACAGCTACTCATTTATCAGTTAATTGTGATAAGTGCTTTCTCATAATAGAGGCTATTGATTTCCCATTCAAGACAATAATGATAATGAGCTATGCTACTATTAATTGAGCTAAAATAATTTTATATTGCGGTCAATGATATTTGATAATGTTATAGATGCACTTGACATAATCCTTTCCGATCCTTTCTCTGTACATCGAACGAGCTTCATTTATTGACTGTACATAAATTATGCATGTTTTTAAAGTCAAGAATGGATGTACTGGTTAATGATATTTATTTGACACCTCTGTGGTCTTGCGAATCACGCAACTCATATACGGTTATACAAAATTTTTCTGTTCAATATATTTTCTCTTTTATATTTAAAGTTTTATCTATAATATTCCTTTGGATAGTGCAAAATTTATTATGAATTAAATCTTTTTCAACGTTCAAAACATTTTTCAGTATGGAAGTTTGTTGTATTTAAGACACACAAACTCAGCCACTGGTGTGACTCATAACTCCCATGAGTTAATACGATAGTTAGTTAGCTACAAGTACTTCAAATATTTGCACTTACCATGTTATAATATTAAATTATTATGGTGGGCATTGAATACCTAAATTAACATAACTGTTGATTCGGGTTATCAATATTTCAGTATAATTTCAAGTTAAATACTGTGTATGGTTATTTTTAATTATTGTTTTCATTAAAATTACAGTAATTTTTTTTGCATGAAATAGTGTTTGACTTTTAAGCTATTAAACATAACTTCTAACCATCCGAAGTTTCAAGATAAAAGTAAACTTAAAAATTACAAATCAATAATTAGCATTTTTCATGACTTTCAAGTTAATTATTTTCTAAATTAAGATCCCTAATGCTTATTGTAATTTTTTTTCGCCAAATTTTTTTTGCTATTTTAATTTTAAAAATAATTATTGAAGATGCAAAAAATTCAATTATGTTCCATGGACCTCAAAACTTTTTCAAAATTTTTTAACAGAATGTATTTTTTAACCGAATGTAGTAACATCTCCCTTATATGTTTGAGAATATTATTGAAATATAAAAACGATCCTGCTATAAGTAAAAGAGATAAAAGAAAAGTGACTTAACTTTCAAAACTATAACTATCGTCGTTTCTTCTTCCACAGCGTTGGTGTATAAAACATGTTTAGTATCCAAACTTAATAAGCAAATATAAAATTAAAAAAAAATTAAAGGTTTCACATTCATATTCGGGAGGAACTTCATTTATTAAATAATTTTTAAAATCCTAATTACAATATGTTTTGCCTTTATCTTTCACAAGTGCATACCCACAGTTATTTTAACGAATTGTCATCCTGTATGACTATCTCATAAATATCTGTTATTATATTAGTATTTATTATAAATGAAATTTAAACAGTTGTTATGTTTTCAAATCCTTAAATATTATCGTTACATTCCGTAAAGTTATGATACTTTATCATACTTGAACTTTTCAAATAGCCTATAAGTTTTATATGAAATATAATATCTAAAAGTGTTTTCATGATGTACACTTTTTTATACAATTGTCTGTAGGCGGATATCTGCTTTTTATTTTTTAATTCTATTAAGGTTGTTACGGGGTGCTGCTGACGTGCAGTAGCGAGGCGGACTTGACAACCTCGACCGGGCCTGTGTTGCCTGGGTACCCCCGGCGACATCTCCGATAAACTTTATACGCGGGTCTCGCTCTCCGAGACACCGCAGGTGACTAGTATCACGGCAACCTTGCACGTCGTCGCCTCTCGCAACGACTTTAATACGACACACGAGAAGTGGGCACACAAAAGGAATCACTCGGGATCAAGTTTAAAATAAAAAGATATATTCAATTAATTAAAAAAGATTACACTTCGTGTTCGCGGGTATCAGTGTAGTTCTCGCACGTCGAGCGCGCTTGCTCGACGTGCTCGTGGCGCGAAAACGCGAACCGGGCAGACCTACGTGGGCTAATCTAGGGCCGCTACCCTTTACAACAGACTGCCTGTTGGCAGGTACTTACGTGGGGCGGGGAGGTCGCTTCCCGTAGATGCCTTGGATAGGCGAGCTAAGCGCAGTTGGCGTGAGCTCGCAGGGGCCAGTAAGCGTCCCTACTGGCTGCGTGTGGAGATCAAGGTCGTCAGACCTGGCCTTGGTCCGACCTTGCCGACGGGTTCAGGAGCCGGGTCACGGCACCAACACTTTCCATGGCGTCGACTTAACTCCACAACTTCACACACCAAAACAACGAAAAAAAAAAAAAAAAAAAAAAAAAAAGGAGACGGCAAAGAAGGAAAAACTCGCTTCAGGCGCGTTCGCTGGCCCAAGCTAATCTGCCGCTCTCTCGGCCTTTTCTCTTATTCCCCTACTTTCCCAGTTATGCCCTTTTTCACTCTTTCCCCCTTTCCCTGCTTCCCTACCTGCCCTAGCCTACTAATGCGGCCTAACGGTGGGGCACCGTTACACCCCCCGACTAGACGTTGGATACCGGAGTATAAAACTCTACCTCCTAGGCACCATTTAGGAAGGCTGGGGTTAAGACTAATAAAGGGAAAAGAAAAAAGGTGGGTAAAAGAAAATAAAACGTCGGCTATATATTAAAAAAAGGGGCACTATTTATTGCCGTGAGTAGAGAAAGAAAAACAGAAAAGGAATGAAAAATGAAAAGAAAAAGAAAAAAAAATAAGTAAATGAAAACAAAATCATGTGGGGGCGGTCGATCCGTGGCTGGTTGATCCTAGGACCGTATCACTTACGGGTCCTGCCCCCATTCACGCGCTCGTAGTTAAAGTGCTTGGACCACCTCAGGCACTCCTTGGACCGTCTCACCCCCTGCAGTCCGCACATATAGCAGCAGACGGGGCGGGCGGTGGTCTCTGCCGCCTTCGCCTGGACCGCACGGGCCCTGGTCAGGAGGCGTTCGGCCTCCTGGTGGAGTTGCCGAGCCTCGGCGTCCGCCTTCCTTTTTTCTTCCTGGCGGCGGGCCTCTTCGACGCGGCGACGCTCTTCCTCTGCAAGGAGTTTGCGCGCCTCGACCCAGGCGTCATTGAAGGCCACAAAACATTTGCGGCCGATCAGGGCCGTCCTCTCGGCCTTGACGGTCTTGGTCGTAGAGCCGCGCTCCCAAACAAAGGCCTCGACCTCTGTGAAGGCGGCGAGCGCCTTCTCCCGGCTCGCCACGATACATTCCCGGGCCTCGTTGAGCCGCTCCAGGATGCCTTCCCAGGCGTCGTCCGGGTCGGCCGTGGCTTCGATGGCCAAAAGCTGTGGCACCTCCGTGGCCTCTGGTATTGGTTGGACCGCCGACGATGGATCGGCCTCGTCCTCGCCGAAAGGCTCAATGGCCAGCCGCGGAGTCGTTCCTACTTGGAATCTGAGGCCTCGTTAAAAGGCCTCAATCAGCTTGATCCTCTCCTGCTCATCGGTGACGTGCCTGAGACGTCTAATAAGACCGCCCAGGCTAACTGGTGTTGCCTCCATCTCTGTAACAATACTGCCCCCAGAAAATAAAAGAAACAAAAAGTGGAGAAAAAGAAGAAAACACAATTAGTTGAGATGGAGGCGCTTACAAAATTTAATTTTTTTTATTCTACGGGGCCGCAGCCATCGCATAACGCTCGGCAATTGACCCGTCAATAAGTCGCATGTTCGGACGTCGTCGCGTGGTCCGCCTTCAATCGCAGGCGTCTTAGCCGCGGCGGATGGCTTCGACGCCACGGTCGCTTTTCGCAGGCGGCCTCGATTTGGCCTGGCTGATCCGGCAGCCTCACTTACATCGGATGGATTCGCTTAAGGCAGGTCGCGCTTCGCCTGTTCACTGCTTTCCAACGGTGGTTAAGGAGCGCTAGCCACTTCTTCTTTGGACCCCGAATCTTCAGGAGGATCTTCTCCCGCCGTCGCTGAGGGTCTGCTTACGTAGGGCTTCAGCTCCCTCACGTGAATGAGGCCTGATTGCGTGCCTTCCTCGGATTCTAACTCGTACGTGTTGGAACCCAATGCCCTCCGGACGGTAAAGGGGCCGGCGTACCTTGGGGCCAATTTCGCTTCCACGCCTTGCGTTGCCGAGGACAAGACGTGGTTCTCCCGCCATACCTGGTCGCCAGGAGCGTAGACAACTTCACGATGCTTGGCATTGTAATGTTGAGTGGCATTGGCCTGTGCCTTATCGCTTTGCTTATTTGCTTCTACGTGCAGCATCGGCAGACGCTCCATGCGCTGCTTCCAGCTCTCTATTGCCTCATTCTCTAGGCGTTGCTGGGCAGTCGAATCGACCTGTAGGCACATCGTACCTGGGGCGTACGGTTCTCTACCGCTGTTAAGCATCGCGGGGGAGAAGCCTGTGGAAGCATGCCTCTCTGTGTTGTAAGCAAACACATGTTCAGGCAGCTTCTCGTCCCATGACCTATGATTGGCTTCGACAAAAGCTCGAATCATGGTCTTGATGGTACGGTTCAAACGTTCAACTGGGTTCGCCTGCATGTGATACGGCGGCGTAAGCATGTGCCTTATGCCCAGGCTCTTCAAAAATCCATCAACGTCTTTGTTCTGTAACTCGGTGCCATTATCCGTCAACAACGCTTCCGGGGTACCATGTCAACAGATGACGCGCTCACTCAGTGCGCTCACAACATCCTTCCCATTGGCTCGCCGTAGCGGTACGACTTCGGTCCACCTCGTAAATAGATCCTCGATCACGAGGATGTATTCGTGGCCGTGCGTTGTCTTTGTTAGGGGGCCCATCATGTCAGCGGCTACTACTTGCCATGGAGCGGTGATGATCCTCTGCCCCATAAGTCCTGGGGGTAGCCTCTGATCTACCTTGGTTTGTTGGCAAACCAAGCAGCTCTGCACGTAACGGGCAACATCCTGGTAGTATCCCGGCCAGTAGTACAACCGGGAGACACGCACGAATGTCTTCTCGCGGCCAAGATGGCTGGAAGATAGTGTATCATGACACTCTTGAAGCACTTGGTCTTGCTGGCTTTTAGGTACCACCAGCTTCCAGGCTTCCATGTCACCAAGAGTTTCATCAACCGTGGAATCGGGGCAATATGCATACAGGTATCCCCCGACGATTTTCCATCGTGGTTGACCCCGTGTTTCGATCCGTACCTTCTGTACCATCTCCTGGTACCAAGGATCTCTAGCCGGGGGTTCCCATATGAGCGCTGCCACAGCGCCACTCTCATCATCCTCATACAGTCGTGACAAGGCATCAGGTACGCAATTTTGCGCCCCCTTCCGGTGTTCAACCTCGAAGCCATGGCTTTAAAGTTCCATGGCCCATCTTGACAGTCGTCCAGTCGGGTTGTTAATACTAACCAACCACCGAAGACTGCTGTGATCGGTCACAACCTTGAAGCGTGTCCCTTCGATATAGGGGCGGAATTTTCGCGTCGCCCATAAGACCGCGAGGCATTCTCGCTTTGTCGCACTATAATTGCACTCAGCTGGAGTCATCGAACGGCTTGCAAACTCCAGCACTCTTTCCTGCCCGTTGACTATCTGGGACAATACGGCGCCTAGTCTGGAGTCGCTGGCGTCCGTTTGCACCACGTACGGACTTTTGGGGTCGGGTCGTTGTAACACTACCGAGGACGTCAGCAAAGCCTTTGTCTGTTCGAAGGATCGTTGCTGTTCATCTTTCCAGTCGAACGGCTGATCCTTACGCAACAGCCTGTTGATCGGTTCTACTACCGTCGAATAGTTTGGCAGGAACTTTCGGTACCATGAAACCATGCCTAGGAACCGCCTAAGTTGTTTCGGATTCTTCAGAGCCGGAAATGCCGTAATTGGTTCCAATTTAGCCGGATCCGGTTGTTAACCATCTTGGTTTACGAGGACGCCTAGGTATCTCACCTCGGGTTGACAGAACTCACTTTTTCCTCGGTTGAGGGCTCTAGCCACTTGAGATGCCACTGAAATGTCACCGGCGCATTACTCAGGCCAAACGGTAGCCGTCAGAACTGACAGAGTCCCTTGCCTGGTACTGTGAATGCTGTCACCGACTTAGCTTTCTCGGCTAGTGGTATCTGGTGGTACGCGCTGCTGAGATCAAGAGTTAAGATGAAACGTGCTTTTTTTAGCTTGCGAAGGATGGTATCCATATGTGGCAATGGGTACGCGTCGGGGGTTGTCACTTCGTTTACCTTCTGGTAATCGACGCAAAAACGATACTTCCCATCCTTCTTGCGTATCATTACCACGGGGCTCGCCCAGCCACTATTGGATGGCTCAATCACGCCACTTTCAAGCATCTCACTCACGTGGGCGTGGATTACCTCCTGGATCTTGTCCGATACCAGGTAGCAATTCTGCTTAATGGGTCGCGAGGTCGCTACCTTAATCTCGTGGTCGACCCACGTAGTGCATCCTAAGGGAGCTTCACGTTCTACGTAGCGGTCCAGGAGGGTCTGCAATTCCTCTTGTTGTCTGGACGAGATTTCGTTCAGCCCGACGGCAGCGAGTTGGACCTCACCGGTCGCCATCACGCCCGCTACCTCTAGAGGGACCTTGGTACCTGTTCCTTTCAGCACCAGGACTCTATCAACAGGGTCATGAATGGCCCCAAAAGCATTAATAAAGTTAGCCCCGACGTAGCAGTCAGCGTCTAACTCTGGCAACACTATGACGTCTACGTCCCATTTCACCCCTCCCAACTCGAAGGGTAGGGTGACGAAGCCTAAGGTGCATGACGGTCGTCCGTCAGCCATAGCCGCGCTTCCTAGCGTGGGGCGTAGCTGCCGGCGACAGGAATTGGCTATCTGGAGCTCGACTGCTCGCATGACCGTGCGCGTAGCGCCAGGGTCGTATAGCGCTCGCAGCTTGTACTCGGCTACTTCAAGCCTTAGCCACCACCAGCGCGCGTCCTCCGATGTAACTGCGGCCTGTGAGGGTTGGGTAGAGGGAGGCAGCGTGATACCCTCGTTTACGTCTGCCTCCTCTCGTTTCCCTGCCTTTTATTCGGGCAGCCCCGCGCATAGTGGCCAAGATGGTTACACTGATAGCAGCGCGACTGCGACTCCTGTGAGGGAGACCTGTCTCTCTGGGTGCCAGACTTTTTCGTGCCTGACCCCTTGGTCGGGTTTTGCCTCAGTGAGCGCAAGCCCGAATATCGGCGTCTATTCGGCTTGGGCGATGGAGGCGTGGGTGATCGTCGCCCCTGTTGACGGGGCCGGTTTGAAGCGCGAGAACTCTGCTTTGGCTTATTTGCATATTTAGCCAGACCTGTTCGACGCTTCTCGACGTAGAGAAGGTCAAGCAGCAGCTTCAGCATTTTTTCGTCCATTTCCGGATTTCTGACTTTTTTCTTGGTCAGCTCATCGACTATTTCTGCCGAGTACTCATCCATCACGTCTAACCCCGCAATTTTTGGAGGATTAGGCAGTTTCTTTGGCAGCTCTTCAATTGCCTTTCGAAGGGCAGCTTGCTCGTTCCGGATAGCCGCTATTTCCTGTTCACTAGCGCTCAAAGGTTGGGCTTCGCTTATACCCGCAACCCTGGGCAGTTTCTTGGCATCAATAGCCTTAGCCTTGGGCTTGTTTGCCGGTTCTGGCAGGTAGAAATGTTCCAGTGGGGGTGGCTCACGAAACACACTCCTGAGTTCCAAGAGGCGTTCAGCCTCAGTGGCCCTTCGCAGCAGCTCTGCCATGCTGTGAATCTCTTCTTGTTGGATTCGATCCTGTAACTCAGGACGCATATTCCTGTGGAATAGGTCCAACTGACGTTCGACCGGCCACGGAGGTTGAATTCGCCGCACGATATTCTTAATCTGCGTTAAGAAATTCCGTATGGGCTCACCAGCGTACTGGATACGCATTTGCGCATCCGAGATTAGACGGCGTTGCACTTCTTCGCCTGAGCCATACCACTCCTATTCTGCGGCTACAAAATCAGCCCAGCTGATCCACTGGTCACATTCATCGCAAAACCGCGTCGCTGCGATGCGAGTCATGAGCTCTGGCAGAGCTTGGAAAAGCTCTGCTTTCGTAAGCCCCGAAGTTGTGCTGCACTCCGTAATGCGCGTGAGGAAGAAGTCAAAGTTGTCGTAACTTTTCTCCGTGAACTTTACGTTCCATCGCCGGATAATTTGTCCTAAGTCACGGCATCCGGGGTCGGCGTACGACCTATCTGACCCCGACTGTCTTTCCGCCGAGGGTGGGAGACTCCCCCCCGACCAGGCTGGACGTGTGGGGCCAACTGGTGCAGCCGAACGCGGGGGCAGGTTAAAGCACGCCGGTTGTGTTGACGCGCTCACCGCATACGTGTGTGGCCACGTCGTGAACGTTTGCTTTTGCGTTGTGTGCACCGGTGGCGCAATCGGGTACCCACTACTTTGTGGGAAGCTTACCGATGACGTGTATGCGCTAGTTGCTGCGCATGATGGGCATATCGCTTATATCCAGCTGACTGTATTTGGTGGCCATTCGTGTCCCATTGTCGTGGGTGTCGGTGGCGCTAGGATGTGTGCCGACGCCAACGCTAAGTCAACGTTGTATCGGCCGCCTCCGAATGGTGTAGCCTGTGGACCTGCGAGATTCGCAAACGCTTGTTCGCCAAATATAGTTTGGCGCCTTTTTGCTGGCACGTTGTCGCTTGGAGATGTCACATTCCTCCTTTGTGGCTAATTCTGGTTCGATGCCACAGCCGAACTTATTCGCGTTAAGTCCGCGATCTTTTCATTGGCTTTCAATTGCATATCGTGCTGCCATCTATTCTGTCTTTCAAGAGCTTGCTCTGACTAAGCTACTCTACTTTCGTCCAAGTTCCTGATAGGCGAGGACGTATTGATGAGGAACTCATCTTCGTTCGTCACCAATGTTGGGTCATCCAGGGTTTCAGCCTGCGTGTCTATCATTGCCGCCGTCGTTGTGGTTTTTAGGAGGTTATTCACCTCCTCACTGTCCCGCTCTATTTGTAGTGGGTGTATGCTGTCCGATCGCTCGTTTATTTTTTCAAACTCCTCGCAGGCTTTTGCTATCAGGAGGTGACGAGCCTCCATCCATCGTATTATGGCATCGTTCACATCCTCCGCTGGCTCAAAATCTTCGGGGACGTATTTTCCCGTTAGCCACTGGTACAGGCGGTGAGCCCTGACTGCATTGCTGCCAGTCGTTAGCAGCTCGAGGTTATTTAAAAAATTTTTTTCGAGATCATTTTTTATTAATGACCTGATAAATTTATTTACCGCATCCGCTTTCTCCTGTGGTATCGATGCCATAATTCTTCTAATTCTAAGTACGTGCTGCACAATAAAAACTTTTGGCAGTGAGTGTACTGCACTGCACGCAGAGATTAGCTTGGAAGAGAGAGCTGACAGGTAGGGGGAATTTTGCGTCAAAGCGTGAGTTGGACGCAACTTTCCACCTAAATTTATGCCTTGAGGCATTAAATTAAATTGATAATTTATTATAGCTTCTTATCCCAAGCTGTTAGTTGCAGGGAAATCAACTCCCTCAACTCTCTTTTTTGTGTGTGTATGTGTGTGGTACAATGTTAAGTACACTTATGTTTAGTGTACCTGCACCCGTACACTACTGCCAGTGTGCTCTTTGCACTACGAGTCGCGAGAAGCCAACAGCCGTGTATACCTACATACCGGCGTATACGCGCTGTGTACTCTACTTGCGCTGTCGATCAGCGTTCGTCGTCTGTGAAACTCAGATTTCACAGGCTTAGCTTGTTGGCAGTCGGAAATAATATTTCGTCTCAAAATATTATTTCCCTTCTCGTTCACACTCGTATACAAAAACTTTGAGTGCTGAAAGTCAGCAACGACTCAAAATTGTCGCGTAAACAAAGCCGCTGCTTTGTTTACACGTGTGACCTATACTCTCACGTGCGTTTTACGCGTTCTCCACGCTATATACGCAATCTGTTGTGTTTTTGTTTTGCTGTAGCTACTGCTACAGCACCTATTCTACTATTGCTATAAATATAGCAATAGTATTTGTCGTCTACCTTGTAGACGACGTCGTGCGATACCTAACCGTGGGTTTTTTGTGTCGAGCGCCAATGTTACGGGGTGCTGCCGACGCGGAGTATCGAGGCGGACTTGACAACCTCGACCAGGCCTGTGTTGCCCGGGTACAACCAGTGACACCTCCGATAAACTTTATACGTGGGTCTCGCTCTCCGAGACATCGCAGGTGACGAGTATCGCGGCGACCTTGCACGTCGTTGCCTCTCGCGACGACTTTAATATGACACACGGGAATCGAGCACACACAAAAGGAATCACTTGGGATCAAGTTTAAAATAAAAAGATATATTAAATTAATTAAATAGGATTACACTTAGTGTTCGTGGGTGTCAGTGTAGTTTTCGCACGTCGAGCGCGCTTTCTCGACGTGCTCGTGGCGCGAAAACGCGAACCGGGCAGACCTACGCGGGCTAATCTAGGGCCGCTGCCCTTTACAACAGACTGCCTGTTGGCAGGTACTTACGCGAGGCGTGGAGGTCGCTCCTTGTAGATGCCTTGGATAGGCGAGCTAAGCGCAGTTGGCGTGAGCTCGCAGAGGCCAGTAAGCGTCCCTACTGGCTGCGAGTGAAGATCAAGGTCGTCAGACCTGGCCTTGGTCCGACCTTGCCGACGGGTTCAGGAGCCGGGTCACGGCACCAACACTTCCCATGGCGTCAACTTAACTCCACAACTTCACACACCAAAACAACGAAAAAAAAACAAAAACAAAAGGAGACGGCAAAGAAGGAAAAACTCGCTTCACGCGCGTTCGCTGGCCCAAGCTAATCTGCCGCTCTCTCGGCCTTTTCTCCCGTTCCCCTACTTTCCCAGTTATGCCCTTTTTCACTCTTTCCCCCTTTCCCTGCTTCCCTACCTGCCCTAGCCTACTAATGCGGCCTAACGGTGGGGCACCGTTACAAGGTATGAAATCATGAGTGCCATGATAAGCCTTGCAACGTTTGGTAAAAAGTTAGGAAGCGTACACATTTGGAAAATCTACAAACTTATGAACATTTTAATGAAGAGCAGTATGAACACTGCGAAGAGATTTTTTACAAAAAAATTAAGGTATTGAATTAGTTTAGTCAAGGAGTTTTTATATACATGAAAACAAATTTTTTTAGAATTCATTTTCCAATAACCTTAGCCTACGTCTATATTTAACTACGTTAATCTATCAGCTGTAATATATTCTATTTATTAAATGTTCCTGCGACATTTACAAATTACATCGTCATCACACTGCTCTTTATCCAAACGTCTAACTTTATGAAAATTAATTTTCATTATTTGATTTGTAACAATTAAATGCAAGAATTCTGATGTTCTAATATTTAAAAATATATGCGCATTTTGTAGCTCATTATTTGGTACAGTGTTTAACTGATCGTCGAGCTCAAAATTTTTAACGAGTTTTCGAAGCCTCCATATGACGTTCAACTTATTAAAATACCCCAACATTCTAACATATTCGAACGACATCTGAATAAAATCAAGCTCAAATAGATATTAATATATCATATGATACGCTTCAACTTTTTAATTTTGTTACCGATTAGGGTATTATTTTTTCAATTAATAATTATTAAAACAATTATTATTCATTAAATCCAAGCGTTCAATATAAATTTGATTTTGAAATGTCGTGCGTAGCTCTGATCTCCAATTTTGCACTTGATAGTACCACCTACTACTCGCTAGGTGGCAACCACTAATTTCTAGGGTACATCGCCAGTAACAAAGTAACTTACAGTACATAAGAACCCGTAACAAAATTTCTGCGTGATATCGTGCAAGATATCCTTCACGATATCTTACAAGATATCCTGCATCTCCATAATCTCGCTGAATAACCGTGACTTCAATTCGTACGCTCTCCTCAGGAGCACCCAAACTGTCCGGCGTATCCTGTACGGCCTCAACATTATACAACACATACACAAACCACAAGTACGTACGCTTCCAATTACACAATACACAGCATACTCACACACCTCACACACATACAAGGACACCAAATTTAAGCACTTCTAACTCTATTCCAGCGCAATGCCAATACTCGAGCTTCGCTCAGATGCGTAAGTGCCCCTCCTCTTATCTCTTCGAGAGCGAGTCGGCCTCCAAAATTCTCCGTTATTTTTCTTTTTTCTCCTCTCTTATGCCCTTTTGTCTTCTAGGGGAGTGATCCTCACGGACCTGTCTCATGCGGGGAGGTAAGTTTTTAGTCGGTAGGCACACCGGGTGAATTGGACACTACCGCCGGAATAGCCAGGGTGTCTATAAAGATTTTCTCCTTCTCACTCCTTCAAACAAAAAAAAAAAAAATTACAAGATATGCTACACGAAATTTTATAAGATATCGTATAACCCTGCTTGCAGGATAGTTGACACGATATGCTATACGATATTAAGCAAAATTTTCGGCAACTAAAAAATAAAAAAGTATAAATTGTAACCCATGTAGTTTTGAATTTTTTCTGCTTAAAAGCTGTTAGAAAAGCTAACATAAGTAGTAAAAAAAAAAAGCATCTCTTTGCTTCAATTAAGGAATTTGAACCTGGTTCGGGGGACTCATAGTTGAGTGTCTTACCCACTTGGCCAGAATGGATTAGACACTCGAAAAAGAATTTAACCACAAATAATCAAAAAATATAAAGAGTATTCAGAACTTTTTATGCTAACGCTATAAGATTACAAGTCTAGCACAGTCAGCTACACAGTTAGTTTTAGACCCAGATTTATCGGGCTTAGGACACAGATATTTCCATAATTTTGTTTCTAATTAACTGACTTATTCAATTGTTAGTTTCTATTTCTTAAAACATTTTATACATCTATAATAGACTGAAAATTTTTTGTTTAATGTATGATGGTTTGAAAAAGTTTACTAAAGGTCAAAATATCATTTTTCTGCTTTTTCAAGGAAAACTCGTGAATGTGAGATTATTTAAAATAAAACAGGAATACCATTTTCTTTCAGGATCTTTAAATATATGTGACAAGAAATTTTGATTTTTATTGTTATTACAAGCAGTGTTAACAACATTCTTAGGGCAGAATAGTGATGCGCAAACTATCTTTAATACTTATGTTATACATCACACAACTTTTACTGCTTGCGCTTCCTACGAATATTCACCGTTTCCATTAATCAAATCAATTTTTATGATGATACATAAAGCTGTATTTAAAAAGAGTAGGAAACAGATACCTATAATGTTTTTAGTAAAGTTTGATCGATGCTTCTTGAAAATTATCATTGTCGCTGTCATGAGTCTTGTATTTTCATGAACAGTACCTTTAAAATTGTTTAATATGTGTATAAATATGTATGTATTTACTTTGTGTAGTAGTATTAAAAGATCTTAATCCCAATACATTTCAGCATACTAAAGTGAGACAACTCACACAATTTTTAAATAATATAAATGATTAAGAAGTATTACGTGTTGATGGTTTATTTTTTTGTAAAAATAAGTTTTGTGTTTTCAAAAGTATAAAACTAAATAAACTTTACATTATTATTTTTTAAACTTTTTTGTTTTTCTATTTTAATTTATCATGCATTAATAAGAATGTAAAGTAAACCCTATGTGATGCTTCTTTACCATATTTCACAACTTCTTCTTCAACAAAACGATGAAAAAATAATTATTACTTTTATTATTAGAATTATNAAAATAACATTTATTAATGTTATTAAGTCTTAAGAATATTGCTTTTTTGCAGTCTCTAATTCTAGTTGAGAAAGAATTTTCCTAATTTTTAGTCAAATCTAATAGTTTTTAAGAATACTTTATTGTATGTATAATCTTATGTTGTAAGAATTAATAAAACTGATCTGAGTACTGTATAAATAAGTGAAAAATATTATCTTTCCTGCTGGTATTCGATACCCAGATAAATGTGTTAAAGAGAAAAAGGTGATTTACAACTTTGCTGTGACAATAACAATAAATTAATACACTTTTAAATATTGACTAATTTTCCCTTGGAATGAAAAGTGTATGTAAAGTATAAGTATAATCCATGAACAAAAAGTAGTTGTAAAATCAATTACTAGATTTATTGTTGACGAACGTGTTAAGAGACACGAAACAATATAAAATGTACATTTATAAGATGTTAGTTATTAATTAGGTAACCAAGATGGTAAATATTTCACGAAATGATAAAATAATATGTATAAGTTTCCGATGTACCTCATAAGGACGTTAATTTTTTTCCGAGTGTCTAATCCATTCTGGTCAAGAGGGTAGGACACTCGACTATGAGTCCCCCGGACCAGGTTTAAATCGCCTAATTGAAGCAAAGAGATGCTTTTTTTTTTACTACTTATATTAGCTTTTCTAACAGCTTTTAAGCAGAAAAAATTTAAAAATACATGGGTTACAATTTATACTTTTTTAGTTTTTAGTTGCCGAAAATCTTGCTTAATATCGTGTAGGATATCATGCAGACTATTGTGCAAGCAGTCTTACACGATATCCTATAAGATTTCGTGTAGGATATCTTGTAAGATATCGTGTAGGATATCTTTCACCATATCGTGCAGAAATTTTTTAACGGGAAGGGCGGCACGATGATCCAAGATCATTGACTTAGATCGTGCAAATACGTGTATTGCATGTATCTCATTATTTCCAACTGCCTTTATACAAAGCAGTGGTAGAAATGAGTACATATTCAATAAAAATCACTATACGGTAAAATCTTTTCTCACTTTACTTCTACCTTTCTGCTTGTTTCTTCTTCTTTCCTACTTCGTCCATACTAGGTGCTCATGATCTCTCCATCTCTCAACCAAGATAAGGAGACAATTGACCCCTGGTCAGCGAAAAGACGACTGTCTCTCATAAGGATACGTGGTTATACCTTCCCTAGAGCTCCTTTCTAGGAAATTCACTCAGGATATAGCCACACAGTTTCTTGAAGGCTTCTTCAAAACTTCTCTCCACACACCCTCTCGGAACGATAAGAGGTGATCCTACCCAACGGGTTAAGACCACTGCGATCAACCCTATTGCCTTCGCCCCTCGGAAGCCACACCCCCCCCCCCACTATCCCGTCACCGGCCACTAGCAGCCTGTGGACGGGCTAAAACTTTTCATCCGCAGTGTGGTCTAAATACTGCCACCCCTCCAGGATCCGCTGACACTTCGGCCTAGGGGCGATCACCAAAGCGATGCAAAACGATCCAGACGAGGGTAGAATGGTTGAATTATACGTGGTTATGATAATTTTGTAAAAAAAGAAAAAAAGAAGAAAATTATAATAATAATGGTAACACACACACACACACACACACACATTGACACGCCCATATATATTTACACAAATATATGGATGACCCTGGTGACTAGATCTTCCCAGCCTCTAAGGATCACTGCACAGCTGACACACTTTTAAGACGATCTGGACCTTGGACGAAACGACGATTCTACCACTTCCACAGCATCAGGTGCGATATCACCATCGTTATTCGGCTTAAAGGATCGTCTTGACTCATTGGAAAGTGACTCCCCTCATCCACAACACCCCCTCACAGTTCGAAGCTGCCCACCCCAAAAAGCCGCTTTTAACAATCTGCTTTGGGTTTAACAAGCCTACGTAAAAGGGAGTACCATGCTTATCGTTTTAAAAAAGATTTATGGGGTGGATAATACTTGAACGTTGGCACATGACAACAGTACCGATGTAAATCACAATTTTTGTTAGCACATACTTTTTTTATTACGCATATGGTACTTATAACGAAAATAATTTATTTACTTTTATTCAGTTATTTTATAACCAAAAGAATACGATAAGTGTTCTAAGGTGTAGCGCCGCTTTTTTTCAATCATCGCACAGGTTTATTCTTCATTACGGATTGCCACTCCATGTATGTCAGATTTTCTAATCATCATATTTTCCATTTTTATTGTGCGATCTAACCTTACATTATTTTAATTCTATCGTTGGACCGTGGTTATGATAGAATCGAAATTTATTTGCGATAAATTTTCGTCAATTACTTAAATAAACTTAATTTTGCATACATCATAAGATCCTACAGCTGCTGTACGCACGTGGTATGCACAAAATTTAGGACCTCCTGAAACAAAAGTCTCTATATACGATCCTTCTCCATACACGTTTTATTCATCTGTTAATTGTCCTAATAACGAAACAGTAGGTTTAATATTCACTGAAATTTTTATTATTAACTGTTAATACTACTGAGTCTGTATCATAATAAAAAACTCTTCTATCGAGTTTTTCCAAAATTTTCCGTATGACCGCCGTAAAAAGCATCTTAAGGGTTCAAAGTACAGATTTCCGCCGTTGAGTGATTTTTTATACCGTCCAAATACTCATTATTCTATTTTGTAAATTCGTTAAAATTGTGCTCCCACATTTTACTAACTTTGTAGCCGTACTTTTTTATTTTAAAACTTATTTTCATAGTATTTTCGTATCGTTCCTTTAAAGTTTTGTTATCATTCAATATTTGATATCGATCGTTAGGGAAACAGCGAATACAACCATGAAAATAACATGAGGGTCAGCGCCTAAGCACACGATCAGTAAGAGCTAGTATGAATGAAAACTCCAAAAAAATTTTCGTAAATTACATTGTAGGGCCACAGCTTATAAATATTAACAATAAATACTCACGTCTATATCGTTAAGCCGATAGTTTGAAAAAAAGATACATGCAAATCCACAGATTATCAAAAATTCCCTATCATGAAATCATAGAATGTACAAAATTTGTATTGAACAATGCTTACTTCACCTTTAATAAAAAATTTTATAAACAGATTTTTGGCAGCCTAATGGGTTCTCCTGTCTCTCCACTATTTGCTGATTTAGTTTTAGAAGATCTTGAGATGAAAGCCCTGCGCTTGCTAAAAGAAAATTATAATTGCGTTTCTTTTATATATAAAAGATACGTCGATGACACTCTCATATGTGTACACAAAGATCAGNGATAGTAATGACAATGACAACTCGTTACCTGTTTGTAATAATGATAATCTCATCGAATTTATTGTGAATAATATTAAACTTAAAAAAATTTTAAGTAAAAACAAACAAACAGAAAGTCATGGTTCAATTTTTAAGTGCTAAAGAAGTACAGTTTCCTTGGTTGTATTGAACAATGCTTACTTCACCTTTAATAAAAAATTTTATAAACAGATTTTTGGCAGCCCAATGGGTTCTCCTGTCTCTCCACTATTTACTGAACTAAAAATTAATGTTACAATTAAGTAATTTATAGAATTAGTAATATAAATATTGTGTACAGAAATGTCTTCAAAAAATTATACAATTGAGTAAATTTATTTGTCTACATTTGGCCAATTTCAAAAATAAATGTAAATAACGTGAGTTTTAAATTACAAGGCATACAATGTTACAATATTGTGCGTGTTATTTGATCGAATCGAGAAACAAGTGGCCACGTTTGGTACGTTTACGTAGTTGATGAATTGTTTTCGGATACTTTTCCATTCTACAGAATACGAATGAATGTGAGCATTAAATGTAATTTTTTTAAAATAAATTGAGTTCAAATAGATATTTTCATCAACTTTGATTATTTTTTCAATCTCTACAAAATCTTTTTCAATACCAATTATATCTGCTACGATAAATGTACCAATTTCATATAAAACACTAACTATTTCGATGCTATTATAATATTGAATGGATGTTGATAAATCAAAATTACTTTTATCATTCACAAATGTGATTTCGTGATCACCTTTATCTGGAAAACCGCATTCAAAATTTTTTGGGATCTTAACATTGTAAAATGTGTAACAGATTTGCAGAACCTGTTTTTAACGATCGTTAACATTGAGTTGTTACTCCCGCTAATTGACAGTGCACAATTTTTCAGTTTTCGATAATACGTTTCAATTCCGTGATTTGAATTTGAAACACATTTGATAATCTTGAAGTTACAAACAATATGAAGTACGGTTTTCCAGATAAAACTGATCACGAAGCAACATGTGTTAATTATTTAAATCTTTCAAAATCAATACCAATGAGTTATTATAATAGTATCGAATTTAATCGTATTTTATATAAAATTTGTACATTTGTCGTAGTAGACATAATTGGTATCGAAAATAGTTTTGGAGCGATTGAAAAAATAATGAAAGTTAATAATTATACTTATTTTGAACTCAATATGTACAAAGAATTAACATTTGATAACCACTCCCATTCCTATGTCGTAGTATGAAAAAGTAACCGAAAACTATCCATGAGCTACGAAAATTTACCAAAAGTAGCCACTTGTTATTCTATCTGATAGAATAATACTCATTATATTATTACTTTGTACGCCTTGTAATTTAAAATTCATATTTTTCGCATTGTTTTTGAAATTGGAGGAATGTAAATAAGGAAATTTATTGAATACTATAATTTTGTGAATACTTTCGTATTCACACTCTCTCTCTCTCTCTCTCTCTCTTTCTCACACACGCACACACACACACACACACACACACACACACACACACACACATATATATATATGTAAACTACAAACCAAAGTGCACAGATTCTATGCACTTAAGTATGTNATATATATATATATTTAAAACGTTTAGTAATTGCACTAATTATCATGGTGCAGTCTACTTAAACATTGAGGGAACTGCTTCACCAAGCTCTTGGTGCTATAGCTCGCCAGCTTTGGGTGAACTGTTTATTCAACTTAAGCGAGCAGGAGTACGTTTTGGGTAAATCAGCTAATTTTATACGTAAGTAATTTTACCTATCTATGAATTTTGTGAGTAGTAAGGTTCTGACCGCGAAAAAGCTCGCCCGCATGGTCCCGAATGGGAAAGAATGAAAACCGAAAATGAACAAAAATCAAAGGCTGCAAAACTAATGCAAGAATATAACATTAAAATAAATAATGAACAAGTGTATGGATAAGCAGATTTTTCTAAATTTCAACGATATTCTAAACAATATAATATAGGTATGCGAGTATTGGATTACGACACTTTTGGCTCTTTACGAGTTTGGCAGATGACGAATTTGGCAAATTACGAATTTGGTAGATTATGAATCTTCTTTAATTTATGGTGGTAATGACGATGCGAAAGGTAGTTGTTCTTTATCGATAAATTTTATGTACTATGGAATATAGGTTACTATAATCTAATTAAAAATATATTAGCTGTAAAATCAGTGATATTTACATTACATGTAATAAATCATACAATTATGTAGGAAGTCATGATTGTGTATATGTCTGTTCTGCCTGCAGTGGAAATTCCAATTGCAGTAACATGAATAACTTAATACGAAACTACGTACGAATTGAGGGCGAAAATTTTATGGTAAAAAATGTTTTGATAATCATAAGACTCAAGGTTCTCCTTCGACAACGATATCCCCTAAACACGCAATAAAAACCAGTTGCAAGACAATAAAAATATATAATACCTGTGACAAATTTATAAATTTGTTAAAAGGTAAGCATGATTGCGAAAAAAAATATTGCAAAGAGTGTAAAAGTGTTTATAAGCTTAATACGTTATGTTATATGCAATCTATTAAATCAAAGTGTAATTTAAATACTGAAAAGAATTTTTTCATTTTTTATGACTTTGAAATGCATCAAGATATATAATTACAAATTACCGCCAACACGTGTGTACACATACAGATCCTTTGCGTGGTGTAACTACGATGCGATGCATGTATAGACGGGATAAAATATAACATACCCACGTGATTTGTCCCCTCTGTGGTGATAAACAGCCAATTTTGGATTTAGAAAGTTATTAACTTGAAATACTGAGAAATGCTAATTATCGTGGATGATGTCAAAGCAAAATTCTTTTTATCGTCAGAACCTTAGAACAAATAAAATACTGTGGTAAAAGTAAAGACAATTCAAATTCAAATTTTAGGACTAAAAAAAATTTTTTTGTCGCTAGTAAGCAAGAGTATATCACTAAACACTTGGAGCTGGTAAAACTGTGTAAGATTATAGAAGCTATTAAGAGCCTAAATACAAGAGGGGAGATAAGAAAAATTGCGATTACGTTGACAGGCGAGTTCAGGGCGTCATAATTGGATGAGGAAGGTAATGTAGTATTTTGCGGTTATTATTTAGAAGCAGTTGATAGTAATGACAATGACAACTCGTTACCTGTTTGTAATAATGATAATCTCATCGAATTTATTGTGAATAATATTAAACTTAAAAAAATTTTAAGTAAAAACAAACAAACAGAAAGTCATGGTTCAATTTTTAAGTGCTAAAGAAGTACAGTTTCCTTGGATTGGTTTTCAGCTTTATTTGAAACTCGCTAATTAGAAAATTATAAGCTAAAAGCTTACCTACAAATTATAGTTGTATTTATAGCTACAATCGGTTAAAATAATGGCTACAATTGACTACAAAGTAACTATAACTATAACCAATAACTATGTACAAATAACAATCATTAAAAGCATTTACTTACAGCTATAAGCTTCTCGCAAATTTCAAACAACAAAATTCATTTTTTTTTTTTTTTGTAATGTATATCAGCCATAGAAGGCGCTCTAATCCGTACAGTAACATAAAAACTGTGGGGTTTTAAGTATTTTTTGATAGTCACAAAAAAAAAATAAACTGTACTGTTCACATTTTTTTTGTTATTGTTAAAAAATACTTGAACTTCCCAGTTTTTGTGTTATGATACGCGTAGTAGCACATACTATGGCTCATATACCTTACAAAAAAAAGATTACCAAATGAATTTTGTTCTTTAGAATTTGCGCAAAATTTATAGCTGTAAACGGCTTCTTTTAATAGTTTTTACTTGTACATGATTATAACTATTTTGTAGGCAATCATAGCTACTATTCTAGCTAATTATAGATATAAATAAAGTTATTATTTAGAGATAAAATAATTGCCAATAATTTTTGACTGAGGGCGATCCGATGAAACATTGGACTTATTGGGATGAATCACTTCTGGATACATTTGGTACAACATCATGGCATAAAATTAAAAAAGCTTACTATTTTTGTTAGTTGCATGGTTTGCTCTTGAAATTTGTTCTAAAAAAGATAAATCTTCTAATTACTGTCAATTCAGAACTAAGCATAAATTTCCATACCAACTTTATTGTTGTTCTCTCCCAAAAGTTATCAGATCGCATTGAATTTAAGAAAGAGTTAATAGGAATTAAAAACTGAAAACAACGTCTAATTGTGGTACTGTCCAATTTTTGTATTTATTCAAAAACAAAAACAACGTTTTGTTCGTTTGAACTACGTCCCAGCCCTTATCAGGTACAAAAAGCTACAAGTAATAAAATATATTATTTATAAATTTCGATAATACGAATTTCGAGAATAAGTGTACAACAAACGCAAGTTAAGTTGAATGTAAAACATACCTCTGACTCTTACGAAAGGGATGTGTTATAACGAGTGTGACTTAGATAAAAAATAGACCTATAGTAAATTACATTGTTTAAGGATATATTTACTGCAAAAGTTTTTTCAAGCGTATTGTTCAAAGCTATGATTATGTTTTTTTTTTTTTTTTAATAGACTAACAAAACTTTGTGGCCTGTTGAGTCTATTGTGTAACTTTTTTACATTTCAAGCGTTTTTTATGACATTTTTAGTTATGATGTGTTTTTTAAAAATAAATTCCAGAGCGTACAACACGTTCTTAGCTCTTATTTGTAAAGCGATCTTCGGTCATGGACACTTGTTTAGGTCTGCGAGAGTGAGTGAGAGATCTGTTCCACTCTTGCAGGCTCAAACGAGTTCCGTGCACGTCACGCTGCTGTAGATCTTGCTCCATGTGTTCGAACCCTTAGACAGTATACAGCGCTGGCCGCTGCCATCTGTTTCCATTGAGTTCTCACATACAAGTCATATATAGAGACCTCATAGGCCACATCGCATACACAAGAGTGTTACTCTTTCTTCTCGTTCTGAAAAAAAGTGGAGGGAGCAGTCGAGAACATAACTTGATGGTTAGATGAACGTATACCTATTCACGATCTTGCGACGTGTAGACTTTGATAAAGAGATTTAACTAATACTTACATACTTTTATTTTTTGCTTTAAGTTGTCTTTTAACGCCAGTGCACTGAAAAGTATCTATTGTCAATTATTTAAATCAATCGTAAGTTGAACTCAAAGTTGAATAATTTTTTTATGTGAAGTGTTTTTCAAGAAAATAGAGGCATTGGTAATTAAGCTGGTGATAGAGATGAGTAAGTAAAACATGGCTACTTTGTAGTTATACCAACTATGAGGACAATTTTCGAGAAAAATAACTATAATAGTATGCGTGTACGTTTATGTCGTTTCTTGATCTCTTTCGCGATTTGTAACGGTGTAAAGTGCTAAGTGTAAAAAACATCATGGCAGAATTATCTGATATCCAGTGTTATGATTAAAAAGAAAAGCTGACCTTAAAAACTTTTTTCTGTTATGAGAGAAACAAAGACAACGAGAAAGTTCGTTTGCTTTGTCAGGATAAGAATGTAAAAAAATTATTAAATTGAAATTTAGTAACGCGAGTGGACTAAAAATTTTTCTTAAGATCTTTTACTTGACGGAGTATAAAATGTCGTTTGCTTCGTCATATGAGGTAAAAAAATACCAGCTAACTTCAAATGTGTTTACAAACGTAAGTACTTTTTGTGCTAAAATATTTTTTTTACTCATGACGTGCCACGTTGCATGAAGAATGACTACTCTGTATGTTTTTATATACAGAGATAACAAAGCACGATTATTATTGTTACGATATGATTAGTATACACTTGTGAAAGTGTGTTAATGTAATAAGCGTGTATGTATAATATAAGTTTTTACACACTAGTCTAATTTTGATTGATCCCTTAAAAAATAATGAGAATGAATCTTCTTTTGCTGTTGATCCATGGACAGCAGGAATAATAAATACTTTAATTATAGTATGACTATCCATTTTGTAGATAAGAATTGGACTTTTTACTTCCTTGCGTTGGATTTGCTCCCTGCCTTAGACACAGAAGAAGTGTGGGCTTAGACTATCTCGATAGCGCTTATATAGTAATCGTGCGGGAATTTCGCCACTTGACGGGAGCAAACTATGAGGGGCTCGGCCACCTGGCGAGTGGAGCCTGAAGCGCGAGAGATGTGAGACGCCACAAACAGAGACATATCTGAATTATTTTACAAAACTGTGAAATATCATGGAATTGAAACGTGAAAATAAGGCATTACTCTAGATCATATGGCATTCAATATGATATTTATCGGTGTACGTGAAAAAATCATGGCAAAAAATAATATTCTATTCAATGCAGAAGATCAACACTTAAGATGTTTTTTGCACATTATGAATTTAGGCGTTCAAGATATTTTATAACTTATTAAAACAGATACGAATCAAAGAGTTACAAAAATCGATTAAAATTATGGTGATTACAATTCTTATAATGATGATGAAGAGCAAACGGAGTTTTCGGAGTGATTGACAAGAGTAAAATCAACATGTGAAAAAATACATTTCTCCAAGCAACTCGATAATTGCTTAAAACTTTGTTGCACCACGACAAAAACTGATCATATAAAAGTAATTTAAAACGTCAACACACGATGGGACAGTATCCATAAAGCGTTTATTGTATTTTTAAATACAAAAAAAAGCTATTAAAATTATGTATACAACATGCGAGTAACTTAAAAACTTTAAAACTTGAAAAGACTGAATAATCACTACTAGAAACTGTCAAAAGATTTTAATATCATTTTAATTATGTTTCTAAATTTTTATCTAAAAAAAATGCACTGTACCCACTGTTATGATAACGTTTGATTTCTTTATTCATAAAGTTAAGCAGATTAAATTTAATTTGGATAGCAAAAGTGACAGAAGTCAAAATGATAAAATTTAACATTTAAATTTTCAAAAAGGTCGTGATAAAATTTTGAAACATTATAACTAATGTGGCTGGCTGTTCTATGTTGCACTAATAATAGATCTAAAACAGTAGGTTGCTGGTTTTGATGCAAAAACTTTGAGAATGCAAATAAAACAACAGTCGATGAAGAAATTTGAAGAGATCTACCAAAATCAGTACTTTGTTGCAAACAAAAAAGATAATTGTATAGATATTAATTCTATTCACGTTTAAGATAAACAGGATCATAATTCTTGGCGTCAAGAAATAAATGATTACTTACAAACTCCTTGAGCACTAGCAGACATAGATATCTTCAAGAGGTGGGAAAAGCACCAGCAAGTCTATGCATCTTTATCAAAAATTTCTAGAAATGTTTTGAGTTCTTTAGCAATATTTACATCCGTAGAACGTCTTTTTTGGAAAGATCTTTAATTATAACGAATAACTGATCTTTATAAGAGGAATAATCTTTAAAAGCACTCATGTGCATAAACTAATAGTTCAAATCTAATTTACAAGAAATTATATGTAGAGTTTAATACAGGATTCCTTACGATTCCCCCAAATACCAATCCTCGAATTCCCGGTACAATCAATCCCCTGAATGACCATTTTTTCGATGTTCCACGCGCCTGGATTTTTTTTTAAAACGAAAACAGATTTTTCATTTATTTTTTTGTTGATTTATTGTTATTTTCTATAACATAGATGATTTAAAAATCAAATAAAAATTGTGGAAGTCCTCATTTTTCACGTCAAAGTAAAATTTTACGATAAATTATTAATCGCAAACTCTGAAAATAAATGCTGCACCAGAAATCGTAAACGACATGTGGTTGCTTTTTAGTGGCTTCTTATACGTAAAGTCACGAACAGAAGGCAGCCGTGTGTACTGGGACTGCAAAATAGTTCGAAACAAGGAATGCAGGGAACGAGCTATAACTGTATCAATAAAGGAAGAAATTACTGTGATCTAGAGCCCAGATACTTCTGCACATGCACATCCTCTTAGTAGCAAAAATAATTGCTTCAGCAGCTATTGAGTATAGACTCGGAGGCTGCAAACCTCAGAAAACCATGTGTAATTTTGAACTTGGAATTACAAATGGAAAGAAACATTTACTGTTGTAGTACTGTCGGGATATTTTTTTCATCGAAGCCAAAGTTTGCATTGCAAAATTCAAGAGAAGAGGACTTCAATGATCCAAACAATACAGAAGTACATGAATTCATGCATATGCTTGTAGCTTTAGCATTCATCCCGATCAAGAACGTCGAATGCTATTTTGTCCATTTGACAGAAAATGTACCACCAAGTATGAATAATTTTTCCGAGTATTTCATCGAATCTTGCGTAAGGGGCACAGCTCGAAGAGGCAGAAGAAGGCTGAAACGTGCCGTTTTAATGAGCAAGGTAGAACAAACAACGTATCCATGTCTTGATGGACAAAGATCATCTCAACATGTACAGTTTTCTTACAGAACTATTAAAAGAGCTAGGTGACACAGAAATAGCAGTTGTAAAAGTGTCCTTAGGGTGAAGAGTTAAAGTTGCGACGAAGAAAAAGTGGATTGATCATTAGAAGAAACTTTAAACCATTATTTTGAACTACAAAACATACTAAATTTTATATTATTTACGTGCCATTGGCCAAAATATTGCCATTTCCAACGTGTAGCTGGAATAAAGTTCTGAATCAAAAGTTTTTCGGGAACTTTTTCGGGGGTGTTTTTCAAGGGAATGGACATTCGGGTGAATGGATATTCGGGGGATTGGGCCTTCAGGGAAATAGGTACTTAGAGAAATGAGCATTCGAGGGTATCAGGGTTTGGGGAATGGTATTCAGGGGATTTAGTGGCAATGGAATGCAGTTACATATACGTAAAGTCAATATTTTCTTACTGTTAAAACTGTACAAATTTCTGTTCTTAATAAATAGAGCTTTTTAATAAATCAGATATACATAGAAATTTACTAATAATGTAATTACGTATGATAACATATAACTGTACGTCCGTGCATCCCTCCTAGTTTGGTCCCCAAAGGATAGAAGAGCAGGAAAAATAAGGCGATAGCAGCTGAGAGTGAGGGAGTGTCGAGAATACCTAGCAAAAGAGTCGGTCGAGAGTAAAAGGTAGGTCCTTATCTTTAAACGGTTAAGCTCAACGAGCCTCTTCTCTCGTTTTTGATAATAATAAAGTACTTAATCCTCACGTTCACGTAACCCCATGTAATAATAAACATAAAAAAAATTATAAAAACAAGGTACCTTATAAAATGATTTTCAGTACATTTTTTCATTTGTAACAAAAGTATTTTTTAGTTGATTTCATCAATAGTACAAAGTAAAATTGATCAATTTTTTGCTTTATTTTTTAGCCCGTACTAAATTTGATCGTCAATATTAATATTGTAACGTCGGTAAACTAAAATTACTAATAATTTTTCTTCCCCGCTCATTTCTTCAGAATTTTCCATGTCAACTTAAAAGTACTTTCGAACAGGGACCAACGTGTATTTGAAAAGAGATGAATCACCTGCAAACTCTATTCGTAGCTGCAGCACATCGACCAACTAAGATTCATGCAAACGCACGTTGGCCTATGCTAACCAGAAACAAAAAACAAATAAGGTAATAAAATTTTTTTCAATACAGAGAAATAAAATAACTTTGAAAACTAATAGAGGCAAAAAGTCTAACTGGGAACAGCTAAACTTGGGTACAATACTAAATGCTGGCACAACTTGATGAGATGTTAAAAGTTAGAATAACCTAGAGTTAATGCATATGGACAAATAATAATACATACTACAGTGAACCTAGCAGAGTGACATTGTTAACTTTTCGCTCGTTTCAATACATGAACTACCTACTTCCACCATAGAATTTTTTGGCAATAGCCTAACTTTTGTAACTTCGACATATGTTGCTACTCTTTAAATTGTAAAAGAAAGCGGGAAAGTTGAGCCAATGATTGACAATAGCTCCTTCCCCTCTTCCTGACTCAATCACGTCAAAAAAGAGTTTGTACTGCCACTCCAATATAAGTAACAGAATTTTCAAATCCCCAGGGCACCACGTGCCGACATCCTCTCCAAAGAGTAAGCAAAAGGGAAATGAGAATTGATTCCACTACTAACATTTCAAAATATATTCGTAGCTAACAATGAATTAAAATGACCGACAAGCTTAGTTAAGTTAACAAACACTGGGTCACGACGAACACCTGATTAGTATTTGGACCACAACTACAGCTACTTCAGAGATAAGTGGTTGGACCGATGTCAACAATTACTCTTTCTCGACCATCAGCCTTGTTCGATTAATTTTTTTGGCAACCTCAGCAACTATTATAGTTATGAATGTATTAAAACTACTATCACTAAGCTTGTTATTAATATAGCAACACATTAAACGATTATTCAATCAACACTTACATGAAATATTGGGCGATTTTTACCGCTCTTGTTACAACAAAGTTGATTGAGTAAACGAACTATGCTTAGTCTAAGTAAATTTTTGTGATATGTTACTCTAATGTTAATATTAAGTACCATGGAAATTCTGTCAAATTTTAATGTAAAAGAGAAAGGAAGGGCACTAATGAGTAAATCACCTTTCCTCCTCTTGACGCACGGAGGAGAATGAACCGGATGTGGATGTGCCAATTTTTGAGAGGCAGAGCTAGAGCATCTCTTGCCAATTAAATTTTCGGCTATTGTCTTTCACCTCCAAGATTTTCCTGGTAAAATTTTCCTGAGTCGTCTCGAACCAGCGCGTCGCAGAGGTCCGCTACTCCTTATAAAAAGGCCCAGAGGCCCCGAGAAAAGCACTCGACTCGACTCGACGATAACCCTTCAAGGTAGACTGAGTAGTAAGAGTCCACCTCTGCTACAACCCTATCTACTGCGAAGCGAGGCACAGTACAGTTCCAATGTTACCCTCAAACAGTTGACTGGATAGTTAGCGTCCGTCTTTGCTACCCCACGGTCGTCTACGAGTGCGGTTCTAAAAGTTTTAACCTTGGACACTTCGCGCTAGTTTTCCACGTCTACATTCTAACACTTAAAATAAAAGTAAGTTTTTCCAAAGTATCAAAACACTTAACTGTATTTTTCTCTTTTGTCGTGAGGTCTGCATAATTGCCTACTATGGCATCGATAAGTTCCCCTTTAGGAACAACTATACAATATAGGAACAAATATATATATATATANGCAGGGGGCGGAGCCTCACTAGTGTGTGTATATATATCTTCCTATATTATAAAGTTGTAAGAATTTAAATGGTAGCTAAGATGCTCCATCTACCCTTGCCCCCTACTGTATCTTTTATATCTTAGAAATTGGAGTCAAAAGTTTAAAAAGCTAGGTCAAACTTTGTTTAAAAAATTATCGAATAAATATTTTTTTTTAAACAATATTTTTTAATTTTTAATTTACTATTAGACTCATGTGTCACAACATTTATATTTTTTTTTAAACAATATTTCTTAATTTTTAATTTACTATTAGACTCATGTGTCACAACATTTTTCTTTTAATTTTCACTTTTTAAATGGAAAAGGCACAATTAGTCATGAGAAAAGAATTGCTCCTTAAGGTACAGTCTAACCTTATCTAAGCTTTGTTCTTCTAATTAATTTATTATAATTACAAAGTCTGGTACAAACGGAAATTTTTTTTTATGAAGGATGAAAGGAAACTATGAACAATTCCAACAAAATACAAAAACAAGTACAGCTATAGAGATACCAGACATAGCTACTTTTAAAACTCATGAAATCTCAGTCGAAAATTTATAGCTAAGATTACACCTACGAAAAATAGCTTTAATTATAGCTATAGTGACTTACATCTATAATCAACTATAATGTACCTATAAATTGTTGTGAATAATAGCTGCGTAATATAAGTGTTTATAGCTCTAAATTTGACTTAATTTTTAAATAAAAACTGCTTCTTTCATCATCTGAGAAAGACGTTATCATGTGGATAATAACATAAGAACTGAGGGATTCTAAAATTTTTAAAGAATTAAAAAAAAGTTTATATTAACAAACGAAAGTTTTCTTTTCTTGTTTAAAAGTATTTGAAGTCCTCATGATTTTAAGTTGTCTGACAGATTTGTTAACTTGTCAATTACAAATTTACCAATAATGAAATTACTCTTTTTGAAAAAGGTTTCAAATTCAACTTCAACGTCGATGACCACTTTCATATAAAAGAAAACTTAGGAGTTAAATGTGAAGTTATTTTAAATAATGTGAATAGTCCGCGAGATACACTTCTTAATAGTTTAGAGCAATAAAAACACATTTTAGCGAGCACTATCATCCGTACATAAAATCCTTCTCTGGTTAATAAACATTATCTCAACACAGCCTCAAGCATTCAAAAAAATAATAATACATTATGTTATTATCACTCGAGCAGATAAGGGGCAGACTGTAGTTGTTATTGACTATGCAGATTATATTTCACAGACGATTTTCTTATTTCAAGTAATTTCCAAGTTTTAAGTAAAGACCCTACAGAAAAAATTTTAAAAAGAAATTATAACTTTGTATACACAAAATTATTTTTTATACTACACAATAGTACAAATTCATCCACGAATTCCAAAACTTTTAATAATATATAAAAATAAATTTNTGTCCAATACATAAAACAGTTCTGAGTTATAGTTATTTTTAATTTTTAAATAAATTTTATTCTATTAAAGATGGTCTGATTATGGAAGATCCAATCAGTCCATTACTTGCAGAAATATTTATGAATGATCTTAAACGAAAAATAACTTCTCATTCACTCTCTAAATAATAATTGTATTGGCATAGATACGTAGACGATATTATTGTTTGTTGGACAGGTACTTGGAGACAGTTAGATATTTTCTTTAATGTTATTGATAGTTTACATAGTAACATACAATTTACATGAAAAATCACATATATCATCATTTACAATAAATCGTTACATCCATATTCACGTAAAATGGCTGCACTTTACAGTTTTATAGTATATATACTAGTACATAGACTTTTGAGGATTCCTTTCAAACCGTTACATTTTGACCATGAATTAAACATTATTAAACAATCAGAATTCAATAATGGTTATAACCCTGTTATTAAAGATAACATACTCGATAAAGTAAGATTGAAAGAACCTACAGAAAACGTCATCCCCTTGTCTGTGAAGGATTTAAAATTGTTAATGATACTTTTAAAATTGCTCAATTTTTCAAACAATAGGGTGTTAATTTAGTGTTCAAGACAAATAAAAATTTCCAAAAATAATAAGAAACAACAAAGACAGAATCAATAAAGAAAAGAAATTAGGCATTTACAAGAGATATTGTGGCACACCAGGTTGTGATAAATTGTATTTTGGCCAAACGGGTAGAACGTTTGAAAGACGAGACAAAGAAAACAAAAATGCTTTTAACAATAAGACCGATAAGTTAACGTATTTTAGTGATTTAATATAATGTAACAATGTTTTTAATGATCAGTATAATATCTTACATATTTGCAATAAGAGTAAAAAACTAGATTTTTTTAGAAGCAATGGAGGTCAATAAATTTAAAAATTTAGGTAGACTATTAAACAACTGGTTACATCTCAATAGTTCACCTTTGCTAAATTAAAAATTTTAATGTTGCCACTATGTAAATTTATGAAATAATGTGTATACTTATATTGTTTTATTATGTATTGACTTTAAATTTGGTGTGTATATTATATAGCAACTCAAAGTAATTTAGTTTAGTTGGAATTTGATGCCCATCTGAAGAAAGTATTGTGTAGCGAAGCAGCTGTTATGGCAATATTCAAGTTTTAATAAAGAGTGAAGATTATACACACTCGCTTAGAATGTTAATGTACCGTGAGTGTTGTTTTATCGTACAGCTGACTACGATGTCATCTACGTAGCTGTACATTTTGATATCTTCTTGCTGGGGCAGGTCGCGACAAAAGATATTAAAAAGGAAGGATGAGTATTTGGAGCCTTTGGAAACTTCAGAGGTTGTTGGACGGGGATCAGGTAGGGAGTCGTCTACATTAACATGGATGAATCTGTCCAAGAGGTAGGATTTGATAGTGCTATTGAGGTAATGTTTAAAACCTAACTAAGAAAATATGTACACTAATTCGATAAATCACTGTATAAACGCGCAACACTGAAGTTTTCTGCAGAACAACGTTCACCAGGAGTGACCACGAAACAAACGGCTGAAACGTGTAACGAATATTAAATAACGTGTAACATGATAATGATTTCCAAAGTGAACGTACTATAAATAAATAGTTAAAGGCAAAATGTCAAATGTGTTTAATAGCCCTTTTTTTAAAAGAATTGATCTTATACGATTAGTAATAAAAGAACGCTTTTTAGATGCGCGTGATTAGTGTTGATATCCTCGCTGTTGTTAAGGAGTTTGTTTTTCATGTTGCTATGCGTGAAAGGAAAAGGTGCGAGATTCTTGTCTTATTTTTGTCAATAAAAGTATTTTCCCCGTCGTGAGCGAATAGAGCAAGTTTTTACGATTTTTGTATAGTGATTCAATCATGTGTTGACTGGTAAGAATTTCGAAATAAGACTTCTTGAAAGGTCTTGATTGTAGCTACTCTAATGACTTCATCGTTTCCTGGATACACCTTAAAGACCACTCCCAACTTCCACCACATACAGGGTTGATTCTGGTCTATAATAATAACAACGGAACTTTTTCAATTTTTCCATCATTCTTGTGCCGTTTTTGCCGCTTCTATAGCTTGGAATGGTATTAGACATGCTATTGTCACGAAAAATCTCGACGAGCCCTTCAATTGAACTCTCAGACAGATAGTCGATTCATTGGAACGGATAATAAATTATTTTCGGGTAGCAACGTGAGTGGGTGATTGACTAAAGTGTGAGCTAGAGTTAACGCTATGAGATTGTCTCGATCGGTAGAAATTGTGAAACGTGATGGCCCACGACGCATTAAAAATAATGCTTGAATGATTTAACAGCCATTTCCTAAATGCCACCAAAGTCTGGTGATAAAAATGGATTAAAGTGCTATGTAGTATTTTTTTCGATTGGAAATCATTCCTAAATTTTCTTGGTATCGTTCAGAGTTAAATAATTTGTATAGCTCGCATAGTGATTGCTTGCACCAACAAAATTTGTACCATTATCAGAGTAAAGGTGGTGATCAGGTGTTCCTCTTCGTCCGATGAAACGTCAAAATTCCCCAAGAAATTAGTTTGTAGATAAGTCACTAACAAGTTCTATGTGCACGGCTTTTGTAACTATGCAATTAAGAACACAGTAACATGATTTTATCCATAAGTTATTTTTGAATTTATTCTCCTTCATGAAAATAAAGCCACAAAAATGTTATACCGTAAGTTCAAATGTGGGTGATGGTCCGACCCGTGATTTTAGTAAATTTCCTATTTGAGTTTGTAAATTGATTGGTTGATAACGAATACACTATATGCAAAGACGTACAGTTTTTTGGACTTAATTTTGCCTGTCTAAATACCAAACGCGATGTCTGATTATAAATAATTTCCTTTGAATATTGGCATAAAATGATGATTCATGGATTCCGTGTGAAGTCGAATCCGTGACAGGATGACGAAATGGTAAGAGTTTCGATTAATTTGTAACTTTGAATGTTTTTAACATCTTGCATCATGAAGCAAACTGTGTCTGTCGATAAATGAGCAAAGCATGGCATGTCTACTATTTTTTTATTTGTTTGTTTGATTTTATTTGCTCAATTCATCGCAATATAATTTTTGCTAAATAACTCGAAGCACTCATCTTCCAGCTTCCAATTTTTTTTCCCCTCCGATATCCTTACTTATTCGGTTATAAAAATTGGAGAACGTAAGAGATCGCGTTTGATCAAGTTAAATGAGACGAGAAACGATGGAAAAATTACATTTAATTGGTAAAATACAAAGGCATACGTTTTTCCGTAAACCTGGTAAGTCCAAAAAAATTTGATCAATTCCAATGAGCCAAAAAATTTTCGATAATTTTAGCCAAGTTGGTTCTTTTAGCCATACATTGTTTTTAAAAGATTCAACTGGGTATTGTCCTCACGAAAGCGCGTCTGCAGGATTCTTGTTCGTTCAAACGTATCACCATTGAATCAGCTTTCCGAGTAATTGTATTTTTGCGACACGATTAGCCTCAAGTGTTCTTAAAAATTAAGGTGATTTTTGAATCCAGGAGAGTACGTTAGTGGATAGTCCAGTCAGACTAAAAAATGATTTTATTGTTGAAAAACGTCAAAGACGAGATCGATTTGGTGTAAAGGAGGGCTAGGAGATGTGCGCCGTATAATTTGAATCAAGGGATTTTAACTTCTTTTAATGGAGCTATACAGCTTTTAAAAACATATATTTAAAAATTATATAGATTTTGAACACAATAGCACAATATAATGCAAACATTTGAATCACTTGAATAAACACAAAAACACGCATCATAGTCTCCTTTACTTGCATCACAAAGACCGTGCAATTTGATGAATGTGAAATTTCTTATTAATAGTTGACGCGCGATTGATAAATGGTGTATAAAAAAAGTTTTTCTGGTAAATGCAATCCATTAGAAATTCAAGTCTTGCAGTATGGGTTCATCTAATCGAATTTGCATCTTCTAACATAGTTTCACTGTATAAGTTAAGATGTCGTTTGAAAATTCCATGTGATCCTAAAGGTTTTTAAAATTGGAGTTTCCTCAACTTAGCAATCCAACTAAACAATCTTTAAATTAACATTATTGAGGGCCAGTTAATGTTTTAAAGGCCATAACATATGTTGAAGCCATCAAGTCTTAAAAGTTTAATAAAATTATAAGATCATCTACGTATAAATCTAGTTTTAATAGTTATGAAGCTAACGGAAAATCCGCACTTTCGTCATCCGTAAGTTTTTTTAATGTGCGAATGATGTGTAAATATGTAAATAGCCATTTATTAAATAGATTATTGTTTTTTAAAAAAAGGAGTTCACTTCCACTGATGTCTGATTATAAATTTTAGTATTATAAGAAGTGCCACATCTTAGTGAGCTTTTTGCCATTCAAGTAGGCCGAGGCACAACTGAAATTTTGGTAGAAAAGTGCACAAATAGAATATCGTTCGAAATTTTATAGAAAATTTATTAGCAATAGCACATAATCTTCTATTTTTGCCACAATTTTGTTATTCAACAGGTGCTACTCCACTGGAAGTTATTCACCAGGTGTTATTCCACTTGAGTCAACGTCATCTGGCATTGACAAAACCGCTTTCGCTCTCTGGGCTTAGAGATTGGTTTCAGACTTACTTCCATTGCTCTCTCATAACAAATTTTAGTATTGTAAGAATTACCACATCTCAGTTACATTTGTGCCATTAGCATTGGTCGAGGTGCCACTTAAAACGGACATTGCGACGCATCAAAGGAATTTAAAACTTCACCATTGCACTTATATCACATATAAAACAGCTATACATATTTTTATTCGCCACCTCGTAAGTCGATACTCCAATACCTCAAAAAGTATAACGTCCAAGTTGGAATGTCCAGATTCAATTGCGTGCGTTTGTGAGAGCATTTTCTGAAAGGGAATGTTGAATCAGCTATATTTTGGTCTGGGAACTTAAACACTATCCAAGTCTTTGATACAATTTTTTTTTAATCTCTAAAATGCGTACAAATATTTTTTATGCTATTAACTGTGAATTTCAATGCCATGGGAAAATTAAAGAGTCCGTACTTTGCTTGTAGGTATCGTCAAAACCGTAAATTAACAAGGGGCTCAAGCTCGTAACGCTAATTTACCCCCTTTTTTCTAGCTTAAAATAATGTTACCTCCTTCAGAATTATAATTATGTTTTGCTGTAAGCGGAAAAGATCCTTTGATTATTTCAAAAAGTTTTCAGATCGATATGTTCATACATGATGTTGTTATTGCCTGGGATACAATACGCACCATTTTTAGTAGACTGACTTATGTATGTAAATATATATTAAAATATAAATTAAAATTTCAACAAAATAATATAATTTTTTAGAAGTTATTATTTATAATTGCCCTTAGCCTCAGGCATGACTTTTTAACACAAACACAGAGTTTTAAGGCCAACGGTGCAAACCAACTTATGATCAGTGTAAACATGTACAAACACCATAACTTATGTTATCACATGTTACGTCAGCGTAACGCACAAGGTTTTGAGCTAAGCTTTCGCTTATTGCTTGGAATTTCTTTTCTCTAATGTCTCCTGTTAAGCAGTCAAATAGATGAAGATAAGCCACAATGCGAGGTGGCAAGGTACGTGAGGAAGATCTAACCCCACGTCAGCCACTCTCGCGAGACGGTGCAATGGTACACGTAAGCAGATCAACTGGCTTGGCCCTTTGCACAAAGATAAGCAGCCCGAGTGGTTCAAGAAAGCTACTCGTGAGGATCACATGGGTCAATTCGGGGGCGCCGTTCTTGTTTATACGCAAAGTTGGGGTGTTGGGAAGAGGTCCCGAGTGCGAACTAGGAAAGTGATCATCGAATGGGAAAGCGTGTTTCCTAGGTCACACCCTTGTATGATTCGGGGCCACCACTCAGATTCGAGCTTGTAAGAGTTGTAAACTTTAGAAAATTCTCTTCCCAGCCCAACACACTAGAGAGAGGGCAGACAATATTCTATTTTTCCTCCCGTTTCTCCGTACATCTGATATTTCTAACGACTAATGATATTGATAAAATAGTGCTAACTATTAATAAAAGAGTGAGCATACTTAATTAATAATAAAGAAAATAAATGGTGGTGATTGTACTGGTAATGATAATAATAGTAATAATGGTAGTAACTGAAATAATACAAATAGTGACAATAAAAATGGTTCTAGCAGTAGCAGTGTTAGTAAAAACAACGATAATAGCAAATACGGTAATCCATTAGTTCAGTAGTGGTAGTAGTAATAATAACAAAACTACGGGGAAGTATAATGATCATAGTAATATTATAATAACAATAGTTTTAATAGTAGAAGTTATAATAATAAAAATAGTGGTAATAGTAATCGTACCAGTAACAATAATAGTAATAATAATAACGTTAGTATTAATGCAGTTCTTATGATAGTAACTTCGTTATGAGAACTAGTTTCATTTGTCAGTAGTACGTAAGTCTTGTTTATAAGATTAGGAAAACAAAATAAACGCTATGACCATTATGTTTCTTCTCATTAACCTAAGTATAAATGTTACCAATAAATAAATTTATGTTGTTTATTAATATTTATAAGTAATAATGTTTTCAACGTACAGTTAATATTATTGAGAGTCAGAGGGGAAGGGAAAAAAGAGGCTGTTTAGTTGTACACGGTGGTAGTGGCGTGGGATTGCTTTTTTAAGTGAGGGAGTAAGGAGGATACCAATGGCTGATGAGGTGTGTGGTTTCTTTTTTGTTTGACTAAAAACAACATTTAGTATTTGTCATACCTTAGAATTCGTGCATAAATTGGCGTGTTTTCAGGGTCTGGGTTCTCACGGAAATGTTTATCTAGAGTAACAAAGGTACATTGCACGTTGGTATAACTTCTTTGAAACAGTTTCTTCTCGAAGGTGATAAGAAAACGCCAAATGCCTTTCCCTTTTGGTGCTGTTTGTGCGGATAGATAGGAGCAGTAGAGATCGAGGATAGTGCAAAAGAGTAGGTATGTCAGGCAGTTAAAAAATTTCAAACATTTGGCTGCTGACGTCACATACCTACGATCAAGTTAACAAAGCGTAAGAAGAACAGTAAATCGACCATCAAAAATCAATCACCCAGGTGAAACGGCAAGACTAAAATGGTCAGCCATCTAAGTACTAACCGCACTGAATGCAGCTTAACTTCGTAGACAGACGGAACGTCGTGCAGATAATTGTCACTGTGGTGCAAAAAATGTAGCTTTTTGCATGTATATGTATACTTGTTTATTAGGCTAGATCGCAATTCTGAATTAGCGCCCTAATCGGAAACTTTGAGAACGATTGGTTTTAATTAGAATAGGGCCGTATTATTAATTAATGTCCACATGCTTACAGAAAAGCAACGCTAGACGCATGTCAGCTGGCGAACAGATATTAAAGATATATTTTACAGCACTATCCTTCTTTAACGAAAACCAATCGTATTTAAACTTCGCAATAACCGAACCAAAGCAGTAACCCCTACTGCTTCTAAATTACGCTTGAGACCAATAATGATGTCACTATGTCTCTCTCAGAGAGTTCTCAGAGATGTACATTTTACAGAATGATAGATTGCGATATCGGAAATTGGCAAGAAATTGAAAATTATTGTAATAATAAGTGTCGATTGAAAAAAAATTTAAAAAGTAGATTTAATATTCAGTAACACAGTAGTAATTATACAATTAATGTTTTATATGAAGACTGATAAGGGTCTTATGAAAATGATCAACTTTAGAATAGATGCCATACCGACGTGTAAAGTAAACCTACATGGTAAAGATTATCAGGTTTTAGATGGAGTGATTTATTATGGTAGTATATTAAAAGGTCATCAAACAGACATAATGCGTCAAAAAACCCAGTGGCTTCATGTCAATGATGAAAATATCGTTAAGTAATAATAGCCAAAAGACTCTAAAGATCTTAATATTTTGTTTTTAAAACTAAACTGAAGTATATCACGAAATTCAATGAAAAAAGAGTAATCTGTTATAGTAAAAATTGAACAGTAAGGCTTATGAAATTTCTACAAAATTGTTTTTTATAGACAGGTTTGTTCACGTAAATTTTCTATTTGAAATTCCCTTTCAAGAAGTCTTAAGCATTATTCGAAAAGTCTTTCTTCTCATGAATTCAATTTAAAAGATGAAACTGGAGCAATGTCAGTTAGGTTTTAAGTACAGTAGACAGGTAAAATAATGTAACAAAGTTGAAAAAATAATAAAATGATAGAAACAAAATAACTTGATTAAAGCAAACATAATAACTAACAGAAACTTGGAAAAAAAATATACATATTGCGTACAACTTTTTTTAAACAAAATTTGACATGTTCAGTTCTTATTGGATGTTTTTTAACCATTATTTATGAATAGACAGTCTTATGTTGTTTTTTTCGGATTAAAAAATAAAACAACTTTTACATTTGGTCAGAGAAAGACAATAATTTACGACAAAAACATGTACATTTTTAAACTTGCACTTTTTACGTGAGCTTCAAATGATGAACATTGTGACGTAGCTCCCTTGAAGCTCAGTACACGTTACTGAAATGACCATTAATTGTTTTACTACAAAAAAAAAGTGCATTGTCAGTATTTTTAATATTTTGGAGTCCTCCCCCTTTTGTTGAAAAAACATCTTGGGACTGATCAATACAAAATGTTAATAATACTCCAAAAAAATGTGCTGGAATACAGATCTATAACTTACAAAATTACGCTTATATTAATTAGTAGGATGTGAAATATCTGCTTCTGACGTAACTGTATACTTTGTTAATGAAGTATGCAGTTAACAGTTATACTTTTATAGGCTTGTTATGTGCTAGAGTAAATCAACGATTTCAGAGCTCTGACCTTCAGAGCAGATGTGACAAAAGTTGATTTTCCATTTTATTCTTCCTCTCATTATTCATTATTTATTCTTCCTCACTACGCCACACGATACCACCACATATTTTAAATTTTATTTCTTATTCTTGAACTAAATCTGTAAAAAAAAAAAGTTTTCTTCGATTCTTGAACTGGTAGTCTTCTTCAAATAAATTGTACTTAACCTACTTTGCTTTGAATGATCCAGATATAGGAAATTCCATTACTTTGTTATGATGTGGTTTGTTACTTATTTTTAAGTTAAATATTAATTTACTGTTCATGAATTAATTTGGTAAGGGTATGAATTATATTAATAAAACGTTTTTTGGTGTGAAACATTTATTGCAGCGCTTGGGGGGTAAAAGCGAGCCTTGCGTGGCGACGCGTTGCCACGCGAACCGTCGCCAGGCTCGTAAGCGGGCTCTCCCCCCACTCCTAACTAGGATCGCCCCACCAGAGCTGCGTCGCCACGCAAGAACCGCGTCGCCACGCAGCAGCGCCAGACCCAAGCGGGCTCTTTCCCCACTCCTAGCTACTTAGCGCACCACGCCAGAGCCACGTCGCCGCATGCAAGCATTTTTGTTACATATTTTAGTTATCATCGACCTATTATTACTGTTATTCCATCGCAAACATCATCGAATGTTACCATTCCTGACGTCACCGATGCTGCGAATGATCAAACTTAATGTTTATTACGGTAGAAAATATAAGTATTTTTATAAATAGTCTGTATATTTTTATACTGCTACACTTTTCCATGTATTAGTAAAAATAAACAAAAACCATTTTTTAAATTTATGCTGCTTTTTTTTATTTATACACTCTTCTTCTTACATACTCACATTTCTACCTTATATTTTTTATATCTGTGCCCGATTTTTTACTCTCAAGTGAAAAATTAAAAAATCATGTACTGCATAGGGGTGATGAGCTCAACGTCTTATAGAAATTAATATGAATAAATAATACAACCGAGTTCAATAACGTATTCTTTGATGTTTCACATCTGTCAGGGGTCCCAAGACCCACACCTGTTTTTTTTAATACTTTTAATTTAAAACTCAGAAAGTAGTATTTTTAGCAGCAGTTTTCCTATGTTTTAATGAATATTCATTAATTTATCATTACTTTGTTAATTTTAAAACATACAAATGTTCACCAATATAAGAGTAATTAAATTTATCGACATTTCCCATCCATTACGAGATTGCCAAGGCAACTCGATTTTTTTTCCAGTTTAACCTAAGATTTGTAGAAAAATTGTCTTACGAAGCAATTTAAAAAAAAGCCACCTCGACCAGGATTTGAACCTGAAACTCATTTCTTGCCGGGAAAGTGCGTTACCAATTTTACCATCGAGGTCTCGGTGACTCCTCTTCTCAATTGCTACATTTCATATTTTCTAAGATTTTTCAGTCAATGCCTGCTTATCTGGTATATAAAAATATTGGATATTAAACTAATCTTATCGATGGGTAAGTATTAATGCAAGTAATTGAATTTATCGACATTTCAAATCCATTACGAGATTGCCAAGGCAACTCAATTTTTTTTAGTTAAAACTACAATTTGTAGAAAAAATGTTATACGTAGCAATTGAAAAAAAATACCACCTTGACTACATGGAGAAGGAATCCATGGCTGTAACACATAGAGGTTACCTGGCTTTTAGTGAATGCGGTCTCCCTTGCATTCAAAGCACGAAGCTGGAGCGCTCAACGGCAGGAAGCGCTGGCGTTTGAGCCATGAAGTATGACATGCGATCAAGCCAATGAGCTCATGGCTGTGAGGCAAGAGCCACAGTGGCCTTAACGTCTAGACTATACCTGAGCTGAAAATGCAAGGAGCGTGACGGGTTTGATGTTCAAAGTCTCTTGCATTTTATGCACCAGCTGACGATTGGCAGGAGCACCTGCTATATATATATATAAATAAGGACAAAGGTTAAAGGTGATGTCTGTGTATGGATGATAATATATATTTACAATTACTTATATACCTTTAATATACCTTTACAATTTGTTGATTCGTGACGAAGGTAATTTTTGACTTACAGACGTTCGTCACAGTTAGTGGGGTAAGACTTAAGAGAAGTGAAAGGAGCTATAATATACAGCAATACTGGGAACTATTTTTTTGTGTTGTGACGTTCTCGTTATTATTTGCGGCTAATTACCGAGGAGAAAATCACGTTGTTGACTATAAAGGAGTCGTGGGTTCACGGTACTTACCTAGACCATAAAATTCTATCTAATGCATGAAATAAAACTAAGAATTATCTCCCGCGCTTCTAATGCCCCATGTAGAGATGAAAAGATAGGAACTATGGAAAATTCAGATGTTTGTCAATACTCAATATATTACGAGTATATCAAACATCCAAAGGAAAGGTAATAGGATCCCTTACCTGCAAACCTATAAATTATCTTATGGTGGCTAACGTTACAACTTCGTGAAAGATGTCATAGTACATATAAATAGTTTTTCAACGCAATTAATATGCAAAATAACGTGTAAATCGAAAATATCATGTATTCAATCAAGTTTTACACACAGGAGCGCGTGGCTCGAATTACATAAACGGCATAAGATGCTCGTTCGCATGAAAACTTATTGAAGTGTTTGAACAATCGTAAAGTTCAATACGCTATTCTTAAAACAAATAAATTAATTGAAAATCGTTAGAAAAGAATTATTTAAAGAATGATTCAATAATTAATAAATAACAAGAATATAAGAAATAGCTGGCGTAATGTGTACGCGAAAGGCTCGGACACAATGCCTCACCAAGCACGTCGCTATAGGCCAGTGTTGTGAGATCAGTCTAGAAGCCTGAGAAGCAAGGTACTTTGACCTGCTAGGCAGAGAATCTAGAGCTAGAATCTGATGTGGCTGTGTCTTGATCGTACAGCAGACCTCGGTTTTTCGGCGGCTCGGCAATTGCTTCGTGAGGGGGAAATTTGCGGACTCTCTTCATTGGTAGAATGTTGTTGTCTCTTTCCCTCTACTCCTGCACTTTATGACGCACACTATCGCTATATTTGCATATCCTACTTATTGGTGGCAGCTTTAAACACGAAACAATAAATTTATATTTTTAATAGTCGAAATCGATTAAAAAATTTTACTATTTTTTTGGTAGGAGTGACCGATGGTCACAATGTGAATACACTTACATACACGTTGTTACGCATACTAGATTCTCTTTTTGTCTAGTTAAAAAAAAAAAACTAATGCCGAAAAACTCATTACAAAAATTAAACTTTTTACCTTTTTTAAAAAATCGTTAGTGACAGTGTCGCATTGTGATGACGTTCCTGTCCCGTTAAATAAATTATCGCTGCAAAGCAGGGTCCGTCAAACCTCAAACCTTGAGAGATTTACCAGCAGAATTAGAAATCGTGACGCGATCTGTGGCTAGAAGAACCGTGGCCCCAAGAGAAACCATATGCAAAGCGGCTTGTCCGATTGTGGCAGAACTCACTGGGGTATCGATGGCCTGCTCTGCGGTATTAACGGATTTGTGGAGACCGTGTTTGCTCAATGGATTACTTTGCGAGTTTTGGTCAAAATCAAGCTTAGTATGGTGCGTCGCTTGGCACATGAAAAACCGATAAGCCAAAGTGCATTTGTCTGCAAAATGACTCTTTTTCAAACGATGAAGACAAACTTCAACCTTTTTGCAAAATTTCAAGCTTTTATTAGGTACCCTCGGATTAAACCGAGCATAATGTTACAGCCAGTGAGGTCCTTTGCAATGGTCATACAAAGAACCAGACGATCTGTTTAATTCGACTGTCTGGACGTTATAAGCAACTGTGCGATTAGATGAGTGAGAAGCCGAATTTTCCAATCGCTTGTCATGCGAGTCAAAGTTGTTTAATGTAGCACGCATTTGCTCGAGTGTTTAAAAGAGCTTTTTCAAAAATTGCAACAAGGTATCATGAGTAGAAAAACCATAGACAGCACTTTAAAAAATTTGCCCACACGCTTCTCGAGAGGCTGTATCCAGTTTTTTTTTCTATACTATGCATGATCCAACCATCGTAGCACTCAATAGGGCGATTCTGATCTCGAAGCGCACAAGCAGCTTACTTGGTTCGATCAATTATTTTATTTAAATCCTAAATATTGTGTGCTTTGACTGATGAAAGCTGAATAAGATTTTTAAAGGTGCTGAAGAGCCAAATTAATGAACTGTCATACTGTCAAACACATTTCTCCCATGCTGAGTCGAAGTTCATTTCAATAACGTCAAGGCCTTTTAACTGTTGCACCGCTTGACCTTGAACTAAATTAGGTAAGCTTTGCTATTTCTCAACAAATGAAATACGAGCTTTATTTTCATTAATGAGAAAAAAAATGCTTGAAGCTTTCCCACTTTCCTTTCTTGCTGGAAAAGTGGGCAGTGATATGCTTCAAAGCATTAAACGCAACCCAAATGTATTGAAACTTTGTGCAATAGATTTTGAAGCTGGTGGATCCTGCTGCAGAGAATCTGAGCTTAGTTTCTTAAGTTAACCACGTAACCTAGCACGTGTTCTTGAATATTCGACCCCATGCTTACGCTTGCATATGTATTTACAATGAAAAATGCGGTTCAATGCCACAACATACTTATTACGGGATATTCTTAAGCACTTGAGGAGCGGGGACCAGCGTGTGGATCAGCCTCCCCTGAGTCAAAATCCGTTTACAGAATAATTTTTTAACAATTATTCATTAAGTAAATGGATTTACAAAAGTGCTCAATTTCAGCGTGTTTAGAACGCCAATTTCCATGGCGCGGGCTGCCATGAAGTGCAGTGTCATGGATCGCAACAACATAGCAACAAACCTCTAGGTCGGTAAACAAAGTCTGAATAGAGATAGAGGGCTGAGTATCAGTAACGTAGAAACAAATAAATAAGCGTACAAAAAGGTTATTTAGTTAACCCAAGATATTATTGTGAGATCATTCTACATACGATGAAATTGACAATGACGATGAAGATGATGATGATAATGATGAAGATAATAAACATGATAATGAATATAATATAAGGAAGAAGATACAATTGTTAACAACATTAATAATAATAATAAAGACAAATGTTCAACTGAAGCGGCTATCAGGTAGAACTTAGCCGCACTTGGGTAGTATTTGAGCAGTGGCGCTTGGGCGGTACTTGGACGGCACTTTGGCGGCACTTGGGCAGAATTTGAGCAGCGGCACTTGGGCGGTACTTTGGCTGTAGTTTATCGGCACTTGGGCAGAATGTGAGCAGCAGCACTTGGGCGGTACTTGGGCGGTACTTGGGCAGCACTTGGGCCGTACTTTGGCGGTACTTTGTTGGCACTAAGGCAGAATGTGAGCAGCGGAACTTGGGTGGTACTTTGGCTGTAGTTTGTCGGCACTTGGGCAAAATGTGAGCAGCAGCACTTGGGCAGTACTTGGGCGGCACTTGGGCGGTACTTTGGCTGTAGTTTGTCGGCACTTGGGCAGAATGTGAGCAGCGGCACTTCGGCAGTACTTGGGCGGCACTTGGGCGGTACTTTGGCTGTAGTTTGTCCGCACTTGGGCAGAATGTGAGCAGCGGCACTTGGGCGGTACCAAGTACCGCCCAAGTGCCCCTTTCCTATTCTGCCCAAGTACCGCTAAAGTACGACCCAAGTACCGTCCAAGTACCGCCCAAGTGCCGCTGCTCAAATTCTGCCCAAGTGCCACCACAGTGCCGTCCAAGTACCACCCAAGCGCCACTGCTCAAATACTACCCAAGTGCGGCCCAAGTTCCACCTGATAGCCGCTTTAGTTAAATATTTGTCTTTATTATTATTATTAATGTTGTTAACAACTGTATCTTCTTCCTTATATTATATTCATTATCATGTTTATTATGTTCATCATTATCATCATCATCTTCATCGTCATTGTCAATTTCATCGTATGTAGAATGATCTCATAATTATATCTTGGGTTAACTAAATAACCCTTTTGTACGCTTATTTATTTGTTTTTACGTTACTGATACTCATCCCTTTATCTCCTTCTAGTAATTTTATAGCTTCACGTTTTTACTATTTTAATCACATTTGAAAGCCATCTCCTGCCCGTTAGGGGATCTATTCAGACTTTGTTTACCGACCTAGAGGTTTGTTACTATGTTGATGCGATCCATGACACTGCACTTCATGGCAACCTGCGCCATTGAAATTGGCGTTCTAAACACGCTGAATTAGAGCACTTTTGTAAATCCATTTACTTAATAAATCATTGTTAAAAAATTATTCTGTAAACGGATTTTGACTCAGGGGAGGCTGATCCACACGCTGGTCCCCACTCCTCAAGTGCTTAAGAACGCCCCCGCATCGCGCTTTGCACACAAACCCCCTACTAATAGATTGAGTAGACAAAATAACGACATTACTCGTGTATTTATTAATGCAGGCTGATAATTAATTCACAACAGCAACATACGTGACTTAAAAAGGAGTGAATAAAACATATGATAACATAAATAATAATTTTCCAATAGTATTTTAAAATAATATTAAAGAGGATCTTCCACTACACGAATTTAAATTAGAAATAAATGGTATAGTAGTGTTAATAAGAAGTTTGAGTATATCCAACGGTTGCTGTAGAGGCACAAGATTAAAAATAACTAAATTATTTGAGTATAATATAGAAGCAGAAATAATTATGGGAGAAAAAAAGGAAAGTTCATATTCCTAGAATAACATTGAATACTGGCACCTTATTATCATTACCTTTTGTCTGCTATAAAAAACAGTTTTCCTTTTTATTAGCATGTTCTATATTTATTAAAAAATCAGAAAAACAGATTTTGATTCTTTAGGATTGTACAGTAGAAACCTTTATTCTTTTACGGACAATTATACGTTGCTTTATTAGGATGTAAGAATCCAAAAAGAATTTTTATTCAAATTGAATCCGAGAATAAATCGGAAACAAAAAATATTGTTAAGCTAAAAATTTTTCAGTAATTCAAAAATATTTAACTTTTGAAAATCGTCACATTAAAACAGAGGTATGTTAATTCATAAAAACCATGAAAAACAAATATGTGAAAAATGTGGAAAGAGTTTTAAAAGAACAAATGAGTTAAAATGATACATGAAATGTCAGAACATCAAGCTAATAGAATGAATTATTGTTTTAAAAGTTTAATTGTATTTGTCTATTTAATTATACCTCCTTCTGAATTCGGTCTTTTACTTAATAAAGTCCTCAAGTAATCAAGAATTTTATATTGGGGTAAAGAAGACATGGACCAGAAAGAGATTTGAAATGTAAAAGTACAATCAAGTTAAACAAATAATGGAACTTCAGAGACACATAGTGCGTAAGGGGAAGCGAATAGACAGAGGGATACCTATGATCAGTGACTTAAAAAAACCTTAAAAACCAGGTACGACTTAGGTACTAAGAAAATGGAAAGTGAAAAAAAACATATGGATGATGAAAAACGTTTTAGTAAAGAAATGTTTAACTCGACGTATGAAAGTTTAAATAATGACTAGAAAAATATATTTTATATTATTTGCAAACAAAAAAAATATTTTTTCTATAGATGGTCCTGGAGAGTCAGGAAAAACTTATTGATATAAAACGTTAATTTATCTCTTTATTTCTCAAAGTAAAAAGATCATGTCAACGGCATGGACTAGCATAGCATCAATTTTGCTTCCGAAGGGAATGACCAGTTATAGAACTTTTACACTTCCTTTAGATCTTAATAACATAGAAAGTGCATTTTTAGAATTTGAGTCAGATAAAAAATTATTGAGAGAAGTTGATTCAATTATTTGGGATGAGGCTTTAATGATCAAAAAAAAGCATTAGAAATTGAAGACAGAACGTTAAGAAATTTATGTAATACTGAAAAATATTTTGAAAGTAGATTAATTATTTTAGGAGGTCATTTTCGTCAGATTCTCCCAGTAATAAAAAACGGTAATAGAAAAATTATACTTGAACAAACTATTAAATTTTTATTTTCATGGAACTCATTCCAAATTTTTAAATAAGAAATCAATATTTGTGCTAACGATAAGGAATTTTTAAAATTATTATTAAAAATCGGGGAAGAAGAAATAAAAACNGATCTTCCACCACACAAATTAAAATTAAAAATAAATGCTATAGTAGTGTTTAGAAATTTAGATTGTTTAGTGTTTAGACGATGAAAAATAACAATATTATTGTAGTATGAAATAAAAGCAGAAGTAATTATGGAAGAAAACAAAGCAAAGCTTATATTCCTAAAATAACATTGAATACTGGCACCTTTTTATCACTACCTTTTGTCTTCTATAGAAAACAGTTTCCCTTTGTTTTATCATGTTCTATGTTAACAAATTAGAAAAACAAAGTTCTGATTCTTTAGGATTGTATATTAAAAAACCTTCATTCTCTTCCGGACAATCATACGTTGCTTTATTAAGATGTAAGAATCTTAAAAGAATTCTTATTTAAATTGCATCCGAGAATAAATCAGATATCAAAAATACTGTTTAGCTAGAAATTTCTCAGTAATTCAAAAATATAAAACTTTTAAAGATCGTCACGTTTAAACAGACATATGTTAATTCATAAAAACCATGAAAAACAAATATGTGAAACATTTGGAAAGGGTTTTAAAAAAACAGATGAGTTAAAAAGACACATAAAATGTCACAACATTAAGCTAACAAAATAAATTATTGTTTCAAGAGCTTAATTGTGTTTGTCTATTTAATTATACTTTCTCCTGAATTCTGTCTTTTGGTTAATAAAGTCCTCAGGTAATCAAGAATTTAATATTCGGGTCAAGCAGAAATGGACCAGAAGAAGATTTGAAATGTAAAAGTTCGATTAAGTTAAACAAATAATGGTACTTCAGAGACAAATAGTGAGTAAGGAGAAGCGAATAAACAGATGAAGACCTATGATCAGTGACTTGAGAAATCCTAAAAACGAGGTATGACTTGGGTACTAAATTGCGTTTTTTTTAACATTATACAACTATATAATATAGGGAGATATATATATATATATATATATATATATATATAGATGCGTCAATAGTACAGAAAATTAAGATCCTTCTGCTTTTGATGATTTATTACTGCCTGAATATTTGAACACGTTATTACCGTTATTAGTCTCTTCTAGCTTGTATATTTAACTTGATAGGTGTTGCACATAGTTACATGCTTATTCAAAATCACGTCAGACAAGGCTTATGTTGTAAAACCAGGTAATTATCTTTAGAACTACGTAGTAATATATTTGAAAAATGAGATTCTGCTAACTGCAATGATTGGAATACATTTAGATAGAGTTTGGCAGTCAGCAGAAGTAGGTTGTTACTAGAACAGAAAGTCGTAGGATGGCCACCGGTAGGTCCTCTGTAGGTTACCTACTTACTTAGCGAGGGCCTACTGAGGCAAAAAAACAGGGCAAACGGTAGGCCCTCCATAGGCATCCTCACTAACCCAGATCTGTAAACATACAGCAAGCTTTGGTTGACAGACACCTGATGTATGAGTGCGAGAGAGACAAAACAACGAATTTGCATCACACTCTAATACAACACTTAAATAATTCTATTTAGTAAGTTCAGGGAGTTTCACATATTTTTAAAAAATCTTCTGAATATAGATAAACATTTTCACCAACACAATTATCTGGGAGCACTTCGTTAATTTTGGAGTCACAACCAATTTTCTTCTCTTCAAGCTTTGCTCACTTAAAAGTTGTATACTTTTTTTTGTTGTGCAAAAAACGATGACGGTCTAATTTGAAACTCCTTTTTGAATGAACGTTTTATAATGCTTATACGAACCTACCTATAAAGTAATTAATCATGTTATAGAATGTATCAAAAACTTTTATGTGTTTCTCATACACATATAGGGTATAGCTATAGGTTACAGACTAATGAGGATGCCTACCAAGGGCGTACTCGGTCAAAAATAAAAAGCTATAATTATACCTATAATTTATAGCTATATTATAGCTATAATTACCTATAAAACAGCTATAAATATAGCTTTTTTTTTTTTTNTTTTTTTTATATTACAGTGTACTAACCTCTGAGAGGTATGTACACCACTATAAATATAGCTATTAATTATAGCTGTAAGTTTTGCTCAAATTGATTTGCATGAAAATTGGCTTGAAATCGGATTTTTAAAAGTTGATCATAAAACTCATGCTATCATCCGTATGATAACATCAAAACTGGGGGCCTGAAGTATTTTTAAAAAAATTTGAAAAAAATTTCAAAATATTGTTTAAGATTTTTTTTTCTACTTATTCAATAATACTTCAGACCCCCAGTTGTGATGTTAACATACGGATGATAGCATGAGTTATCTGGTTAACTTTTAAAAAATCTGATTTTAAGCCAATTTTCATGTAAATAAGTGTAAGCAAAACTTACAGCTATAATTTACAGGTGTATTTATAGCTGTTTTATAGGTTATTATAGCTATAATATAGCTATAATTTATAGGTATAATTATAGTTATAAATTTTTGACTGAGTACCATTTACCCTGTCATTTTTCATCAGTAGGCTCTCCAGAGATTACCTACAGAGGGCCTCATGAACTCGTGAGGTATCCTCAATCGATTTTTGTTCGGGTAGTAGTTGCCTGTAGGAGTAAGAGAGAAGTTATATGTGATCACTTGATCGGACCTCTCTTTTACTCTAATGAGTTGTAATAGAAGCGAGTCTGCCAGTTTGCCGAGGGGACTCCATCTAAACGACCATCATTTTGTTTTCAAAAAAAAAACAATTTTTAATTGATTTAGCTTTAGCAGTAGCAAAAAATGTAGCGCGAAAAGGAACTTTTTACAAAGTTACAATAAATTAACTTAAAAAGCGATACTAAAAAAAAAAGGTATTTATTTTTAATTTCTTTTGACATCACAGCTTATTTTTTCAGAGCAGAAACTTGTAAATAGTACTTGAACTCAAATATTCTTGGACTTAATGGCAAAAAACTAGTAAAAAAAGTGTATTATATCAAGAACATTTGATTTTACCCTAATATTATATTTAAATTATTAATACCGATATAAATTTATATTGTAAGTTGCGTAATATGGTTTGATAGCACCAAATTATTTACTATAACAAAAAACTCCGTTCACGTAATATTAAAACTAAATACCCCCCACTTTCAAAAAAAGAAAAAGTATTATACCAAGTAAGAGAAAACCGTGAGATGATGAGCCAGCAAGAGTCAGAGAAGTGTGATAGCCCCAGCAAGGGGTCTACATCGATATAGGCTCGCACTCTATATATCTTGGGGTCTTTTTGTGGCTCTGACAAAAGCAAGCAAATAGAATTATTAAAAATAATAAGCTAGCTATGTGTACTTTAATGAGACAGGAACAACAAGACAACTGAAGAGAAAATTGCTCGTAAGATGTAGTCACCGTTATGAGCACTAACTAACACTATGTACCATTTGTCGTGAGTATCCGAAAACCGAATTTCGTATAGCATTTTATTTCTTAATTTTAATAGCATAATTAAATACAGAAAGATTATAATTATCACAGCACGATTACACTTATGGCTAATTTTCCGTATTTCAAATATTATACATCAGCATCATTACTAGCAAGGCCAAGGTCTTTGAAATTATAGAAAATCCGTGTACTTTGAATCGAATCATTATACTGAAAAATAAACACTCTTGATGCGTAAAGACCTTGAGCAAGTTGTAGAAGATAACATTACATAGAAAGTTTTTATACCTGTAGTAGTTCATGATAAATTTTTAAAATTTAAAACTAAAATTTTTATAGTGGTACAAACTATTCCTTTAAGAATTCATTAAAAAAGATAAGGGAAAAAGGTAAAGTAGTTGTATTTTTCTAAATAGTAAAAAAATGAGCACACCTAATGTTTTAGCAATTGTGTTATGCAAGTCTATCTTCTTTAACAGCTCTAGACAAAGCATTCCATAAGTCTAGGTTATATTTTCATTTTTGGGATACTCGGCGTAGCTATAAGTAAGAATCGAGCTTACTATTGTCATACAAGAAGCTAGAAAAATTTTGTTTGTAAATTTGAAAACCCAAAATAATTGTTTCTTTTCGTGCCTTATGTATATATATGTTTATTCTCCATCAATATTTTAACTCGACGTTTTTTTGGCAAGCCAAATGTTGTCAGTTGCTTGTACGTGTATAATGTATATTCAAAATTTGTCTTTCAATATTAACATAACTGGTTGTAAGACATGTATAGCAAAAATAGTAATTTCGAAAATCCCATTTTTTAGATGGATAAAAAACTAAATAAAAAAAAATCAAAAGGTTTTTAAATTAAATATTAAAAAGTACGAGTTTATTGGACCGACGGAATGCAACGGTTAAAAAAAAGAAAACTAAATTTACGAACTAACATAGGTACACAACTCATTTTTGGCATGCTGTACTGCAGAAACTCACTGTAGAGCTATATGTTATGTCTCTATAAAGACGTCAATTTTCACATGTGACTCCCACCTCACGCGAGTACACATTGACATTTTATAGTATGGACAAATTGTAGTATTTTATAGAATGGAAATCACAGCAAGTTTTAAACTAATTATCAATAGAAATTGTATTGTAGAATTAGATGTGAAAAAATATGTTCTCTTGATCAAAGCAAAGTGTAATCATCTTCATTAACCGCAATTGCAACAATAATTGCAAAATTATGTAACCTTTTAGTTAAGACATACAGTAAAATAGTTAACATTCACAGTCTGAAAATGGAAAAATAAAGATAACATATATCCTTTGTTGGATCAAATATGATGATGTAGTTATTACAAAATTAATTACTGCGTTAATTTGCAATTTACTACAAGCAGAGCCAAGGAAGTAGCACCTACTCTGCTCAAAAGCATTAATCTAATGGAAGCAGACGCGACAACCTTCGCTCTGTCGATAATTAATAGCCAGTTAAGATCAGTGGTTTTGTAATAACTACAGTATTAAATTCAGTCAAACAAGGGAGATTGTTTTAATTCTTTAACTTCTTAAAGTACATCATTACTTTACGGCATGGATCCTAATTTCAAGATTATACAATGTCACAACTTATTTTTTCAATAAGGTCCAAAGAAGATGCTATTGAATTTTAATTAAATCAAAAGATCTATTGGCTAAGCAGCTAGAGCTAGAACATAAGGGGGGGGTGGAGTTGACGGGAGGGGGGCACCCTGGGCCGTGTGCCAATTAAGCAGCAGGTAAATGGCAATAGTATCACTATGGAAAGTTAAAATTAAAAAAAAGGAAGGTTCTCGTACTCACTACCTTCAGTGTGTGGTAGTATACAACTTTAAAGTATCAACACAAATTGTAAATAACTCACTTATATCTGGAATCGAAGTTTGAAACTTACTATCAGAGATGAGTTTGGATATCTATAAAAATTTGAAATACTTTAGGAACAGTATAACCTTCAAAACGAATGTATTGAATACAAAATTTATGAAAACTAATATTATTTCTAAACTATAGTAAAATACGTTTATATTATTCATCCTTTTTAAACTCTCTTTTAAAAAAATTCTTTTTTTTTAACATGGATGTTGTTCAACGTTATGACTAATTATAAGTCAAAGTTGATATGCGATAATCTCATATCTCGAAAAAATTTACTTTGTGAAAATTCGTTAAAAATTACTAATTTGCTTACATAGTTTCAAGCCATAAGAGTTAACATTAAAAACTTACTAATAAATAACTTTTCGTAAATATATGAAACTTAATGAAATATTATAAAAATATCTAAAAAGAATTGATGTAATCAAGAAACAATTATAATCTGATACTTTTATAACATTCGATACATTCGAAAAAACATTGATATTTAAATTATTATATGATTTTCTAGTGTATAACGCACAGTGACCTCGATCACCGTGTTAGTCTTGTCGACACATGAACATACGAGATTTATACATAAATTATAAAAATTATAATTAAAATAATTATACTTCAAAAACAAGTCATACTTATCTAGCAACGCTTAAAATAAAAATATAGTACAACTCACTCTATAATTATGTATGATTCTTACACGTCCCTACACTTAGATAAGTTTTTTTATCAATTTTATTGTAAATGCCCATAAAAATTACCGTGCGGAATGGTAAACACGGGACTAGGTCGTCACTCCAGACTTTTCACCTAACCTTAAGAATTTTTACCGTTATGTCCAGTAAAAAATCATCAGGCACCCAACAAAAATTCCCCTCACAAATCATAAGCCAAAGTTCACTGTAGGTAAAACAGAGACCACAATTAACGTATTAAGTGTCAGTACAAGATGCGACAAAAAATGTTTTTGTTCATCTGATTGATTGTAGTACGCTATCACTGTACTCATTTTTTTTTTATCAATGTAACCGGTTGGACATTGTACCATTTTAAATAAATATTTCTGTACAATAATTGAAACGTCTTAACTATATTTAACTAAACACTTGTAACCTAAGCTGATTTGACATTGCAAGCGGACTGTCCGATATACATAAGATTTTTAAAGAATGTATATACTATAATAAAGAATGTATAATACTNGTAACCTAAGCTGATTCAACATTGCAAGCGGACTGTCTGATATACATAAGATTTTTAAAAAATGTGTATACTATGATGAAGAATTTATAATACTATAATAATTTTATTGCTTCAAATACAATGTAATTAAGCTACGGTCTCTGTTTTACCTACAGTGAACATTCGCTCGTGAGTCTTGAGGGCAATTTTTGTTGGGCGTCAATGATTTTTACTCGACGCAACGGTACAAATTGTTGAGGTTGGGTAAAAAGTTCTGAGTTACGATCTAGTCCCACGTTTACCGTTCTGCACGGTAATTTTGATGTGCATTTACCATACAATTTATAAAAAATTTCTCTCAGCGTATAGTTGACCGATAGAAGAGACCAGCTATGTATTGGTGAGACGTTACAATCATGTTAATATAGGATTAAGGTCAAAAATCAAATGAAATTTGTATTAGTTTATTCATGAAAGTTTAATTATAATTATAATTATTTTTGGTTTTTGTAAAGCTAAATCTTCCTAATAAATGTCAGCTGATATGTCATCTTAGATGGCGTCTGACATGTCGGATGATATGTTGTGTAAATATGTATGTCATATGTAAATTTACTGAAATAATTAAAATTGAATAAAAACTGTCAAATTATGCAATTTACGGTTTCCTCGTAAATCTATACGGTGTTATTATCCACATGATGCATCGCAAAACATACGTATTAAATTGTGAAAGTGTTGATGATATCTATAAACATTTTGAAAAATTTTTAGATGACACGTCAAGTGATACGTCAGCTGATATGTCAGATGATACATTAGCTTATTATGTCAGATGCCATATGACACCTGATATATGACATCAGAATTTTTTCAAAATTCAAAATAATAAAAATCAACACCTTCAAGCTTCGATAGGTAAGTATGTTTTTCGACAAATCATGTGGATAATAACACCCGTTTAGCACACTTCAGAGCAATAAATTGCATAATTTAATAGTTTGATATTATTATTAATGTTTTGAATAAAGTTAGAGATGACTTATTAACACGACATGTCAAGTGTCATGTCAGGTAACTTCTCAGGTGACAAATCATCGGGCATTTATTAGGAGGAAAATCTTAACTTTGTATAGAAGGCCCAGCTTCTTTCATTCTGTGCGACACTAACCTACGCTTTGCTGCTGGACAAAACGTATCATTTTACTCGTAATTCAACAATAAATCATTATTAACAATAAATAAAAAAAAAAGGTGATTCTTCTTTATTATTTACAGAGCCACAACAAACAACAGATCTTAATTTTATTCATCGTGCATGTTACGTATAAAAGTTATATACTTCACACATGAAAGAGATTACGAAAATAATACTTGTGCGTTAATCGCATACCTCTCACACTAGTACCGTAATGTTATATATATTCAGTATAAATTTATATTTTGTTATAACTGTATAAATTTTCCCTTTTATTTTTTAAAGTTTTTACCACGAAACCTTTGAAAAGAGTGTGTTAAATTCTTACTCAAGGAAGGGAAATCTTTCGTTAATGGGAACTTTGGCTCCCTTGAAGTCCAGACTATTTGCTATGCACCAGACCATCTCTTGCGTCCAGGTAGTTCCTATTGTCAACAAAATTTAAAAATCATTTAGTAAAAGAAATTATCATAAAGTATTTTTAGTAAAGTTAGTTTTTTAAGAATACATTTAATTCAACAACACGAATAATGAATAATTATTAATAAAAATTAAAATTAAGTAAGAATAGCTAGATCTAATTAAGGAGTATCTATACGATTCCCCTATTGTCGTAAGAGAAATTCCACTTTCTTGATAATATACATGTTTTTAAAACTTCACAACGGTTGACCTTGGCAGCCTTTACTAGACTTTACTATCCAATTTACCAAGGGAGAGCGAAGGGCTAAGAGCTCTCAAATCTCCACGTGGTAGTCAGATCAGACTCCCAAGATCCCGAAGAATTACGCTATGTAGATTCGATGAGGAGAAACATCATTTTAGTAGAAAAGTTGCATACGTCAGCTTACCATATTATTTGTAAGCCACGAGTACTGTGTATAAACTTTAGAGAGATTTTGTTGTAACAAAAATTTGTCGAAGGTTTTGTCAACGTCCGTATTAATTTTCCAAACATGCCATACTAAATAAAAAAATTTTTTTGACTTGTTCTTTTCAAGATACAGTCAAAAAACTAAAAAATTGATGTTATGTTTGTGCATAGTTTTACCCCTCTCTATTTGTGCAGGACGATCATGTAGTACCGCTTTAGGAAACCCATCAAAATAGTTATTTTGGGTCTATCGAGCTTCCTTTTCGAGATATGACTGTTTCGAGATATTGTGACAAAAATTCTTCGAAGATTTTGTAAGCGACTATATTAATTTTTTATACACGGTATATTAAACAAAAAAATTTTTTTTACTCGTGCTTTTCAAGATACTGTCAAGAAAAAAAATAAATGAGGTTATGTTTGTGCATAGTCTGACCCCTCTTATTTGTGCACTTCAATCACGAAGATCTCCTTCATAAAACCGGTAGAAATTGTTATTTTTAGCCAATATTGCTTCCCTTTCGAGATACAGCGTTTCTTCTTGTTTGTAAAAGTTAAGCTGTCGTATTATACATATTTAATATTTCACTTACATACATACATATGAAAAGTTTTGAGTTTTTACATACATATATACATATAAAACAATAAATGGGAATAAAGAATGATTTTTACTATATTTCTTCTAAGACTTCAAAGAGATCAAGCGATGTTTTATGTCTGACATTATTTACCTGACAGTACCTTAGCTGTAACAGAGGCCCAGTTCAGCCCGTATTACAGCCATGTTACGATTTCCACCATGCAGCAGTGCTATACCTACTCTATGTATAGAGTATATAGAGTACTATTAAGGGAGAACATAGAAGCTATATCATACATTTAGATAGAGAGAGCGCGCGGTGGTTCAGTCGGCTAGATCATGGATTGGCACGCGGAAGACCGTGGTTTGATTACTGGCCAGTGCGACTTTTCGGGCAAGTAACTCTGTGATTTTTCACATGTGCTTTTTCACCACGCAATGCTCCTTGAGGAGGGTTTAGGTGATCTTCTCGCAGCAAAAATTGCCTAATTTCTCCGTACCCCCCTCCTGTAATGGGAGGCCTCCTCATCCCTCTTGCCTTCCTCAAGGGCGTCACAACCTAAATTTTCATGGTATGGAATGGGCTTCAACATAAGTATGGGGCGGAGAGGGGGGGGGGATTTTCATCAATTTCAGTATAATCCACTGTATAATCAAAATATTAAAGTGCAAGTGTATCAATCTAAGTTCTTAAACCCACATAACCAAAAATCCTAGTTTTACTTGAAAAATTGTTTGTTAATAAAGGTTAGTACAAAGTATAAAGTAATATTTTTACAAAACATCACTTTAGTAAAAATATAATTATTCAAATATGGCCTTCGGTGATATAAATATGGATTTATATTTATTAAACTAAAGAGTAACAAGCATTTCTCGCTGTTACTTATGTTCACTATTTACTAGATTTAAAATGTATTTCGCGCGCACAGGTAAACACTGGCAGCGTTTGCTGAAAATGCGATATTCAATACGATATTCGATATTTCGATTACAAAATTTCAATACTCGATTGCATTATAGTAGTCATGCTTACACTGCAAACAGACCTTAATATGAAATCTAACCCCAACATACTATTACCAGTATTTTTTTTTACATGGAGCTAACATTCTTTTTTTGATACTTTGGCACTTCTCATTTTATACTAAAATCTATAAATAAAAATGAGAAAATTTCTTGTTCCACTCAGTTCCCATAGCAAAGAGAGTGATTCTCCAAGTAACGAGCTAAATAAATCCAACAGTATGCTGCATCAAAGTGAGCTTTTTGATAATAAGGTCTCTAAAAGTAATCAAGATAAGTTGAGCAGTGATTATTATTCTCCAGGTAAATTTAAATTTGTTACTAAACAAAAAAAAGTTTATTGCTTATTATTATCATTATTAAAATTTGATGCAATTTAGAATCAACACCATCGTCATTCCCTAACTGGAAAAAAAACATATAAGTGGCTAGATTCTAATGCTTTTGGCAAAGCAATTTGTACCACTTGTACATATGCCGTCAATGATAAATTGAGAATTGGGCAGAACAAAAATACTAATATCTCGAAAAAAGCATTTGTTGATGAAGGTTTCAGTTGCTGGAAAAATGCAATTTCGTCATTCAAAAGCCATGAGAATAGTGAATTGCACATGCAGGCAGTACATGTGACTATTTCAAATCAGAAGAAACAGAGTATCATGGATCATCTCAGTACAGCAAAAAGACAGGAAATGGTTGACGCTCGAATAGCTCTGAATAAAATTTTCACGACTGTTTTGATGTTAGAAAAACAGGGTCTTGCTCTAAGAGGGCATGATGACGATAGATCAAATTTGATCCAGTGTTTGAAAATGAGGGCTCAGGATGTACCTCAATTGAAATCATGGCTAAATCGTAATGGAGATAAATATCTCCATCACTCTATTATTAATGAGATATTACACATATTTTCTGAAGCGACAATGCACCGAATAATTAGTGAAATCAAGTCAAATCAGTATTACTCAATTATGGTGGATGAGACATCTGATTTTGCTCGGCTAGAACAAATCTCAATTTGTATTAGGTCAGTTTCTGAAGATTTAGCCGTGAAAGAATATTTCATGACGTTTTGTGATACAGGTGACACAAAAGCTGAAACACTGCTTGGAATTATAACCAAATGTCTCTCTAAAATAGGCCTTGATATACATAACTTAAGAAGTCAATGCTACGATGGGGCTAGCAACGTCTCTGGGAGAATAACTGGCCTTCAATCTAGAATCCGAGAAATTGAACCACGTGCTCTGTATGTGCATTGCTCGGCTCATACCTTAAACTTAGTTGTACAGGATGCTCTTGAAGATATACCTTACGTAAGAAGCTTTATTGGAATAGTAAAAGGTATCATTACCTTCATACGAGACTTTCCAAAGAGATTACACGAGTTTAAAATATGTCAACAATTTCAATCTGGTGAACATCATACTGCGCTATCCCCATTCTGTCTTACAAGGTATACCAAGTCAAAAGAAAGAAATCCTAATTTTTTTCATTAATCCTAGTGCGATTTTTATATTTTTTATTGAAATTAAATGGTAGTTTTCGGGACCGCCCTGGAGAGATGCACATTTGTGATGAAAACTACCATTACACTAAAAAGTACTAATTTAAAAATTTTGAAATTAACGACGAAGACGATTGATTATATTTAATCAAATGATTTTATGGCATACAGTGTAAAATTTGTTTATTTTTTAACGAGATGTGTACAACGTTTCAATTGTATATTGACAACTATTTTTAAGTAAAATAAACTGTAATATTCGATATAGCTTACTTTTTACTTAAAAAGAGTTATCAATATATGACATAAAAGTTGTACACATTTTGTTGAAAAATAAAAAAAATTCTTGACAGTATGACATCAAATTATTCGATTTAATATATTGTATAAACTTAAATCTGTTTCATACTTATACAAACAATTGCATCATTGATTGAAGAAATTGTCACTATAATCATAATTACTCCTTTTTAGTTGCAAAAAATGTCTATCTTTGAAAAAAAATTAATTATAATTATTAAAAAAGCGATAAATGTTTTCAGATGGGTTATAAGAATAAAGTCTCTAAAATCCCTACACCTTCAGGATAATTACAAGGCTACAATTGAGTTTTTTGATTCAGTTAATTCTAATAGACACACAGATTCTAAACAAGCTTCTGAAGCTGCGGGATATTTACAAAATATGCTGTCATTTAATTTTTATTTTTATTTGACTGCAATAATTGAAATATTTTCACCGATTGAAACTTTAAATTTCCAACTTAAAAAATCTGAATTGTGTGGGAATGAATCCCATGAGAAGGTTTAAATATTAACTGACGTTTTAAAAGAAATGAGGAATTCTAAATTTGATAAAATTTGGCTAAAAGGCACTGAGGGCATTCAAGTTTTGGAAATCGGTGAGCCAACAGTCCCTAAAAAAAGAGAAGTTCCTAAGAGATACGATTCTATCAGTGAGTCTCACGTTTTTCAAACTCCAAAAGATTATTATCGGAAGCAATTTTATGAGATAGTCGATCAAACACTTATGTCATTAAACGAAAGATTTAATGCAGACACGCTAAAAATTTTGAGCAGATTTGAGAATTTCATTATTGGCAAAAGTAATGTGTCTATAGATGAAATTACAAATTTTTATAATTTTTCTACAAAAAGCAATAGCATTACAAACGACATGGATCCAGAAAAGCTTATTAAACAAAGAGATATTTTTATTGACCTAGTAAAGAGGGAAAAAATTTCTATAACATCTTTAAAAGACGTCATAGCATACTTAAAAGATAATAAGGCCCTAAGAGGCATTCTTGATGAATACTGTAAGCTTGTGAGACTTCTTCTCACTGTTCCAGGATCATCTTGTGTTAATGAAAGATCATTCTCTGCTTTACGTCGTCTAAAAAACTATTTACGGAGTACAATGTTAGAAATGAGACTAAATGATGTTGCTATAATCCACATACACCAAGACCAAATTGAAAAACTTGATGTTGAGGCATTGATGAATGTTTTTATCAATCGTTTTAGTAGGAGAAAATCTGTTTTTCAAATGTAATGATAATTATAAACATTTTTATTGAAATATTTTATCAAACTTATTTCAAATTATTTGTGTATTTGATGATCCTTAAAATTTTAATTTTAAATGAAGTGCTGTAAGTATTTTACTTGATATCCTTTGAAAATTACGAGTTTTCTCATTTTGTTTGCTTTTATACACCATTAAAGCCATCCGATTTTTATTTACTGACGTTCTCAGATTTTATGCGAGAATTCACGCAAAAATTTGGGATACTTTTATAGGTATGGAATTTCATACCATCACATCACCATGGTATGGAGCGTTCCATACCATCCATAGTGGAATCGCCGCCCCTGGCCTTCCTTCTCCCAAGTGCTAAGTGCCCATTGTAGAGCCATTATCAAAAGAGCCGGACGTAGAGCACTATAATATTAAAAAAAAAAAAAAAAAAAAACATATAGATAGAGTAACTGCGGCGCACTATTGTGCGCATGCAAGAAGAAGGGAGAGACATACGAAGAGAGACAGATAAACAGATCCACTGCCTGCAGTCAGCGCTAGCTGATATACGTACAGATAATTTATATAGATACTTATGTGCACGACAGTATTTACTCGCTTGCTTGCTTGTTTCAAGGGTTAACTCCCCATATAAGGCGTGCCTAAAGGAGTTTCACTTCAAAACTGCAAATAAATTTTCAATAAAAGTGGTACCATCGTCGCAATCAGGGATCGAATCTGGTTAACTTAAAATCGAGTATTTTAGCCACATGACCAAAGTTAATTCGACAACAATTCAAATAGAAAACAAAATAAAGAAATTCTTATTTTAAATCAGGGTCTGTTCACTATACGTGATCATGCAATGATTCGGCTTGTGATACTACACTTGATTAATTTCTGACAAGCATCCTAATGATATATAGCCGTAAGACTACAGAAATGTGAAAATAGGATGACAGTAAGTTTAAAACGAAAGTCGTATGATATATTTTTTTTAATCGTCTGCTACGCTACACTTTGCTCTGCCCCATGTGCATGACAATTGTTTTTTTTTAGCGGAAGTGAAATGAGTCTTTGAAAAACAAACTTATGGAGACTCTTTTTTTTCGCTGTGATATGAGGTGGGTAACACGGAGTAGAAATAGCAGAGTGTCACAGTGGAAGAAGACAAGAGATTTCTCTTTAATATTTTCATATGACACAGTTATATGCAGCGAAAATAGACGGTGGAACGTCAAACAAAAGCGTCATAGCATAGATCACGTAGCAGAAAAGGTATAGACACATCATATTGCAGATTCATATTCTAAAATTTATTGAATAAATATTGAGTGAAGCTAGTTTTACGTACTATTACCATAGCTACAAAAAAAAAAAATTACGTGATTAATAAACATGCACTGTTACGTTAAAAAATATGAATTGTTAAATAAGAATTTTGTACACTGAAAATTTTCCAACAATATGTACACTTTTCGCTTTTATTCTTACATTCCATTTTCTTACCATGGGCCCAAAGTGCATTTGCCGCTTTGCGCCCTTGCAATTACTTTAGGCCCACGGGCAGAAAAGTTTTTTGAGCCCTCCGGGCCCAAAGTGTGCTCACGGGCGCAAAATTGCACTTTACTCCCTTGGTAAAAAAAACATTATACGCGACTCTGGCACCAACGTACAACAACCACGCTCTTCGGATGCTCATGTTTGTACTTTGTGCCCTAGTGATCTAATGTACCATTCTGGAATTCAAAGTTATCATTAAAATATTCAGAAAGATATGAAATCTAATTAAGTGTAGGCAAGATAGCAGATTTGACCGCATATTTTCGCAAAAATCTCCTGTCCACTTATTGACAAGTTAATAATTAGAATAATAGCGAAATTGGCTAAGTACATTTCTGGGACGCAAATTTTTACGGAACCTATCTGACAAAACGTCATACAGGTCCATAAAAAAGATTTTTTACGTTTTATGATGCAAAGAAATCTATTGTAAACAAAAAAAACAAAAAAAAGTATTGAATAGTGCTTATAAAGACGGAGAAAATGAGTATTTATAAGTCCAAATTGGTCAACAATTTTTTCAACAAAAAATTTAAAACAGCTAAAAATAGCTACTTTTTAGATTTATCTAGTAGGCTTTTAACAGTTCTAAAACTTTTTTTGGGGCTCAAATTTTAAAAACTTGTAATACTTGGTTCTAATACAAATTTTTTTGAAAAATTTTCNTTCCTTATTCGAAAATCAAAACGTAAAATAGAATTACTACCTAAGCAAATAAATTTATTTACGACACCTCTTGTTATTTTCAACAGATTAGAAATATTAAAAAATTTTAATTTGGAATGACAACTTATTCTATGGTATCATAAATTTTTAGTTGCATAAATTCATTGAAATATTTTTTTACGCATTCTTGAGTTTAAGGCAAGTATTTGATATTAAAAAATCAGAATTCGTTGTATTACCATATTTAATTGTTTGAAGTATTTATTCCGGGCCTAAAGTACTTTTCCACCCTAGGGCGTATATAAAGAATAAGTGAAAAAAGTAGGACCGTAAGCAAAGCAGTATTTTACTCTGGCATGACAAACGTCGTATACATCACGAGCACAAACATACATCAAATGCGTCCCTACGTATTATAGATGCCCAGATATTATTGATGCACGTATAAATTTATACACACACATCCACATTGACGTATGTCAATTGTTAGTTTTTNNNNTTTTTTAATTAAATAAAGATTTCAGTAAAAAACTCAACGGTCCTGTGAAATTTTAATCACAAAATGAGGAAAAAAAAGTTATAAACGAAAAAATATAAAACTCATAGAGAAATTCTTAGAGTTAACAGTAAATATCGAGACTCGTGTTTTCATAACTTAATTTGTCATTTTATACAAGAGAAAACTCGGTATTTAGTCGATATTTAGCTGTACAATTATATAACTGTCCAACATTCTAAATCACATTAGAAAGAACAGTATATTAGAAATAGATATGAAGTCCCTACGGTCCTCAAACTCAGCATAGATGACGTATTGTAGCTAAGAGAAAAATGGCGTCATATTAATGAAAACGTACGATCTGTGATCTCCTGCCGTCAGCGTGACAGATATGTTGTCACATAACTAAGTCCACATTACCGTATTCTGTCGTCACTCATAGTGGTAGTGTGTCAGTGACGCCATTCTTCTCTTTGCTACAGTACGCCATCTATGCTGAGTTTACTGATCGTAGGGACCTTACAGGGATACATGGATGCGAGAGCTGCAGTCTGCAAAGGCTAAATACCGAGAGCCGAGAGCTCAGGCTGGAGGCAGCCTGCATGTATCCATAGGTATACAAGACGTATAAGCAGTAAAATATAGCTATAGCCATGAGTGGTCACGGTGTTCCAACGGTAGAGTTGCAGTTCTGTCGATCTCCGAGGTTAAGCAGCATTTGGCACGGCTAGTACTTGGATGGGTGACCGTTCAAGTTTCATTGATTTAGATGTGCTGTTGATCTTCGAGGGTTGATTAACTGTTTCTCTTACGCTTTGTCAACGTGCTCATAGGTGTAATTGAGTTGGTCCTGGAGTTTATACGTGTTTGTATGTATTATCATCTGGTCATAACTCAGATTTTTGCCAATGGCTAATAAATACTATTCTTGTGTAAAAGAAATCCATGTCTGAGTCTAAGGGAGATGATGAATAATAAAAAAAAAGCTATAGCCATGTATACGCACACATTTCTTTTCCCTCTACTATAAATACCTATCTTTTTTAGTCGCACATTTTCATCTTATTTTTCACTGCTGAAAACGTGCATGCAGTTCGATGGGACACTCAAATTGGTGGAAAAAAGTGATGCACTCTCTACCGTTAACACTGGCAATCTCCCTTGTGATATCTGATTGACAATATGTTAAATATTTATTTTATAGAATTTAAAATTGAATAAATATGTAGTAATAAGACTTGTTTCTCAATATTTTTAAAGCATTTTTTAAAATAAATTTTGGGGATGCTGTACACACAACTATATGGTTAATGTAAGAATCACTGTATCAGCATATGTAGTGGACGCAAGCGCTATGTAAGGGATGTTATCAGAGTATACTCTACTAGCAAAAACTGTAAGTGGTTTGGAATAATCTAAAGATTTGATAAAAGTGAATACTCTTGTACTGCCCAGCCTAGCAGCACGTCATGCCATGACTATACTCTGTAATTTTTATCCATGTAACGTATTTTTTATAATCGTTTACTTTTGTTTATTTATTAATAAAAAGTTATTTACTAAAACTACATCCAATTAAGATACACATACTTATTGTTATATAGGTAACAACTATAACTTTAGAAGCTTGCATACTACATAAGGTACGAGAATACTAGGTTAAAGCACTGTAATTATATATATATTAGAGTCCAGATTCTTCGTAATTTTTGTGTATTTAAATTCATCCTACGAACAATTTATTCTATAATTTGCTCAAAATCGCTATCATCGTCACAAGTTGTACTTGATGAGACTCATACTAGAACTAGTGGTCATACGATTTATACTAAAAGGGCTAATACTGTAAAATTATAACGTCTTGATTCTTGATCAGGTTTTTCATGTTTTGGTCTATTTGATTGAATCGTTCGTGGAGTAAAAGTAATCTGAAATTTATGATCGAAAACTTGTGGGAGTTTCACATTTCTCAGCAGTCCTCCATTTGAACCCTGTTAGGCTTATTTGCATAGACAAATAGAATCAAAAAAACGTGTGGGACGCAGAGTCCCTTGGTAAAAACAGAGTTCTTGCATGCATGTAGGAATCACATGTATACTATAAAATACAAGGTTCATAAATACAGGTGAGTTCAGTTTGTATTTTTTTTCGCGGGTTATGGTGGTATATGTCTACCCTCTACATTTTTCATGTATGAAAGGCTTGGGAACCCATCAGTCAAAAAACGTTAATTTTTATTTTTTCGACCGAATTCTAATTCTAATAGTTTATTTAAAGTGATGATTATTGAGTATACAGTATGTTATTTGGTTACTAAAAACGAGAAACAAATAAAAAAATACGTAAAAAGTAGTTTGTTAAAAAAATCGTAGAATGTTCATCATAGAATGTATTGGCTTATAATCGCTAAAGTATGATGCATAATATCTTGAGTCTATTTAATGTAAATATCTCGAAAAAACAGCATCGATGGTACTGCAATATTTGGTTGTCAATTTTAAAGGATTATTGCTAATGGTCAAATGCAAACATTCCAAAAGAAATCTTGTGAGTGATTCTGAAATTTCACTTGCAAAATTGATGTTAAGGCCACCAGCCAAAAAAAGCGGAAGTTTGTCGAATCACACTCAAGTAATCGAGAATCCTCTTCAGTATATTCTAGTAGATCTCAGTAAATAAACAGTGTTATGGCTACAATTTTTTAATTTTGAAAAACATAAATAACTACTGTAACTAATTTGGCATCATTTTCTGGCTTGCGTATAGCTGAACATATGTCTGTAACACTAACGTACGTTCAATAACGATATCGTTAGTATGTCTTGAAGACATTTGCATGTTCAAGCATGTTTAAGGTAATAACATTTGCAGTGTCATCATTATGTTGGTGAATTGCAACTAGGCTGGCTCTAATTTTCACTCGTTTAAAATGAGCAATACAAGTAAAGATCGGTATGTCAAATTGCTCATCATTTTAATTCACGTCTCGGAGAGTAAAAAAACATGGAATTTTTAAGGGACTGAATTATTTAAATCAAATCGATGACTTGTTAAGCTTTGGCAGTAAGTTTAAAAATTAAAATACCTTTTTTGTTCGAAATAAAATCCATCATACTTTGAGCTTCCATCTTTAAGGAATTGAAGAAGAGTCTTTCAAATTCTCATAACTATGATATGGTTAATGCAGCTGGTCGTCGATTGTGGTAGAATTATTTTTATCATCAGCAGGTGTAACGATGAACAAACCTTTAATGCTTTTTAAGCTAGGAAGTGCAACATAAACAAGTGGTTGAGAATATGTTTTTTTATATGCATACACAGTTTCATCAAACGTCCCACCTTGTGATTTGTGTATTGTCATAGCACAAGCCAATACCAAGGAAAATTGTTTCCGTTTATCGGTGACTTTGTTATCTCTTCTTAATGTAACATTCGCTGTTCGAAATTCAATCAGTACAGCTAACCTACTTGCGATATTTCAAATACCTGATAACGCAGCTTTTTTCTGACTTTTCGTGTGTATTGAAGACACCAAGAACATTTCTAAGATGTCCTTATTCCTTCTTGATCATTTTCTGGAGGGTCATAAAATATACAAATCGTCCATACGTACTACCCCTACTCTGTTTTTAAATGAGTCTACATAACTTTCCACTCCTTAAATTCTATAATATAATAGAATAGTGTAAATATATCAAATTCAAATTAAAACAAATTAAATATACGGTTCCCATCTGCTATATATACACGTATGCATTGATTCATATTTCGGTAGTGTACTAAATAAGCCAAAGCCGTTTCAATTCTAAGAAGTTAATGTGGAAGGAAGGCCGTTGAACCGAGTCAATACGATAATGTATAAATACTCAAGGTGCGCAAAGATCTTGAATAAGCTACAGAAGCTTCTAAGTTTGTTCAGTGACTGCTGTAAAACGAAATTGTTGTAAGTATTGATACCAACATTTCTGTGATACAAACGAATTTCATCGGGGAATGATTTGAGAGTCTCATCTGTTTAAAAAAATTTCAATTTAAGGAGCTAAAGTTCATAACTTGGTAAAACTTCACGATTACCTACATTTGTTAAAATATTAGATAAAGCAACATTGGGCTGACTCATTACTTGAATTCGTTGATAAAATGATAATTTGCGCCACAGGTAGGGTACAACTATTCGCGTTCTTATCGGCTTGTTAACTGGAGTTGCTCTGATAGGTGGTAGCTAACGTTAATCACAAATAAAAATTACATCGATACTTCCAAATTCAGCACGATGATTTCCAGTAATTTGTTTCACACGTATATAAATTTTATTAAAGAGTTCTGCACTAATCATACTCACTTCATTAATTATTAGAACTTTAATAGACCTTAAAAGTGACCTAAATAATTGTACCACTTCTGATGATCATGGTAACAGATTTAAAAGTATAATTTCAAGAGCTGTGTGCACAGTTGTATCATCGATCGTTACAGCAGCTTTACCCGTCGGAGTTCAAGTTGTATAAGTATTACAATAGATATCACTATTAGGAAACCTTTTATATATTTTCATAATAAGCTTAATTGCAAAAGTTTGATCAAATCCAGCAGGACCAGTAAAAAATATTTCAAATATAGAACAATCTTTACTTCAAAGGCGAGACATAAGGGTCAGCAATGAATCCTTTTGTTCTTTGATAGCACATCTCATTAACTCATGAAATTGCTGAGTATCCATGAGATTTTCTCTTTGTTTAGTAATGACACCAAGTTTATTTAAAGTTGCATCTTGTAAATCAGCATTAACAGCAGAGTGTGGATCATAAAGTAATCTTTCGTAAGGATCGGCTTCAAAAATCACGTTGGCCTAATTTCTTAAATTGTCATCCTTGTCGTCATCTTCAGCTTGTTTATGTAATTGCGTACAAATTTTAAAACTTTTTTGTGTTTCTTAATTCTATTTAAACTTTCTCCTAAGTTTTAAAATTAGATCTCCATTGTCTGCATATAATTTAATAAATTTATTTTCAGCAAGAACGTCCTTTTCTTCACTTTCAAAAATAATGGGCAACAATACCATCTCTCAAGCGTAGTTATAAAAGTTATTAGCCACATCGTATAGCCAGTTTCAATGCCTAATAACGATAAGTTTATCTCTTTGAGTTTACACACCTTTGTTATTAATGTAATATTTAGCAACAAATTGTGCTAATGCAACATCAGGTCTTTTTTCACACTTGTCAAAGAAATTTTTTTTCTAATTGTCAATACAATCATCAGCTATTTAATTTCATTCTTTAAAAGTTTTTCTTATCCTTAAAATTTCTGTATGATAACTGGTGCATATACAAACAACTGTTGTTAGTGATTTAGCCATGGGTTCACGTAATAACTACCAAGCAGCTTCTTGTGCTGACATTTCAACAGATTAAAGAACATCCAAACTCATTTTTCTTGTTATTTTAACTATGTCAAACTCCAGATGTTCATCCATGATTTTATTGATTTTCCTTTATAAATTACTTATACCCCGGCTGTGTTTGTTGACGTACTCAACAACATTAGCAGCACAAAAATATTCGTCTTAAATAATTTGAAAATCCATGTTTGCCTGTAGAATATATCAAACAAACGGATTAAATGAATTGTTTCTCTTTCCCCATGGCGTTAAACGATAAAAAGACATTATTCGAGAGATCGCAGCATGGATAATATCGTAATAATTTTAATTAGAGTTAATATTATTATAACTATAAAATTAATAAAAATCTGTAAAATCAAAATTCTCTAAATTCGCTCAAAGCAATTTCTAATAATGTCTGTAATTTTTAAAATTTTCTAGAGAAGAACAAGAATTAGTTCCTTTCATTAATAGCAAAGTTATTATTTTTTTTGTAGGCATGAAAATTGCTCCAAATCTACAATCTTCTTTTTTACGAGAATCCATCAT
>NW_019379901.1:71707-96863 GCF_000648655.2 Copidosoma floridanum | reverse complement strand
TACGTTACGTTTATGTGTGCATTTTTTTGTATCTGTCTACATATTTAATAATTTATTCTCTATATCTCTGCATTTTCGTTTTTGTCCATCCAAAGGCCGAGAAAAAAAAGAACACGTGTTTATTTTGTAGTGTCTTGCTCCTTTTCCTTCTCGTTTTCCGCTGGGTGTGGGAATTTTAATATACACACCTTTTTGATTTCATCTACATGTGATACACGAATTTCATCATCTCTTCTTGATTTTACGTTGTGATTATTGTAATCTATGCCTGTTATTTTATATGGCCCCTCAAAATGGTTGTCGTACTTTCCTTTGGACGGTTCTTTTAATATGTATAGCATTTCTCCTTCCGTAAAGAACCTCGTATTGAGCTTCCAGTCGTAGTACTGATCCATCAACCTGACCCTGAAATCAGAGTGTTAAAGCATTTATTTTTCTTAAAATAATTATGTTTTATGCAATCAGCAAGCTAGCCCACCTATACCGAACCTATTGAGCCTATTGTACGCACCTCCAACGGTTAAAAACCACCCCAACCATACCACAAGCAGCCCAACCAAACTGACGCTGAGAAAAGGAAATTTACGTTCTTATTTTTTCTTTGAAAACCCAATCCCACACCACAAGCAGGGTTACGCACCCATTCCTCATACACAATAAGCTAACCTCCCCATCTCAACCCTTAAAACCCACCCCTACCAAATCACAAGCAACCTTAACTACCTGACCTCGAAAACAGAGTGTTAAAATGTTTATATTTCTTTATATCATCTTATCCCATCTCACAAGCTTATCTACTTACCCTAATTTATCTATCTCAAACTGTCCTTCCGTAACCTGTAAGAACCACCTCTATCAAACTATAAGCTGGCCAACAAAAATCTCCTTTTTTTAAATTATTTTAACTAAAAACAAGTGATTAAGCTACCCCTTCTTACTATCCTTTCTCTAGTTCAAAAATCATTATTCTTTATACATAAAACTATTTCTTCAAATCGTAGATTTATAGAAAGATATTTATTTACTGAAATGTTAATGTGGCTTCAAAAGTATTTAGATGTAGTATAGAACTAATTTTTTTTCTTTTTTCAAATAACTCAAACTTTCTGTTTTCATATGAACCGTTTAAAGTATTCTCAGAACTTTCGTGTAAACGTATACAAAAATAATAAAAATGATTTTTTTGACTCTGATATTTTTAATGTTATGAAAAAATATGAATAATTATTTAAAATTTTCGTGTAGGTTTTCACATACCGCTATTTTCATAATATTCATTGTCATAAAGATTTAAGACATTGCAAGGTATTAACTATTTGTTTAAAATTTTATTGCACTTAAAATATTCGAAATGATGTGAAATAATTTTGAACAAGAAAAATAGTGAATCTTATATAGATTCGGTTGTAACATGTCTGAAACACAAATATTCATTTTTCTAATCTAACGTAAATGAAATAAGAAAAAAATTGAGTAAGACATTAATTGCTCAGTTTAAGGAAAAATGAAGTAATGCTTCTCGTAGAAAAGATATGTCTAAGACCAAGTACGACGATTTTTTATTTAAAGAGCTCTCTATCACTTAAGAAAGTGATTGTTCTTAAAATCAATTGAGATAATTTAACAACTCAAATTTCTCTGAATCAGATTGTACTCTGATTGCAGTAGGAAGATCAGGTATATATTCTATAGAAGCATTTTCAAAAACGAAATATAGAGAAGCTGTTGAAATTGCTAAAATGTATACAAAAAAAGAACTTACTTTAGCATTTAAAATTAAACTACGATAAAGCACTAGTCAGAGTGCCTCTGAAAATGAAGAAGTTTCTGACCCTTAATTGGTTTATAAATCATTAGCTATATTTTCTGACTTAAATTTGTCTTTTTGCAAGTATGAAAAACTAAGACCTTATTATCAGTCAATGTTTAATATCAAATTATATCCATGATATGGAGTGATTACTGAAGCTAAAAATGCACGTTACTCGGAAAATATTAGCATATCCGATACTGGAGCAGCAATCGAAATTATATCTCTGCTCGATCAAGCTTTAAAACGGATTCGGATAATGTTAGATCCCACAGAATTAAGAAAATGCAATACTAAATTCATTTTTTCAGGTTAGTACAGAATGGATGGAAGCTCAGGGCAACAAAGAACAAGCAGCCTTTTAAAAACAATTCTTTAGGTTAGACTTCAAGTGACAATGAAAACAATAGCAATTATTATCAAAAAGTCTTTTCTGATGCATCTGTGTTTATTGCGAATCTAGTTCCTATTGTTGACGATCAAATTTTGTGGTTGAATGAAAAACCTTCTTCCATAGTGTACTGCCATCCAATAAACTTTGAATTTGTTAAAGAAAGCGATATTATTACAAAAAATTGTCATAAAACAATTTTCAAATCATTGACCGAAGGAAAACATTATATTTAGACACTTATGAATCTGAAATCTGAAATTACGTTAGGCTTTGGGTGTACTATGATAGATGGTAAAGTAGGAAATGTTTTAATAGACCAAAAATCGTCTGATTATTGTAATGTTTGTAAAGTTGGACCCAAATATGTGAAAGAAATTAATTATAATTTAGATCTTTCTTGCTATACAGAGTATTCCAAATTCGGAATTCCAATATTACACAGCTAGATTAGATTCGTGGAGTACATGTTGCATATTGCCCATAATTCTGATTTTGAGGAATGAGCAGCATCAGGCTCAAGACATTAGAATAACTGTTGATATCTGGAAATTCAAAGTGATCAGTGATCCGTTGGGGGCGAAATGTGAGAAAATAGATAAATACAAGTAAAGTGTATTTAAATTTTCTTGCGTTGATTTATTAATGCGCAACGTTTCACTGACAATATGCGTCAGCCTGATCAGGCTACAAAATTAAAATTAAAAACACACAATGCTTGATCTGGAAGGCTCAAACACAAAAATACAATAAATTTTTATGTAAATTGTTACCGCAGGTACGCGAGAATTCGTAAGTTTGGTTGACTTACTCGTCACCTGTCGTGCTATAGACTGACAATAAATTACAACAACAAGCCAGCGCTTATATAAGCGGAGCCGCAAACATAGACGGTAAAGGGCGATGAACTCGATCGGGACATTTAAACTTTCGTAGTAAAGGAAGGTATGCTCTATTAAAGTAAAGCACATCCTCCTTTCTATTGATATTGTGTTGCTTCTATAGAATATATACCTGATCTTCCTACTGCAATCAGAGTACAATCTGATTCAGGGAAATTTGAGTTGTTAAATTATCTCAATTGATTTGAAGAACAATCACTTTCTAAAGTGATAAAGAGCTCTTTGAATAAAAAATCGTCGTACTTAGTCTTAGATATATCTTTTCTACGAGAAGCATTACTTCATTTTTCCTCAAACTGAACAATTAATGTCTTACTCAATTTTTTTCGTATTTAATTTACGTTAGATTCGAAAAATGAATATTTGTGTTTCAGACATGTTACAACCGAATCTATATAAGATTCACTATTTTTCTTGTTCAAAATTATTTCACATAATTCCGAATATTTTAAGTGCAATAAAATTTTAAACAAATAGTTAATACCTTGCAATGTCTTAAATCTTTATGACAATGAATATTATGAAAATAGCGGTATGTGAAAACCTACACGAAAATTTTAAATAATTATTCATATTTTTTCATAACATTAAAAATATTAGAGTCAAAAAAATCATTTTTATTATTTTTGTATACGTTTACACGAAAGTTCTGAGAATACTTTAAACGGTTCATATGAAAACAGAAAGTTTGAGTTATTTGAAAAAAGAAAAAAAAATTAGTTCTATACTACATCTAAATACTTTTGAAGCCACATTAACGTTTCAGTAAATAAATATCTTTCTATGAATCTACGATTTGAAGAAATAGTTTTATGTATAAAAAATAATGATTTTTGAACTAGAGAAAGGATAGTAAGAAGGGGTAGCTTAATCACTTGTTTTTAGTTAAAATAATTTAAAAAAAGGAGATTTTTGTTGGCCAGCTTATAGTTTGATAGAGGTGGTTTTTACAGGTTACGGAAGGACAGTTTGAGATAGATAAATTAGGGTAAGTAGATAAGCTTGTGAGATAGGATAAGATGATATAAAGAAATATAAACATTTTAACACTCTGTTTTCGAGGTCAGGTAGTTAAGGTTGCTTGTGATTTGGTAGGGGTGGGTTTTAAGGGTTGAGATGGGGAGGTTAGCTTATTGTGTATGAGGAATGGGTGCGTAACCCTGCTTGTGGTGTGGGATTGGGTTTTCAAAGAAAAAATAAGAACGTAAATTTCCTTTTCTCAGCGTCAGTTTGGTTGGGCTGCTTGTGGTATGGTTGGGGTGGTTTTTAACCGTTGGAGGTGCGTACAATAGGCTCAATAGGTTCGGTATAGGTGGGCTAGCTTGCTTATTGCATAAAACATAATTATTTTAAGAAAAATAAATGCTTTAACACTCTGATTTCAGGGTCAGGTTGATGGATCAGTACTACGACTGGAAGCTCAATACAAAGTTCTTTACGGAAGGAGAAATGCTATACATATTAAAAGAACCGTCCAAAGGAAAGTACGACAACCATTCCGAGGGACCATATGAAATAACAGGTATAGATTACAAAAATCACAACGTGAAATTATAAAGTGGCAACGAAATATGCGTAGACAAAATCAAGAAACCGTGTTTACTAAAATCCCCCTACCTGGTAGAAAACGAATAAGAAAAGGAGCAAGATGCTACAGACTAAACACTTTCATAATAAATACTCTATTATACAATAAACTTTTTCTTTTTCGCGGCCTTCGGACAAGCCATGACAAAAACAACGAATTATATAGAGAGGAAATATGAAATTATTATTAAATGTGCAATCAACGGATCTTGAAGCAATCAAACAAACCCGTTTAAAAAAAGCAATATTGGTAGAAAGCGTACAAAAAAAAATCCTTTTTTCGTTTCACGGCCCTTGGATGCGCCACGAAAGACATACATCGATAGAAGCACGTAAACAAACGACAACGTACAAAGAAAAACTGGAAACACATGTAAGCACACTGGTAAAGGTGAGAAATTATAACAATACATACGAACGATATGAGAAAAAAACATGGAGCAAATAAAATGCACGCATGGCATTCTCTAACGAAAAATGCAACAAAAAAAATTATAATAAGAATAATGTAAGTAACTGCTACATAAATATACTTAAGGGTAGTGGATCAATAATATTACATTTATTAACACCTAAAATAATATATTTTATAATAGAAATTAATATTAAGTAAGATTACAAGATCTCCTTTTATTGTTCTAAGATACCATACGAGAGCGTGCATGCGCGGCAACGGCCACGTTTTGTCTATCTCATTTTTGTCACTGACTTCCCTATGCAATATACAGAGCATGATAGTTTCTTCCGTTTATTGTATTTTTTTAAGACAGAGATGGAAGACCTTATTTGTTTAGTCATCCATAGAACTTGGTTTTATATATATCAAGTCGCATGGCAGCGCGATAAGATAAGTTTTAAAAAGTAGACAAAGCCTTGGGGATTGTGCTACTATTAACTTCACAGTAGCATTCTCCAGTTTCCAAATACCAAGAAAAAAGTATTTTTTCTATTATGTCTGATGTATATTGGTTTAATTCAGTTTCTTTATTCCTATTCCACAGCTTTACCAACAAATATACGCCAAAAATTCGTTAGAACAACGAACATAAGACCTGTGAATCTCAAAATGCTCATATTTACTTACCGAATTAATCCTAGCTCAGCCTTTAAGAAAAGTGGTCTTATCGTTAAGTTTGCTGCAAGCCGAATTTATCCTGTATGTAATTAAGATAGGCATATTCTTAGAAATAAGCAGAGCCACATACAGAATGATATCGGCTACAGGTATTTTCTAATGTCATAGTAGATAGCACGCAGTGTTAAGAGTTCTCCATGGCTTCGACGGTAAAGCGCTTGATTTCTGCCTGGAGGGCTCCAGTTCGACACTCCACTCCATCATTTCCTCCTGTGTAACTTTATGGAGTTTTTTATAATACCTAATTACTAGGATATCGTATAAGTAAGCAGCTGATATGTTGCCTTTTGTTGTGGCATGCAGATTTGCGGATAATCGTAGAGAACAACGATATCTCAGAAGAGGGGGAAGGGTGAGTGACTTTCTCATAGTAAAATCGTCCCATAAATAAAATCAATACTACAAATAATGAGATGTATGTAACGATTAAAAGTGGCGTAGATGTAAGTGTATACCCATAGCCATTAAACAAAGCCGAAAAAGTCATGGAATTACTAAGGTAGGATACTTACTTTATGGAAAATTTTAAATGATGCATAAAAATTTTAATACCTCGAATACATCAATGTCCTATTATCCTTACCCTGAATTTCATGCACCTTAAACTAAAACAAGTTAATATTAGTATCTAAAGTGAAATTTAGTGTAAATAAATCAATTATTAGCAAAAAATGAATGATTTCTTAGCAACAGTTTTGAGTTATGGCTCAAACGATTCCTACGTATCTTCGTCTTCAGTAAACACGCATTAACTGTAAAAAGAGTTTGATGTTTATGATAAATATAATGTATAGATAATAAATAACAAACAATCCAAAGAAAATTTAAATTTTGCACCTCAACAGCTCGATCCTTTTAAGTATTTTATTAGAGAAAAAGTATTGCCACTTATTTTTAAAGTTTTTTCTAATTAACTGAGCCCACACTTGGTGACATAATTTGGAGCCCATAAAGAACAATTAAATGATAGAAAATTTAAACAAAATCTAATTTTTAATTTTTTTTAACTGAATACTATAAAGACGGAATTAGGAAACTTACTCATTTTCGTATTGCTCAGTAAAATAGCTGCGTACAATTAATTTTGTAACATAGCTGTAATCGTATAAACATTATCTCATCAATGAGACAAGAAACTCTACTTATTTCTTAAAGTGCCCTGAATAAAAAGCTGTTAACCTAAGCTTTATTTAACTTAGCGATTTCGGTAGTTAATAATCATACATTAATAATTATGTTTTAAACTTGTAGTAAAATAAAAAATCATTTAATAAAAATAAATTTTTAAGTAACTTATACATCGATTGTACGGTTTTCGTACGTATTTTTATAAGAGTAATTTAGTATGACAATTACTTAGTTATTAAATAACTGTTATTTAAAACATTTTCATTTCATCATACTTAAAAAGATATAAGAATGAAAGCCAGTTGAATAAATGATACGTTTGAGATGTTTGATGCGTATAATTACTAAGTATTTGATCTTAAAACTTTGTTCCAAAGAGTGATTTAATTATGTAGTCAGCTTAAAGGAAGAATTGCTGAGTAAAATAATAAAGTAGTTAAAGAAAAACAAAATAACGAAAAATACATCATAGATGAGAATTCTAAGATTGTATTTTATTTTTAATATATTTCAGTTGATAAATTTATGAATGGTTTGAGCTAATTTAGCTCTACACACATTTATCTCTTTTACAACATCTTTATATGAGCAACTACAGTAAAAATTTAGTGGGATCTTTGTAGATCACCGTATCCATGGTGTACAGACATTGTATCTATCCAGTACCTTCTAGTATGAGCCATATCTAATGTAATTTAGTTTTGTAAATTAAACATCTAGGTAATAGTATTTTTTTGAAAAGTTATGATATTCCTATAAAATACGTCTTAACGAAACAAAACAGTTAAGGAAGTTTGATTTGTTGAGTTAATGTTTTGTAAATAATTTCTAAAGCTTTGATACACTGGCTATGAAAAGTATTCTTCCTAAGAAATCCATAGCCCTAAATGAATCTAAAATCAAATTGCAAAAACTGATAAGTTTTTTTACTTTTTTTTGTGCAGCATACATTTTGTATAGTACTCGTAGTATAACACTGTTTAGTACTCGTACTTGAACTAAATTAAACTTAGTAAAATTGACATTTGCGGTAGGTAAACTATAATATTTTTAATTGAGTAAGAATTCTAATCCAGTAAGCATTCTAATCCAGTAAGAAGGGTTGTTCCGTAAGAATTTTAATTTTCGCTATTTAATTCGAACCGTTACTGAATTAAAATCCTTACAGGGATTTTTCGGCCCAAGAATTGCAAAAGCTACTGCGTTGAAAGTGCTACTACGTTTAGTCCCATTACCCTACTACATCCTTTCTTTACTACGTACGTTACTGCGTAGTGGGGTCCCTACTACCTCTGACCAGGTTACTCTAGTACCTCTAATCTTTTCTGCCAATCTCCCTGCGCAATATCAGCAAACAGCACATAGGTACTGTTGTCGCACAGCAGTTAATCTTGGTGCTATCGGGTATCAGGGTTAAAAAAAAGGTTTATGCATAAAATTCAATTGAGAAAAAATCAATAAGAAAATTAAAACTATGTAAGTAATTAATAATCCAACACAACATTATAAAAATAAGAAGAAAATTATTAAAGTTTTATGTAGTGAAAACATTTTGTCTATTCTAGCATAACAATGCGCATGGTTGGCCTTGTATGCCCCATTGTGATGCAGGTCAAAAGTGGCTAGTATTACTAGTTAGAGGATAGCCCAAATCAGTACTGTCATAAATAAAAAATTCAAATCCTTTCAACCTCTGTTTCCTCAATGAGCTAGATACATGCACATTTCTAGCACTGTGCAGGTGATCTCCAGAAATTATTCCTATAGTATTGTACGGAAGATTTCCAAATTCCCATGGTAAACTATAGAAACAGCGTTCCAACCATAAGTTTTCTCTTCCTTATTTGTCTAAGAGTTGTTGCCATTAAAAAAGCCTTACGAAGACAAATACAATTGGTTCATTATCATAATATAGTAGTAGTATAGCTTGCTTCTTGAGAACTAACTCATCGATAGGTTGCTTAAGATCTTGCATATCACATGAGTAATGAATTACTCGTAAGTGCTAAGGACCTTCAGATGACGAAAATAATACCGATGACGATGACAATAACGCTGATCTTAACAATAAGAATGACAATAACGATGAAAACTACAATGACAACAATAATAGTGATGACGATGATGATAATGTTTATAGTCATGATAATAATGATAACGACAATGATGACAATAATAACTATAATGATACTAATAATGATAACAATGACGATGTCGGTAATAGTAATTATGATGATGATGATGATAGAGGAGATAATAATAATAATGATAATGATGATAATAATAACAATGACGAAGATGATAATAATGATAAAAATCACGATGATTATAATAAGAATAACAATGATAATAATAGTAATAATGATAATGACAACGATGCTGTAAGTGTTAATAGAGATACAAGTAAAGACGATTAAAATGATAATAATGATGATAATAACGATAATAATAATGATGGCAATGTGTATGACCATCACAATGTTATTTACATTACCGATAACAATAACGATGACGATAATAAAATTGATGATGATAATTAAAATAATGACAATAATGATGACGATCGAAATAATAATGATAATAACGATGATGACCACGACAATAATGATGACGATAAGAATAAGGGTATTAATGATAATGACTTTCATAATAATGAGTATAATAATGATGACGAAAATAAGAATAATGACAATGACAAAAATTTTAATGACAATCACTATGAAGAGGATAATAATAATTATTATCATGACCATGGCGATGACGACAATAATAATGATAACACTAACGATGACGATGATGATGATAATAAAACTGAAAAAAATAACGACGATAATAAAAATTCAAATAACAATGAAAATATGAATAACGATGTTGATAGTGGAATTATTAATAATAATGCAAATAACAATGATGGTAATAATACTAATAACAACCGTTACAATGATAATGGCTATGATCATAACAATGACGATGATAATGATAATGGTAATAATGATAATGATCCCCAGGCTGAGGAAGTCGGCTTACGCCCCACAGTGGGCAAAAATGGGTTTTTTCGTTCCAAAATCGTATAACTCGCGAACGGAAATAGATAGATTGATAATTCTTTTTGGATGTTGTAGTTCACTTAATGCAGAATATAGGAAAATTATAGGTGAGTATAACATACATTGTTCTAATCTCAAAAAAAAGTCCGATTCCAGGTTATTTTCCAGAAAAATCAAGAAACAGGCTCGAAAAAAAAAGTAACAACTGAAAAACATAAATACATTGATGCCATTATACCCGAATATTAATTTTATACTGATTTTTTTTTTTATACTGACTCAACATAACCTCAATACACGCTTGATATGTAAATATGCTACTTTGTTTAAAAAATCATTGTAAATCGTCCTAAAAAAATTAACATATGAATTATTTTTCCAGATACAAACATAAATCTCGGAACAAACCAGTGTAGAATCGGAATTTATATTATTTTCCTATTTTATAACCTCAAAAATTATAAAAAACAGGTTTTTGATTATCTAATTATCCAGCGTTTTTGTAATATACACATTTCATCATCACTCTCATAACACTCGTTAAATAATTATAATTCATCGACGTCACTTTTGCTATTGTTGTAGATATTGTTCTCTTTTTTGCTGCATAAATAGGTATTGTTTAACACAAATTTTTTTACAGTAAGGCAATATTTTTAACTATAAAAGAAAATTTCCTTTTTAACATAAGTTTTAATAATTTTTGAGGTTATAAAACAGAAAAATAATATAAATTCCGATTCTACAGTAGTTTGTTCTGGGATTTATGTTTGTATCTGGAAAAATAATTCATATGTTAATTTTTTTAGGACAACTTACAATGATTTTTTTAACAAAGTAGCATATTTTCATTTCATGCGTGTATTGAGGTTACGTTGAGTCAGTATAAGAAATAAAATCAGTATAAAATTAATATTCGGGTATAATGGCATCAATGTATTTACTTTTATATGTTTTTCAGTTGTTACTTTTTTTTTAGCCTATTTCTTGATTTTTCTGGAAAATAACCAAGAATCGGACTTTTTTTTGAGATTAGAACAATGTATGTTATACTCACCTATAATTTTCCTATATTCTGCATTAAGTGAACTACAACATCCAAAAAGAATTATCAATCTATCTATTTCCGTTCGCGAGTTATACGATTTTGGAACGAAAAAACCCGTTTTTGCCCACTGTGCGCCCACGTGCTCTCCAGGTGGCAGATGAAGGCAAGCTTTCCGCGGGTGTATGGCTTCGAGGCGCTGCGGCGGTCGAAGCTTGTATCCATGGAAGGTTGGAGCAAAATAAAATAGTTCCCGTAGACCAAAACACCGAGGAGAAGACCTCGTAAAAAAATCTAGAGTTGGTTCTCGAATGAAACCAAAAACGGGTTACGCTAATGAAAACAACTTAGCCTAGGCAGTAACCTCTCAGAGAAAATCCGCTGCCAGTTCTGACCTAGTGAAAGCCCAAGTGACTGGTGTTGGCCTCACGGAATCTGGGGGAGGCCACAAAGGCGTCCAGCACGAAAGTGCTATGCGTTCTAACATCCGAAAGCAAATGCCAACTAGTGGTTGGTTGAACGATTGGACCAATAAACGACAGGATATAGACCAGAAAAGCCAGAACGAATATGAGCTGACACTGGCTGAATCAACGGTAGTCACTCACCTACAGAAAACCTTGAACGATACAGAAAAGGAGGAGGAAAAAGTACTAGGTAGGATGGCAGACGTCCTACAGAGTATTAAAAAACAATTGACAGGCTACCAAACATCAGCAGCACAGTCAAGAAAGCCAGAGTTCACCTAGAAGAAATCTGTGGGGTCTTGAAGGACCTTAAACGCCTCTGCCAGAAGACTGTGAGGGAAATATTAGTGTTAAGGACATCTCTACCAGCTCATGTGATTAGATAGCCTCCAAAACAAAGAGGTAGAGACGATGGCGCTACCGAGGATCGGAGCATATCAAAAAAACGACGATGACGACGACAAACTATAAAGAAAAGTCGTAAACAAACGAAAGCAGGCACTTGCAAACAGCAAGGAGCAAGTGGCTGCTAGAAAAAAGCCGGCAGGTAGCACACCGGCTCCAAACAAAGGTAAGCCAAAAAAGAAAATAAATAAGCGGAGTAAGGGAAAGAAAAGAAACAAGGCCAACCTCGTGTAACCAGCAGAAGGAAAGTCATACGTGGAAGTACTGGAAGCATTCCATAACGCGGTCAACCCGAGAGACTGTGGTGCGGAAGTTACCAGAATACCCAGAAAAAAGGCTGGTTGTATTCTGGTGGAGCTCACCAACAGCACAAAAGATAAGAAGAAGCTGACGCAGGCCTTCTCACTGGCTATCGGTACCGCAGAAAAGGTACAATCAAGGAAACCTAGAGTTACCTTGGAGGTACTAGACTTTAAGGCAGTCGCTAATAAATAGGAAGTTTTATCAGCCATCCAAGAGGCTGCTAAAACCGGAGAAGACCCAGACGAAGTTAAACTGGCTATGCTACCGCCAAACCGATGGCAGGAAAAAATGGCACTGGCCGAAATGGACGAGACTGACACTTTGTCCCTTTTGAGGAAAGGGACGATAGCAGTGGGTTGGATCTGGTGCTGACTAAGGTGCAGAATCATCGTCCAGCGATGCTAAAGTGCCTGGAATATAAGCACACAAGATACGACTAAAGAGGTCTGGATGGATCAGGCCTCTGCTAGAGAAGCGATAAAGACGAACACAGAGCTAAAGACTGCAAGGCCGAACCACGATGTGTCCTATGCAGTGAATCCACGCATGAAAAAAAGAGCACTAATTATGTGTCTGGATCTGGAGCCTGCAGGGCCTTTATACAGGTCCTGGACAGAAAAAAAGAGAAACCCGACATAATGCCCAGAGTTCTCGAAGAAAACATGAATGGGGCATTTGACGCAGATGCCCTTCTGCCACAACGATTATTTGAAAAAAGGGTAGACGTAGCGCTCATAAGCCAGCAGTACAGAAACTATCAGCCACCCAAGTGGCTCAGCAGGGCAGCAAATATGTCAGCCATTTCAGTTTCTAAATGAGACAAAAACCGCCAAGACGCAAGCGGATTGAAAAGACATTTTGTCTAGTTTGAAGGTGGAGGCATTGCGTTTGTCAGCTGCTTCTTTTTACCAGACACTAGAATCGAGGAATACAGGGGGAGAATAAATTACCTCGAAGATACCATAAGGGATGGCATGAAAGGCGACCTGTTGGTCGCTGAAGACTTCAATGCAAAAGCCGTAGAATGGGGAATGCCTGCAAAGAACTGCAAGGGCAGGGCAGTCCTAGAAATGGCAGCAAGGCTAGGACTAATCGTTGTAAACGAACGAAGGAACTTTCCGAAGGCCAGGGTTTAGTGAATCAATACCAGATATTACACTGGCTTCGGAAAGCCTTGCGCCAAGGGTAAAGGGATGGCAGGTAATCGAGGACGAAAATGGCAGCAATCACCAATATATTATCTTCAAAATTACCGTTACAATAGACAGAAGAGGCATAGCACGCAAAACAGGATGGAATGTTAAGAAGCTGGACACAGAACGACTAGCGAAAAATGTCGAGAACGGCATCGCTTCTATTTAAAGCGATAAACGAAACCTCAACACAGTAAAAGAAGTACATAAGCTCACCGAGGCAACCTTAAGACTTCTAAAAATCGCATGCCAGTCTTTCTTGCCCAGAAAAAAAAGATGGAACGGCAAACGCATAACTTACTGGTGGAACAAGGAAATTTCAATATCAAGGCACCAATGTCTTAAACACAGACACCTCTACAAAAAAAGGCAAAAACAGACCAGAGGCCGGATAAAGGTACTCCAAGTACCAGCTTTTAAGAAAGACGATAAGAGCTGCTATTAAAAACAGCGAAAAGCAGTGTTGGCAGACTCTGTGCCAGGAAATGAAAAACGACCCCTGGGGCAGAGCATACCAGATAGTAATGGGAAAGCTAAGAAGACTGGCACCAACTGCAAACAAAGACGCGGATACCATGAGGCACATCATGAATATGCTATTGCCGACACATCCAGAACTCAGGGATCAAGCAAACAAGGAGCTCATAGAAAAAGTACCTTTATTCACCCAGGAGGAACTGGAGCTAGCAGCCGGATCGCTCAAGAACGGAAAAGCTCCTGGATCAGATAGCATACCGGCAGAAGTCATTAAAACAGTGGTGGCAAAACACCCATAATTGCTCTTCAACCTTTACAATGCATGTTTGCGGAAAGGGTTGTTCCCGACTTTCTGAAAAAACTCACGGCTAGTACTGATCGATAAAGGCAAGGGGGAGCCTAACTCCCCGTCATCACTTAGGCCGTTTTGCATGCTGGACACATTTGAAAAGTTACACAAAAAGCTGCTTAAGACCCGTCTTCTACAGGCCATACAAAACTCGGAAGACTTATCCGACAGGTAGTATGGATTTCGAGAAGAAAGATCTACCATAGAATCAGTAGAAGAAGAAGTAATAGCAGTTCAGAGCACTTGGGACATATGCCATGGAGCGAGAGCCCTTGTTCTTCTGGTGACCTTCCATGTAAAGGACGCTTTCAACTCAGCAAGATAAAAGGACATGCTTTACGCTATAAAGCACACATTTAGAACACCAGACTATCTCTTGAAAGTATTGAGAGATTATTTAAAGAACCGTTTCTTGACCTATACAACAACAGAAGGCGAAACAAAGAAGAAAATAACTGCAGGGGCATTCCAGGAATCCATACTTAGACAAGATCTCTGGAACATGTCATACGACAGACTGCTCCACCAGAAAATACCAGGGGGGATGTGCCTGGTAGGATATGCAGGCGATGCTGCTGTATTGATCGTTGAACGCACGATGAAACTTGTTCAGATACGACTTGACCAGGTTATGCGGAGGGTGGCTCCATGGATGGAGAAACACGGACTAGAAGTTGCAGCAGGAAAGTCAAAGATGTTACTATTGACGAGGAAAGAGATAGATAGCATTATCCCCCTTAAGGTACAGGAAGAAAAAGTGATGACGAAGGATGCCGTAAAATACCTAAGGGTGACGCTGGATAGAAAGCTAACGTTTTGAAGCCACATAAGGCAATCAGCAGAAAAGATGGCAACAAGAGTAGCGTCATTAAGCTGAATCATAGCGAAAGTTAGAAGTCCAAAACCTGCAAAGCGCAGGCTCCTCATGTCTACGGCCCAGTCTATTATTTTTTACGAAGGTGATCTTTAGGGAGATAAAATGAACATTGAAAAGAAGAGAGTAAAAATCACCCAAGTTAAACGAATAGGAGCATTAAGGATAGCCTGCGCCTATCGCACAGTCTAGGAGTCTGCGATAATGATGATAGCAGGCGTTATCCTCATCGACCTCCTTGCGAGAAAGAGACGAATAAAACACCTTACGGAGCAGGACTTAAAAAGAATGGAGGCCAAGAAAAATACCCGGAAAATTACATGGGAATGCTGGCAACAGAGATGGCAAGAGGAAACTAGAGGTCAATGGATCATAATGATAAAGATGATGATAATAGTAATAATAATAGAAATCAGGATAATAACAAGATGATAATGATAATAATAATGATGAATAAGATGCCGATAAGAATAATGATAATGATAATGATAAAAATAATAAAAATCAGGATAACAACAAGATGATAATTATAATAATAATATATAAAATGCCGATGATAATAATGATAATAATAATAATAATAATAATAAAAATGATAATGATAATAATAATGATGATGATAATGATGATGATAATGAGATGATAATAATGATGATAATGTGATGATGTAATGATGATGATAATGATGATGATGATGATGATGATGATGATGATGATGATGATGATGATGATGATGATGATGATGATGATAATGATGATGATGATGATGATGATGATAACGATGATAAAGATGCTGAAATTGATAGCAAAGATAAAAGTGCTATCGACGATAGTTACAATAATTATGATAGTACTGGTATTGATGATTATAATGCTGATAATAATGATAAATATTATGCTGATAACAATGATAATGATAATTACGATGGCAATAATGATAATGATAGTCATAATAATGACAATGATAATAGTAATGATAACGATATTAATATGTATAATTATTATAGGTATAATAATGAAAATGTTGACAATAAGGATTATGATGGGAATGATAATAATAATAATGAATATGATAACAATATTTATTATGATGATGATAATGATGATGCTAACGATGAGAATAATCGGCATGATAATTATCATGACATGTTGATGATAATGATGATAATGACGATGGTGATGGTAATGAAAATGATAGTAACAATCATAATTATAATGATAAAACTCATGATACTGACAGTTAGAATAAGAATAATAGTTATAATATTAATGAAAATTATGTTAGTGGTGTTAATGATTATCACAATGATAATATTGATGATTGTTTTAGATATAATGATTGCACTGACGTTGATAAAAATAATGGCAATAATGATTTAGATAAAATCTATAACATTAATAACTATAGTAATTATAGTAATTTTAAAGACAATAATGGCGAAGATGAAGACAATGATGATGACAATGGTTATGTTGATGATGATGATAATGATGAAAATAAATATAATACTAATGTTTTTAAGATAATATTGATAATCGTGATGATAATAATGTTGACGATGACGATAATAATAATTATGATGATAGTGGAATTGATAGTGTTGATTATAATGCCGTTGATAATAATTATGATGATGATTATGATGATAATAATGATGACGATAACATGGATACAAAGGATAGTAATGATTATGATGACGTTCATAATTAGTATAAAGATTATAATGATAGTAATAATGACAATGATGATAATAATAGACAGGATAATAATGATAATGATAATGACACTAACTATGATGATAATGATAATGATTATGATGATGTTGATGATAATGATGATAATTATGATGATCATGAATATGATTTCGATGAAATAATGACAATATTTATGTCATGATAATGATGACGATGATAATGATTATGATGACGTTAATGATGATAACGACAATGATGTTATATATGATGCTGATGATGATGATAATAGTGATAATGATGATGATGAGATTTGTAAAATCAACTTTTTTGGCCTTTTTTAATTCATTTAATTATTAGATAAGACATACTTGATTGTGAATTCAATTTACTTTTTTATTTTATCCTAATTACTTAATCTTATGAAATATTTGAAGACTCAAAATTCTAACTGTTGGATACATAACTCTCACTTGATTGATAAATTGAATATAGAGGAAAAAATTTAATAGACATTGTATGACAAAGACATTTACAATGACGTGAGATAAAAAGACGAGTAAGATGTGCTATTTTCCTATGACATAAGACATAAACTCAAACAGTAGCTCAACGCTAGCTCGGTGTACACCACTTCATACACATTGCTTGGTAAAACCTAACACTACATTGCCGAAATAATGATTGGATAGAGAAGTATACAATTAGTAAAAGCAAACGAAGCCATTGGGTCGATGGCTGGTTCCGGACCAACAAAAATTAAATTTATTTGTGTGTAGAAGAAACCTGCTCTTCACTCATAGAAGTTCGGACTTAATAAATTGTTATCTTCTGTGGGAAACTAAGTTTTTTGTTTCATATTGAGTATGCTTTAATAAGATTAAAATTTTTTTTTAAAATTATTCAATCATTTTATTTGGTTTTAATTTTTTTTCTAAATTTTTTCCTTGTCTGCCCTTATCTTATTTTACCAATTATTTTGAAAAATGGATTAGTTTCTTGATGATATAAGTAAGTTAGTAGATGTAGCTTTAAGGGTACAGTTACTTGAACAATACTGTAGAGCAAGGGAAGCCGAAAAATTACTTGAATTACTTAAATCATCACTTAACATAGCCCTTCATAATTCACTTTACATTTAAATCAAGCTGCCTTACACATACTTATATATAGTTGTCAAAATACACATCTTAGAGATTACTTGCAAGATGGTGAATACGGTAGATCCCTTATTTCAAATGCGGAAAAACCTATATTGTCAAGAACAGTCATTTTCAGGCTGAAGGGTAGAGCAAGAAGTTGTCTAGACGCAATAACAATAAACACATCGTTAGACGATGTTATAAACTATTTAAAAGCACTCTTTTCTCCTTTCTAAATTTACGCTCAATACATCACCAATATCAATAATTTTTAAATGAAACAGGAAGAAACTATTTGCGATTTTTTCGAGAGAATCTCGCAACTCATTAATCAAGACGCTAGAGCAGCTAAAATAGAGTCCGCTTTTAACAACATTCCTGAACACCAACAGCCTCATTCCAAGTTATAATTAGAAATGTTTGGCAGTGAAGCATTAATACGAGGCTTTTCCAATTGATTCAAGGCCAACATGATGTCAAACATACGAAAAATGTTTGGTGGTGCTTTACAGGTAGCTTAAAAAGCTGAGAAAGTTGCAAAAATATTATACCCCAATACTCACGCAACCATGTACCATCAGAATTTACATACCTGGCTAAGCAGTTAGCCCCTACAGCAAGACCAAATTTATCAGCACCCCAGCAGGGCAGACAAAAACATTTTTCACGTTTTTAACCTAATTAAACCAACACACACTATGTTAAATTTGGCGATCCCAACACATACAATCGCAATAATGTACTTTACTATTACAATCCTAATGACACCAAAATTTTCCCTACTGCGTTTAATTTAGATGGGAAAATAGTATCACAACCAGCTCCCCAATATACAAATGACTCCATTGATCAGTCTATAAAATTGTTACAAATATCAAATGAAACACAATCTTATTAACTTTTGAACGACTCGTGGAAAAATCATCGAAATTTCGTCCTTACGCGACCAACACAACACCAAAACCAATTATGAGCCTTTTTGAATTGTCCCTTTTACACAAGCTCACTGCAGTGTGTATTTGGTAACTCATTTAGTTCTCCAAGAGGAAAGTACCCCTGTACTTTCAATAACGTTCAGGTACCACGAGAATCGCGAAATGATACTAGCTCTAGCTCAAGGTTGAATTCTTTCAATAATCTCAAAATTTTAGACCACATTCTCCTAAGCCAGGCCATCCTATAAACGGGAAAGATGCTCGTCACCCAGGCGCAGTGGCAACCAAAGACCTGAGTCAGCGTCCACTGACAATCAATTTGTGCAATCGCTTGAGTGTCCGTCGCAAGAAACATTCGCAATGCACTGACAGTAAGACTTAAAATTTTACAATTAGATGAAAGTGAAGACACTTTTATCATAGATACAGAAGCTGACGTCAACGCTATAAAAATATCCTTATCACTACTAAAGGTTATTATAAATACTGATACAAAAGTAGCTCTTATTAAATTAACTTCTTAAAATATCATCACATAAGAAACAGTAACGTTAAACATATTTGAAAAAAAGCATGTATTCTACGTCTTATCACTAGGAACACGCCTTAGTGAGACAAGAATATTAGAAAATTTATGTTCAGCTGGAGGATAGGCCAGGCTTTGTTATGACATAAGAGAAAGAAGATCTATAAGTCCCATTCCATTTATAGGAAGAACCGCAAAAATAAGTGACAAAGACAGTGGACTTGAATAACTTGACACAACGATTGAATATATAAGTAAAGAAAACAATTTTCACGAAATTACGGATAGTATAAGCATAATTAAAGAAAACTCGAAATCTCTGCAACTTCTCAACATTTTCAACCTACAGGAGTATTCTTTAGAAAAAATCGTGTTTACAAAAAACCGACAAGAATGGGAATTCCTGTATAAATTTCTGTGACATAAACTAACAGCCATGGGCAAGCCTACCTGCGCTCGATAAAAACTACTCCTGATATATTTATAGGCGAAGCAGCAGTAACATACGATAAACGCCACTGTTTCACGATGGCTGTGAACACTAGAGAAGAGCCAGTAGAAATGGAGATTCCTCCGCAAAATCTAGTACCTATTGATTTAGATGATTCAGAAAATTTTCTCGACTCAGGTTTTAGTGATGATGTTCCCAATATAACAACAGAGGAAAGCATTAAATATATTACGGGAAAACTTTGCTGGCATCATCATGATAAGACAAGTTATTTGCAATATTGCCAAATAGTGAAAGAGTATAAACATTTATTTTATATCAAAGGTAATGCTGCTCCAAGTACCTCGTATGTACATCATAATATACCGACAACTGATGATAAACCTATTTTTACTAAGTAATATGGGTATCTTTCTGCTCTACACAAGGAAGTTAGAGATCAGATCGATAAATTGTTTCAAAAAGGAACCATTAGCTACTCTTCTAGCCCACACAATATTGCACTGTGGATTGTCCTTAAAAAACCAGGACCTAACAGAGAAAAGAGGCATCGTCTCATAATAAATTACAAAAAAATAAACGCTAAAAGTATCCCTGATGCTTACCCATTGCCTAATATTACAGAGATATTAGAGTAAATTGGTGGGTCAAAATTCTTTTTACTATTCAACCTAGCAAACGGATTTTATCACATTGAAATATGTCCAGATGATCGCCATAAAACGGTTTTCAGCATTCCGTACGGATTACGAGTATACAGGAATGCCATTTGGACTATGCAACGTACCAGCTACATTTTAAAGACTCATAGATTGTGTATCATTGGGATTGCAAGATACAAAACTGTTTATATTTTTAGATGATATTATAATATGTGCCAAAACTTTAGAAGAACATGAAATAAAAGTAAGAAAATTACTTAATAGACTATCAGATGCTGGTTTAAAGTTACAGCTAAATAAATGCGAATTTTTAATTCCTGAAGTAACATTTAGGACATTAATTAAGTGGTTATGAAGTAAAACCCGATCCCAAGAAACTGTCAGCAGTTAAAAGTTTCTTAACACTAACAAATTGTACGAAAATTTGAGAATTCTTAGGACTCACAGGATATTATAGATGATTTATTAAAGACTATGCTGAAATTACAAAACCAGTAACCCTATTATTACGGAAAAGTCAAAAATTTGATCAGACTAAGACTCTGGAAGAGAGATTTGAGAAATTAAAATCAGCCCTGTGTGAGGCACCAGTACTTGCATGTATCAATCTCGACAAACCATTCATTCTAACTACCGATGCATCCAACTCAGCACTTGATGCTGTTTTAAGTCAAGGAGAACCAAGAAAAGACCATCCTGTAGCCTACATATCTCGCACTCTTCATAAATGGGAAAAAAATTACTCCACTACTGAAAAAGAGTGTTTAGCAGTAATAGCCGACTTACAACATTTTTGACACTATTTATACGGACGATAATTTATAGTTTACGGAGACCACGAAATATTGACATGGATCGAATCAATAAAAGACCCCACACTGAGAGGAGTTTGGAGGGGACTAGCCTTTGGGAGTAAGAGAGTCGCCCCACCATAGCTCTAGTACAGTAAACTTGCTACTTTAGCGCAGCGGCTGCTCAAGAGAACCAAAGAAGATCTCTCCTAGTTGACTGGAGGGAAATAGCCCCCAGTAGTGGAAGCCTCGCGCCTCAATTCTGTAGTCCAAATGATAGGTAAACAAACCAACTGAACTGCACGTAAAAGTGTACGTATTACTATGTATGGTTTTTCCATATGTGAGTGGACTATAGATTTGCGCAATTGCGCGTACGCACACACACACACACAATGTCCAAATTTTCTGATGAAAAGCCTAAATAATTGCAGTAAGGGCTAATTAGAACGAATTTGAATGTACCATTGATGTATGTGGCTATAAAATTTTATTTGAGATATGGTTTTTGGTTTATTTTTGGTACATTAAATTTTCTTTTCATACGTACGCTGGCCTTCTTAAAAAAAACATTTAACTCTACTTGGTATGCTCCTACGATTATACGGACGAAACATTATACGGACGAAAAAAAAAATTACGAAACTATAATAAAACGGCAGACTCAATAAAACATCAATTTTTTTTAAAAATACATTGGTATTTGCATTTATTGAATATAATTATTTACATTTATAGGAAACTCATTGACTTTTACAGAATCATAATCCATACTTAAACGCAACGTACATATAATTTTTTCTACTTATACATATACGTGGTACAATTTTCGGAAAAAGAACATGGTTCACAGTAACATCTTCACTGATTTGCTTGACAATGTAAGCATGATAATGTGAATCAAACATTATTTTCTCATACATACAAACAGAGAAAAAAAATTTTTTTTTAGTTGAAATAATTCGATTTATTTTTCCAATCAAAATTTCTCCTTGAGACATATCAGTAATTCCAATAATGTCAACAAACATACCTAACCTGTACTAAATGTGAATGGGAAAAGGATATCACGCGCATGCATACACAAGTGGAATGTTCAAAAGCATGTTACTTTTACTTTTTATACCAAGGCAATGTCATTAATGAGTGACTTAGTCAGATGACAAATGTATCAGCCAATAATGTAATCAACATTTATACACAAACGTTATTTTCTTTTTCAAACGATATCCTTTTTTCATACATATGCATACTCAAAACCATAAATTATTACCTTTTAGCTGTAAACAATAACTTTGATAAATAATCAGTACAGTTAAGTAGAAAAACTGATCCAATAATCTTTCTTCGAACAATAAACTACATGCACGATGAAATAGCAACTAAAAGTGGCAGAGTGGCCCTCCCAGTCCTCTGGAGATTCTTTTCTTTGGAAGCAGTAGCTCAGTGCTCCTGATTGGAGGAAAATAGCTTCCAGTCCGGCAGAGAAGCAGTCCTGATACACAGACAGTAGCGCCACCTGTAACAGTGGCATGGCATCTCCAGACAGAGATGAGAGAGAAGAGAGGCACCCCCAAACATTTCTCAGTTCATAAATCGCCTAAATTGATGGAGAGTGAAACTCCGTGGGTACAACTACACCTGTAAGTACAAACCCAGCCAGTGATTTACATAATCAAAACTTAAATAAGCTTGAATCCGCTACTACAGCAAGGCAGGTAACGAGAGAAAGAAAAAAAGGGTCTACAAATTCTCCTCCCATTATACCACCAGGAACGGAAGGAGGACAATAAGATCTCACTGGACTATCAGTAGCTCAAAAGTTATTTAAACGCTAAGCTCAAGAAAAATGAAGTTTATCTCCTCCTGACAGACTCACAAACACTTCAGACTCTGATGACACAGAAATTCTAGATACATCGAAAGATAAAAACAATCAGCAAGCACCGATACCCAAAAGAGATAAATTTTTTCTTCCTAGCCTCTTAAATACTTAACCAGATTCATTATCGATTTCAACCACAATCGATAATGAGTCAAAACAAGAAGCTATTACAGGAGACAATGACTTAGAAGAAGTATTCAACCCATCAGCAGAATCATCAACTGCCGGGACTTGAACAAATCAAAAAATCGAAACTGCACCTCGAAAATTAGTAGGATTTAAGTTTGACACTGGCTCATCAAGTATATCAGAAGATGAAATGGTCGCTAAAATAAAACAAAATCCAAAGCTGCAATCCACTGCTCGCAGATCAACGCTCGAAAATACTTTGAAAATCAGTTCTGATGAAAATAATGATAAACAATATCCTTTAACTAATAGTTTGCGAAATACAAATTTTGCTGACCCATCTTTATCTTGGGATTATTACGTACCGCCAAAAATCACCCAAAAAATGCTCCAAGGCTGCATCTACGGTAATAGGAGACAACATCGATACTGTATAAAAAGAGCCTAGTGCTTCTACTATTGAATAAGACGATAACGAAGAAGTCAGAGAGGAAGAAAAGAAGCATGGTAGTATACCCAACACATCTTCTCGTTCATGTGCTAAGCTGCTAGTGCACTATAATTAGACCTATGATAATAACAGAAATGGGTTACCTCGAACATATATATACAAAAGACAACATTGCTACGTTTATTTCGGCCAACTTGACACTTAATTCTAGTAACAATAAATTATTATTAGATGTAAATTATATTTTAAAATATGAATTAAAGAAAGTGCAACCACAAGTAGGTGACGTTATAACAACTACTTATAAAAATTAATTAGTATTCTGTTTGGTTGTTTAGGAAAGAGAAAAAAATGAAATTTTGCTTCTAGATCTTCACTTGTTTTTATCGGGCTTGGAAAAAGCAATTGAGAACAAAAATATAGAAACATTGAGAATATTCAGAAAGGATAAAATTACTGTCAATTTTCCTAGAGGAATATTTCCCAAAGCAATTCATAAAAAACTCAATCATGTGAACATTAAAATAACTGTATGTTTCGGCAAATGTGCTTATTTGTCAAACGAAATGAGACAACAACAAGTAATAGAATGTCACAACAGTCCCTACGGTGAGCATAAAGGCATGAATAAAACCTATAGAAAAATACAAGAATTGTATTACTGGGAAGGTATGAGAGAAGATATTGAAAATTTTGTACAGAAATGCACAATTTGCCAAGAACAGAAACTAGCACTGATAAAACCAAAGGAACCTATGATAATAACTGATACTCCAGCTGAAGTTTTCTTAAAAATATCCATCAATACTGTAGGTTCGTTAGCAACAACAACATCTGGTAATTAACATATATTAACTATACAATATTTATTTTCAAAATACTGAGTAGCAGTAGCTATATCTGACTTCCAAGCTATCAAAGTCATAGACGCTCTGGCAAGACACTTCATAGCGTTGTATGGAGGGCATAAAATAGTACTCAGTGATAATGTAAAGAGTTTTCAAAATAATACACTAAGGAATTTAGCTTAAATTTTCGGTTTCAACCTTAAGATCACTACAGCTTACCATCCCCAATCCAACGGTTCATTAGAACGTGGCCATGCCATGCTTGCAAGCTTTTTAAGAACGAAAGCTACAACTAAACAGGGCTGGGACAAAATTTTACCTTTTGCTATTCACGAATATAATACATCACTGTGTACAGCTACCGGATGTACGCCATATAAATTAGTATATGGCAGAAAAGCACGTACCCCAAATCCTGATCCAACCGAAAATTAAATGCAGTCTTATAATAAATATCTTATTGATTTGATCCGTTGCTTAAGAGACGTGCATGAAAAAGCTTATCAAATGTAAACATAAAAGTAAACAAAA
>NW_019379901.1:33531-56653 GCF_000648655.2 Copidosoma floridanum | reverse complement strand
GATCAATAATATTTTATACGATGATTAATTATCCATGAAAATCATTTAAAATACGCAATAACGAAAAAACACCGCTCTTAACGCTTTATAAAATCTTTATTACTCTGCATCACCCTGATAAGTTATAGTTTTTTTTTCTTATAAACAAATTAATTAAATATTTTGAAAAATTCGTAATGCCTTAGTAACATGCCAAATTTTTTTTTTCAATTATTGTTTATTAACTCTTACATTAGATGTTTATAATTTCTTGTTAGTTTTAAAATGTATCAATTACACTTACATCTTAGGAAATTTATTTTATTATTATGAAATTGCAAAATGGCCTTGCCAACGAGAAGTGTCAACTTACTGAATTATTGAATAGATTTAGTATGAAAAATTTATTTATTTTAACGTATCAAAAAAAAAAAGAAAAAAAAGTTGGTAACATTATTTATAAATTCAAATAAAACATAAATAAAAAAAATTAAACCGGAACGATAAACTGCATTAAAAAACAAAAATCTGTAGGAAGTTAGAATCGATCCCGTGATAGCAAAACAATTCGAGCGGCGGCATAAGCATCAATCAACTTAGCTACCAAAACTTCGATCTTTAGGTATCTGAAAGCTACTTATGTTCATTAATAACCTCCGGAGCTTGTCCTACAGTTCATAACAGTCATGAGGAAAAATAATAAATTAAGGATTATAACTGAACTGCCATCCTTAAAAAAATAGCTGAAATTTTTTTTCAAAATAGTACTGAATTATAAAATAAGTATTAAAAGTACCGGAAAAAGAACAAAAAGAGCGGGAACAAAAATTAGTTTAATATATATACGATATACTCGGTTGCAGTCAAAAGAGAAAAACTCGTGTCGTCGCTTGCTTTGGCTGTGCGCTCAGATATATAGCTGTAGTCAACATTTCCACTCCTCTCCTCGTAGACACACATTCGGTACACCTCTTCCACGTCTCTCCAAAATGTGCGCCTATATGATCATTTCCACGCAAATCCATTCCTCTTCTCTTAGGTGCACGCTGTTCGATATGAGTAGTAAGATGTGTGCCCGGTTCGACAGCTGGCCGCGGTGGGGCGCTCCGATCAGTGCCAAAAAGTCATCTCACATCGTAGCATTGGCGTTAGCAATCTCTCTACCCATCTTTGTTATTGGCTTTAGACTTTACCTTTTAAATGGTCTACCTTTAAAGCTAATCTATTTTTCAGCACTTTTGGCCTAGTGGCATAATGTTAAATCTAAGGAAGATTCGGCTGATTTATGCTCAAGAGATGTATTTCCATCTCAAATTTCTGATCAAAAACTATGATTTAATGGTCCTGAACTACTTCATAAAATTGATTCGATGCATCCCAAACAAGAAGTGTCATTGGAAGAACCATTTCTATCAGAGAGTGTTGTACTCTGACAGCTTGGTAGACGCACAAAACTACCCCGAGCACAACGCTACGGGTATGCAGCCATGCAGCTTCGGCCTCTCCGGTCCCGTGGCCCAAACTACGCTGTACAGCTCTGGAACTGTGGATTTTTCGACTAATAACCAATAAATGCCACTCGCTCACCTTTGACCAGCAACTGAAATTTCTTCGAGGAGCTACTACAATGCCCCCGAAAAGTCACTGCTCACGACCTCAGGAACCACTTACCACGAACCTGGAGCCACTACCCGCTATACTCGAGGAGGGCACGAAGTGCACCTCGTGACCGGAGTTTCCTCTAACCAGGTATTATGTAGCCACTAATTCCTGGCCCCAAAATCCACTTACCCGAACTGAGGGGCCCATAAATGTCATCCTCACTGTCTCACGCACCTTGCGCACACTACCACATGCACACATAAATCTTAGAGATTTACCACAGCCAGGCCTCTGCTTGCGTATGCTCGACGCTGCAACTTTGTTGCACAGTAAAATTCACAGTTTGCACTACCAATATTTGAATTTATGTTAACTTATAAGAGTTACCTTCTGTGATTTTTTGTTGTTAGGCAGAATGTTCTTGTATTTTCGAAAAATTATTCAGTAAATCTGATAATGCAAGAATAGACCCTCAAATTCATTGCGCAAGTTTGCGTCTACCGTTTTTTAATTTAGACGACATATTTAATAGTAACTTTCAATGTCTTTGATCTTCTGAATTGAATAATGCTAATTTTTTCAGGGTGCATAAACATCAAAAATAGAATTTTAATTCTGAACTTACGGTTTTGACACATAACCAAGAAGAAGAGTTAGATGACCAAATTATCCTAAAAGGCTCTGGTAGGCTAGTTTAGTTAAATCCGCTAGTATATAATGAAACTTCAAGAGTAAGGAGATCAAATAGATAATTTTTTTAAGAAAATTGAGCAAAAACATCGGTTGACTCTCAGTCCGAATGATCACTTTTTTAATTCGGTTAATGATTATTATTATATTAAACTTCTTCCCAGTGAAGTTAAATTAGTTTTGAAGGTAATTAGAGAAAATTATTGGCTATTGCAAGGTTCTCAGATAATTCGGAATTATATTAATAGATGGGTCACTTGTAAGATATATGCTGGTAAGACACAAACTCCATATATGAGTATTTTTCCAGAATTCTTGGCAGCATTTCATTGTTTTACCACTCGCCGTGGACGTCACGTAAAATTATTAAGTGTTTACAGAGGAACGAACGTTATAGGATCTAGTAAAGAACTAAAACTCTTGCTAAAGGACTTCCAAAGTTCCAGTCAGCTAAATGCTTATCTTTTGAAACTTGGTACAGATTAGTACTTCAATCCTCCTGTGGCGCCCCACTTCAGTGGAGTCTGAAAGTCGGCAGTAAAGTCTATGAAATTTTACCTAAAGGATGATAGGTGAACAGGTGCTAACTTTTATTACATACACGAGTCTTCTCGGCCGCATTGAAGCTTACCTAAGCTCTCGTCCTTCGGTACTTCTAAGCGACGACCCACACGATCTTGAGCCATTATCTCCATCTCATTTTTTAATGCTGAAGCAACCTGATAAAAGGCCTAAATCTCAAATATTTACTGAAGACTTGAGCCCCCTAAAGCGTTAGAAGCTCAGCTTATCAAATAGTTCACAGAACTTTTGGAAGCGCTGGTTTTCTGAATACCTCAACCTTTACGATCAAGGTAAAAATGGTGAATTAAACAATGCTTTATTAAAAGAAGTAAATTAGTATTGATCAAAAATGATAACTATCTACTAGGAAAATGGCCTTCAGGTAGGATAATTGAGGTATGTCCAGGAAAAAACTCTTTAGTTAGTGGTCCACATACGCATTGCTGTAATGACTGCTGATAGGCTGGTACACAGGTTTATATTATTCATTCCTGCAGACGATTCAGCTTAAATAATTTTTTTGGTACTTTAATTGAAATTTCAAAGAAATGATGAGAAGCAGCAGCTTCTCTACTATAAAATTTTGTAAAACAGTGTTAGTTATAAGTTTTATTAAATGACTTTGATTTTTATGTTCACATCAAGCATTCAAGTTAAATATATGCAAAGCAGAAAGTTCTTTAAGAGCTCATTGAATGGAATAATTGAAGCTTACTAAGAATTTAAGAATAATCTTTAGTATAAGATTTAGTGTAAGATGTAAGATATATTATAGATATTAAAATTTTTCAATTGTATGTGAATCGAACTTTTATGTAGTTCAAAAATCCATTTTTTTATGTAAGTTACTTCATTTTTTCAGTTGTTTTCAATTGTATTATAATGTCTCTCATTTTTTTGTTATACATTCACCTGGGAGATAATAAGCTTATTTTGTATTCCAACTGGAAATTTTATGTATGTGTTAATCAAGCTAGTAACTATTATTTTTCACTTGATGCTTTCGATCTCTCAACGCATCGACCCAGGAGTTTTGTATAATATGCATAGGTCTTTTTTTAGAAAAGCTTAGTCTATGCAAGTGCAGTGGTATTGTTGCTGCACTATAATTTATTATGTTAGAGTAAGTACGTTGTCTGCTATGTAGAGTAGTCCAAATGTGTATGTATATCTATGGGGGATGAAGATTGGGTGAGGCTCCGGAGAGTAATGAGGTGCCTCCGTGTCCAGGAACGGGAAGAGGAGCACCGGGTTGCGAAGAGAGACTCTCGGCAAACAGTAAACACAAAACTTTATGTAATACAAGGCTTTTAAAGGCGCAACGTCCGTCTCCGGCGACGGCGTAGGCAAGAGAGAAAAACTAACTGTTGTATGTGAACGGTGCTTCGCTGCTGCTACTCTATCTCCTTCTATCTCCCGCAGCTGAGGTGACGAACGGTAGGGTTGGATTGGTTTGGGTTGCTTTGCAGTTAGAAGAGGACGCGAGGTATCAGCTGCTGCTTGCGCCTTGAGTGTGCGGCTGGTGAGCACTGATGAGTTGCCACATCCACTACCCTTCCAGTGAGAAGCTTCGGGGAGTCTGCGAACGATACGGACCGACCTGGCCTTCTTGAGGTGCTTGGAGGCGCGAGAGGCGATGAGACTGAGGGAGGCGGAGTGTCCTTGGCAGAACAGGGCGGCTCTTCTAGTTCTAAGTGCGCTGGTTTTAATTGGTCTGTAGAAACGACTTTGGCTTCACCAGTCGATTTCGATTGTAAAAGTTCTTGAGTCGTTACGGTTAATGACTCGGTGAGGGCCTGTATACGGCTGCTCCAGCGGTTTCTTGATCTTGTCATCTCGTTTGAAGACGTGCGAGCATTTGTCAAGATCCTTGAAGACAAATGGTCGTGTGGGCGAGTGGTGTGCTGCTGGGACCGCTTTGATAGACTTGAAGAGTTGTTGCAAACCTCATACGAACGTTGAGCTATCTGCGTTGGAGGTGGCCGTAGTAAAAAATTCCCCTGGGACCCGGAGTGATGTGCCGTAGATCATCTCTGCTGGAGAGGCTTTTAGGTCCTCTTTGTACGTGATCCTTAAGCCGAGGAGTACTGAAGGAAGAGCGTCAACCCAGGGCAAGGTGGAGCACTTGAGCGCGGCCTTGATGGTCCGGTGGAGGCGCTCGACCATGCCGTTGGATTGAGGATGGTATGAGCTGGTCTTGACATGTGTGGCACCGATCATCCTGGCCAATTCTTGAAAGAGTGCGGACTCGAATTGTGCTCCCCTGTCGGAGGTGATAAAAATCGGAGTTTCGTGAGCGCTAATCCAGAGATTTAAAGCCTTCGCTACTGTGTTAGCTTAGTGTTGGGCAGTGGGATTTCCATAGGCCAGCGCGAGAAGCGATCGATTATCGTAAGGCAATATTGCATGCCCTGGACCAGAGGGAGCTTGATAAGATCGATGTGGACGTGCTCAAACCTGTTGTCCGGTTCTGTGAATCGACCGAGGGCAGATCTGTTGTGACGGCTGACTTTAGAAATTTGTACCTCAAAGGCCGTGCAGCGAAGTCCTGTAGGCCGGTAGGGTCTGACTATGTTGTAGGCTACATCTCACCAGAGGGAGTGTCCATCGATGACGAGCTGCTGCAGTTGTAGACTGCAGTCTGTATGCAAACTTGGCAGTTCGATATCGGTGGCTTGTGCTGCTGCGATGGTCTCCGGACTGAGGCGGCAGGGCATTGAGATTGATGCGGTGACAGCAGCTGGCTCGGGGCCTGTGTTGTCATTGACTAAAGTCTCGGGATCAGAGCTGGACACGGCAGTGGGTTGCAGGGGGTCGTTCTCGGGTAGACATGCACGAGACAGTGCATCTGCGACGACGTTGTCCTGGCCTCGAGCATGTATTAATACGGTGTTAAACCGGGAGATGACTTCGAGGCAGCGAACTTGTCTTGGCGTGGCTTTGTCGGAGCGTTGCCGGTGTGCAAAAATCAGTGGGCGGTGATCCGTGAACGTAGTGAACGAGCAGCCTTCTAGGATTCTTTGAAAATGCTTTATGGCAGCGCTGATTGCCAGCAGTTCGCGATCGAAGGTGCTGTAAAGGCGCTGCGTCAGGTCCAATTTCCTTGAGAAGAAACCTAGTGGTCGCCATGCACCGTTTTCTTCTTGTTGTTCTAGTGCTGCACCGATGGCTAGATTTGAAGCGTCGGTCCTTAGGGCTAGGGGTGCACCTGGACGCAGGAAGGTGTAGCAGTTTGCTTTAACGATGGAGTCCTTGCAAGATTAAAAGGCTTGTTCTGCTGCAGCTGTCCAGGGAAGTTTCTTCTTCTTAGTACGGCCTTCAAGCAATTCGTGGTGTGGTGCTTGTAAGTCGGCGGCATGTGGAATGCATGGCCTATAATAGTTAAGCATTCCCAGAAATCGGCGAAACTCTGCGGCATCGGTTGGCTTGGGAAAGTTCCTGATTGCCGTGACCTTGGTGTCTGGATGCTGCAAACCGTCTTCAGAGACTTGAAAACCCAGGTAGAGAACTTGCGGATTTCTGAAGGTGCACTTTTCTCGGTTGACCTTAAGCATCTCTAAGAGCTGTGAAAAGTTGCCAAAGGTGGCCTAGATGTTCCTCATGTGAAGAAGAAGCGACGAAAATGTCATCTATATATGCCTTGGCGAATGGCAGTTTGCGCAGAATGTGGTCGATTGGTCGTTGCATTGACTGGGCTGAGTTCTGCAGACCTAGTGAAGTGCCCAAGAACTCGAATAGGCCAAAAGGCGTTGTTACTGCAGTTTTCTCAATGTCGGCCTCGGCTACTGGTATTTGATAAAAAGCTTTTTGTAGGTCGACCGTTGAGAACACTTTGCCTGGACTTTACTGTAGCAAGTCCTGTATAATAGGCAAATGATACATATCTGGTATGGTCTGCGAGTTTAGTCTGCGGTAGTCGCCTGTTACATGGAATGAGCCATCCTTTTTGGGAACTAGGTGAAGAGAGCTGGCCCATTGGCTGTTGGACGGACGAATGATGCCCTTGTCCATTGAAAACTTTTTGGGCTGCTGCCAGGCGCTCACCTGTTAGTCTCCTGGGACGTTCGGCGACTGGTGGGCCGGTAGTGACGATAGTGTGTTTCACTGGCAGGTTGGGAATCTGCACTGGGCTGCTTGAAGCGTCAAAGAGATCGGCGAACTCGGTGAGCAGAGCTGCGTAGCGCAGGGCCAGGGGGTTGTCCGTTGGAGTTTCAAGAGCGGAGACTGAATGTAGATCCGTCATTTTGGCAGAGCAGTTGGAGGTCAGGCTAGTGTATGGGTCGACGAGTTTCCGTTGCTTGCAGTCTAGCAGGAGGCCATGCCGGGTCAGAAAGTCAGCGCCTAGGATTGCTGTAGACACGTCAGCTAATATGAAGTAGCCTTGTAGATCTCACCGCAGGCCAAGGTTAAGGTGCACTTTGCCGTACGTCGAGATGGGTGCGTGATTGGCAGCATACAGCACGAGGGATTGTTGGACTTCTGGTCACCTGGACAGGGCCTTGGGCAGCAGAGAGACCGAGGAGCCGGAGTCGACTAAAAATTGTATGCGTAAACGAGAATCAAAAATATGCAGGCGTGTGTCGGAACCCGTTTGGGACTCTGTTGCCTGGACCAGAGGCGGGCCTATTGGTTTTCCTGTGTTGGTGGAATTAAATTTGCACGGGGTGGTGCAGCGCTCTGCTTTGGCACCGAACCTCCAGTGGTACCAGCAAACACCTGGGATGACTGGGGTGGCTGAGCGGCCTCGACGGTTGCCGAACTATGAGCGGTCACGGTTGTGGCCTCGCTGTTGGCCTTGGACAGGTGGTGCCTGGGTTTGTTGAACCGTTAGCTGGGCAACAGCTGCTCTGAGCACCGCATTTTCTTGAAGCAGGTTCGAGTTGTTCATGTTGGGCGGAGTGTAAGGCGACTTGGAGATAGCCATGACCGTACCTCCAGTTTCCACAAGCTTGTCGGCTGCCTCGGCAAACTTGTTCATTGAAGCTGTTTTGAGGATGCTTAGAAGCATGGCGGCGGCTTGTGGAAGCGAGTCTAGCCATTTGACTTTTAGGACCTCGTCAGTTACTTTATTACCCACGAGGTTTTTCATTTTTCGCCACAGTGCTGATGGTTTATAATTGCCGAAAGAAATACCTGAGAGCAGTTGACGGAGCATTTTTTCAGCGGAGTCCGTGGTGCGTTCCAAAATGGCGTCTTTGAGCGTCTTGTACTTTTGATCTTTCGGCGGGGGGTCAATAATGTCCATAACCTCCGTGGCTGTCGTCTGGTCGAGTGCGCCGACGAGGAGGTTGAATTTCGCGTTGTCGTCCGAGACGTTGCTTGAAGCCATCAAACACTCTGCTTGAGTGAACCATGGCCTTGGGGCGTTGCGCCAAAATCGTGGTAGATCGCATTTTTTTGCTGCCATGACTTCTTCTGGTGCTGTACTTTCGTTGCTTGGGCGCGTTTTTGACTCGTCGTATTCGGCAGACGAGTTTGTGTCGTGCGAGGTGTTGGGTGCAGGCGCCGATGGTTCGTTGTTTTCGGGGTGCGGGGGCCCCGTTGCCTCGGGCATTGAGAGCGAAGGCAAAAATGTCGGTGGTTTGCCGGACGCGGGGGCGGTTGCTGATCTGTTGAGCAGACACGTGGCGTTGATAATTGCGGTACTTTCCTCGGAGGACGTACCAGGAATACCTTCACGGAAGATTGTTGTTACCAGAAAAACAGGTACTATATGTTAGTACAAGTATTTTCGATACTCTGTACAAGAAAAATGTGTACTGGTACAGGTATATTTGGTACGGTAGTATACTTTAAAGTACCTTAGTGAGTATAGATAAACCTTATACTTAGTACGTCAAAATCCGATACGTGGTACGGGTTTTTCCTGTACCAGTACAGAAAGTTAGTCGGCCAGTGGGAGCATATAGAATGTCAGTATATATATACGTAGCTGTAAAAGTTCAAGAGGTTAGGATTTCAGTATATCCACCACAACACAATATAAAGTTCAATACATTGATACGAATCTAACAAGATGTAATGATAAGTGCAGTAGGCACTTGTAGTCACTTTCCTGTTGCGTATAATAATTGGTTTTCACTCGCAAAGAACAATTTACATATTGAGCCAAAATAACAATGACAATCCCATACATGTATGCAAGTATTCACACATATATATACATACATATCTCCACTGTATATTATAAGCGCACGTACTATGCGCGGTAGACGGTACAGTAGAAAGCCATGCGCAGTATACAAATTTAATAGACTATCCATGGTACAGAAAAATCCTGTACCAAAGCTATTGAAAAACTTGTACTAGTATAGTTATAAAACCGACTAGTCACAGGTTTTTCGGTGATCCAGATAAGTATGTCAAAATGTGAGACTGGTTGCAGAAATCTCAAGACCTGTACGTTATTTTTCTATGCTCATCACTTTTGGTATAGCTTATTCTGGTAACAACAATCTTCCGTGTTGAAGTCGCAGCGAGGTTCTCGTCTGTGTGTCTCCACTGGCACCTGCGCGGCCGCGTCCTTTTGAGAGAGGTGCGTGGCTCATGCCAGGCGCAAGATGGCCGCCTTATTCGACGACGTGTGCTTGCCTCGTGTTGAGCCTTCTTTTTTTTTGCACAGCACACACTCACTTAATCTTCAGTCCCCTAATTTTCACTTGATCGGGGTCACCACTATGGGGGATTAAGATTGGGTGAGGCTCCGGAGAGTAATGAGATGCCTCCGTGTCCAGGAACGGGAAGGGGAGCACCGGGTTGCGAAGAGAGACTCTCGGCAAACAGTAAAAACAAAACTTTATTCAATACAAGGCTTTTAAAGACTCCGGCGACGGCGTAGGCAAGAGAGAAAAACTAACTGTTGTAAGTGAACGGTGCCTCGCTGCTGCTGCTCTATCTCCTTCTATCTCCCGCAGCTGAGGCGACGAACGGTAGGGTTGGGTCGGCTTGGGTTGCTTTGCAGTTAGAAGAGGACGCGAGGTATCAGCTGCTGCTTGCGCCTTGAGTGTACGGTTGGTGAGCACTGCTGAGTTGCCACATATCTACGCAACCCTGGCGTAACCTCTTGACTGGCTTGCGTACGACTACGTACTTACGACGAGTCAGTCTGCTTCTAGCTATAGTTGCGCTCAGTCATGTTTGCTTTCTTGCGCAGCACTAGCGCCCAGTAAAGTAAGATGAGGTATAGTGGGACAACGTAAAAATTGCAGGGTAAAGTGAGACAGGAAGAGAAAATCAAAACTAGTAAGTTCGTTTGTCAAAAATGTCCTTAAAAAAGTTTCCTTGTATTCCTTTATCTCTTAGCTAGATAAAACTCTGAAAATTTATTGTGGTAACCATTCAAGGGAGAATAAAAAAATATTTTATCAAGCTGTCCAAGCATTCGTTTGACGCATGTCTGGAATGAGTCATTTCGCCCATTTTATGCGTGACACTAAAGTTGACTGTGAAGATAATTTATCGAAAAAAAAATTTTTTTTGATACGTTTAAACAATTTACACCTAATGATATGACCCTACAGAAGAAATTTCATTGATTAGATCTTAAAAATAATTACTTTGTCATAAAATACAGTCTGTTCTAGTATACGCTTATTTTCTGCAAACACTATGTAGAAGTAGGACGCGACTCATTATTGCTATTTCACTACTGCATCCACTTTTTTGAAAACTAAGTAATGCAGTCTGTTTTAATGCATCCTACCCAATGTAAAAAAAAAACTTTGCAGAAAATAATATATATAAAAGCTAAAGAAAACCGACCCACAGCAGTTGTTGATGATTTAATACATTACTTTAGAAAAAAAAAGGAAAAGAGAAAACATTGAAGAAGCAGCAGGTATTAACAAATAAACAAGAAAAAGAAGGGAAAAAAAGCTAATAAGTACGAACATAATTTTAACAAGAAGTTTCAAGCAAGTTAAAAAAAAACTTAGGAATAAAAAAAGAAATTAACTCGAAAATAAAAAATTTTTTACAAATTCTAAAATCAGAAAACCAGAATAAGAATTATGACTCAATGGTTCAGGAAATACAAAAATGTTCATCTGAGTTAGAAGACAATTAAAAAACATTAACTGCGTTTAAAGTTCAATGTTTTTTTCTTTATGATTTACGGACATAATAAGTAGGACTTTCGTAATATTATTGAAAAAGGATGCATATAAAAAAGAAATCCCTATTAATCTATTATTTTTAAAATTGATATACTCTCAAACAACTCACCTTTTTTAAATAAAAAATTGTGTTCTTACGTATGCAAATACCATTGCCATATACTGTCCCACTACTATCACATACAGTGTCCTACTACTACCGTAATCCTCAAAGACTATGTCCCACTACTGCAGATTTCACGACTCATTTAAAAAAAAATTATTTAATGAAACGGATAATAATAAACACAGTCAATAACTATTGCTTTCTAAAGTAAAGACCTATATTTATAATTTAAAAAAAAGTTTTGGTAAATTAGCATTGGTGGGACTTTAAAAATTAGAAATGAATATTTTTTGCTTAAAAAATTGTCCCACTATACCCCATTTTACCTTAATCACCAAGCCCATCATGGCGTCACCTAGCTTTCGTTAAATTTTCATGTGCATTGTCTTCCTTACTTAATCGCAATAGATTTAATTGCTCAGTCAGTGAAATATTTGTATTCACTAATCTAAATTTGGTTACTAAAGTGAAAATATGTTATGTTTATCAGAGTTTCTTCTTATATTGGTTTTATGTGTGTTTGTCGGCCTCTCTTGGCCCAATATACCAAGCCAACCTTGCTGACGACTACTTGGACACCCTTAATCTCTCAATCATCCAGCATTCACGAGTAGATCCAAACTTCATCCGGTTTTTCAATCACTAACAGATCAAGCGAGGTGGACTCATGTTTTATTCGCTAATAATTAATAAGAAAAAAAATTAATTATTTGAAAATTATTTACAGCCCCCCCCTCTCATTTTGGTGTTACCATTCGAATAGTACTTTCTGTGGAACACATAAATGCTTTTAAACTTTTATTTTGAAGACAACAACCTACGTAATTTACGTCTTTTGAAAAGTCATGAGCTACGTCTTTTGCGACGTCGCAAATGACGTAATAAATGACATCAGAGCTCGAAATATGAACATGTAATGCCTAATAGTACAGAAAGTTTTGTGATGTAGCCATCTAGGCTATTAAAAGGGTCGAATTATTAAGTAATCCACACAGAGAAGCTCTGGCTATTTATTTTTGGTTTTAATTATAAAATCCAGTATATGAAAATTGTAAAAAAATCTTCTAAGATTTTCCAGGCTGGATACTGATAAAATGTTATCGGTCAGTAAGAACTACTGTATAACTTTATACCTCTAAGTTATTAACCAACTAAAGCAAAAAAGCTAGTTATAAAAGTGCGCCAAGATCCACATCTAGATACGGTGTTTCATTACACCAGAAATGGTTGGACGTGTTATGACCGGACTTGTTCAGAGTATTGTCTTAACCATTTTGTTTAAGTGTCGTTCGTAGATTTCGAAGTATTCAGCTCGTGAGCTTTACTTGTACTTTTATATTTGGATGAAAAGTCTTAATTTAAAAAACAAAGATATAATTGATCATTATGTTTTTTTATTTAATCAGTTTAAATTGATTCATTCTTTTCAATACAATTCATCGGATCATTCTAACAAGGATGAGTTTAAAGTTTATTACTGATAGCTAACTTACTTCTGTCACTGATTGTTGATACTGCTGCTTCGCAGTTTTATAGTGCTTAGTGCAGTAATTTTCAGCAGTTCCTTAAACTGTACGAATGAATTCATGAATTAATTCATGGCCAGAAAACAAGTTGTGGCGGTTCCTGCTCTCTTTCTGATGTTACAGGTAGGACAGGTAATAGACCTAAAAAAAGCGATTTTTTCTCTTGATGAAGCATTTTTGAAGCATTAGAGCGAATAAAAGAGGCCTCTGGTTAAGTAAGGTTAACGAATGAGCTATATTCTTGCAAAACTACGTTGATAGCAATACAATAGGTCGGAACGATAATCTTCATTAAAATTTTATGCATTAGAAAATAAGGATGTAACATCATCTATCGCATTTTTCTGATAGATGTAATAAGCATTTTAGACTAGTCATGATGTAAGCTCGCATCAACAATGAGTAAAATGGCAAGTTCAAAATTAAATGAGGATGTAACGGTATCAGTCGCATTTTTCTGGCACATGTGATAAGTATTTTGGACTGGTCATGATGTAAGATCGCATCAACAATAAGTAAAATGGCAAATTCAAAATAAAATGTAACTTATGAGTTTGCAAGTTCGGCAATTAATTTTTTTAGAAATTTTACAATAAATTGTTGACATAATGAAACAATTTGTTAATTACACTACTTATTACATTATTAGAAATTGACAATCAACGCGTTAAGAATCTATTCATCCATACATATAAAGCAATTTATGGATATATACATATAACGTACAATTTCAATACATAAATGCATTCTAACAACGAAGATGGTCACATTATATGTCAACAGTAATATGACGCAACCTTATACTTCCAGAAAATACGTTGTTATACTGATGTATACGATTATGTCGTATACGAGTCACTAAATGACTCAGCGAATTTGTGTGAAAAAATGTTTTAACGTGAAAATGATATTAACTGCGAAAGATGCACTTTAAAGCTAATACACACATGTATATTTGATGGAACGTATAAACCCCACTGCTATATGAGCTTGTGTATACACATATTACATCTTGTATAAATTTGGCTAATAAATTTAGTTTGTTCTCATAGAATAATTTGTCTGTATCAACAAATTGTTAAACAAAAGTTCATGTGAGTTGATGAGAGGAATTAATACGAGATTGTTTTGAATGTGATTTCTCAAAATAATAATATTCGATTACAAAAAAAATCGAAAGTCTTAGTGCAGAGACCTGACATACCCTCCTTTATGTAATTGACCACGCTGAATTTGGATCCGAGGTCAATTTTACTCTATCACGTCAGGATTTTTCATAACCTCAAAATTTAAGCCTAAAAACCCCATAACACATAAACCATTTAATGCCTGAGTATCTTAACCCAAGTAACGCTATAACCTTATAATTCGATCATCCCTAAACTCCATTAACCCCAAAACCCTAAAACCTAATGACACCATAACCTCTAAACCAGATGAGTAACAGAGGTTTGAGTCTCTAGTGCTGAGATGTCTAGGTCAATGTTGTGTTTCTCCACGTATAGCGAATCTCCTAATTCGCCAGGCCCCTTAACTACATAATTATTTTAAACAATAACTGTATGATCCTATTCACTCATAACCAACTAACCCATTAACTCTAAAACGTAACCTCTAAGCCCGATCAGTAACAGAGGTTTGAGTCTTCAGTGCTGAGATGTCTAAGTCATTGTTGTGTTTCTTGACGTATAGCGAATCTCCCAACTCGTCAGGCCATTTAACTACATAATTGCATAAAACAATAACTGTAGGATCAAATTCACTCATAACACTATAGTTAAACAACCTCAAATCCCAAAGAGTAATAAGCTCGTACGACACTAAGTACAGGAATGTAAGTTTGATGGACTGTTTGACAGTATCAATCTATTTAAGATTATTTATTCTAATCATTAACTTTTCAAAATAAATCATAACTTTTAGCCCTCTAACCAAATATTTTATAAACAGAGATACTGGGTTATATAGGGTTATGGGGATGTACAGTTCATATTTTAATAAGTCACAAGGTTACGGTGACTGACGACTTAAGGATTTGGGAGTTATTGGGCTAATTTTTCTGGTTTTTAGGGTTTCATGGTAATCACGTTTTGGGGTTAATGGGCTAGTTAGTTATGAGTGAATAGGATCATACAGTTATTGTTTAAAATAGTTATGTAGTAAAGGGGCCTGACGAATCAGGAGATTTGCTATACGTGGAGAAACACAACATTGACCTAGACATCTCAGCACTAGAGACTCAAACCTCTGTTACTGATCTGGTTTAGAGGTTATGGTGTCATTGGGTTTTAGGGTTCTGAGGTTAATGGAGTTTAGGGATGATCGAATCATAAGGTTATAGCGTTACTTGGGTTAAGATACTCAGGCATTAAATGGTTTATGTGTTATGGGGTTTTTGGGCTTAAATTTTGAGGTTATAAAAAATCATGACGTGATAGAGTAAAATTGACCTCGGATTCGAATTCAGCGTGGTCGATTACGTATTGAAGGGTATGTCAGGTCTCTGCACTAAGACTTTCGATTTTTTTTGTGGAGCTGTGTTATGTATTATAGTATCTTGATACAGAAAAAAATTTTTTGCCAAGTCAACTTGGTTGTACAATGATTGCTAATTTGAATTCAACGTACACATGGCTATTCTAGAAGGAGTGGTATTTAGTATTTAATTGTTACTTGTGTCGAAAATAATTATAATTTTTTTTTTTTAATCCTGTATTGATTTTGGAAAAATGATTGATCAATCATTTTACCCTCCTGCTTTCATCGTAAAGCAGTATACGTGAGAAACAGGATATGTGTGTGTATGTATGTATATGTGCGTATTTGCGTATGTGCATGTACTGAATGTGTGAATGATTTTCAGCTGCAGTACAAATAAATTTTTCTGCTAATTTTTTTTTCAAGTTGAACAGAATGTGAGGTAAGTTTTTATTATGTTATTTTCGTAGGCTAGTTGCTAAATTGTAAAGTTTCATTGGATGATTTTTTTTCACAAATAGAAACGATAAACTTTGTAATTATGTTTTTTGATTATTCTTCCATTTTCTGATTCTAGAATGACGGTATAATTGCTGTATATTTCTTTAATTTGGAAAATTCTGTGATAAAATTTATCTATTTTTCCTTTCCAAAGTTTTTAACTACATGATTAGACTGTCGTTCCAACTTTCAAATTTTGTCGTTTTGACTTATTGTCGTTACGTGGTTTTGTATTTCCTTTCATATTTTAGATATAAGATCACGAGCTATTTCTTTGGCTCTACGTAAACAGCAGGTAAGGTCACTAGAGTTAGAGTTATAGGTTTTTAGTTGGAATTGGTCTAGAAGTGGATGTGAAGAACGTGCCTGTCTACCAAAAACAAGTTCAAAGGTGTAAAGCCTGTTGGCAAATGAACTGAAGTGCTGTACTTATGAATTTTAAAGGCAGCCATTTTATCTCAATTATTTTTATTCTTAGCGTTAGTTCTCAAGAAATCATTTAACGTAGCGTGACTTCTCTCTTACGAACTATTTAATTGTAAGTGATTTGCGCTAGAGAGAAATCTAAACGAAATCCAAAAAAAGCCGATAAACTTTGATGACCAACTCAAATTGTATGCAGCTTGAAAATATTAGATCAGCATCTACAACAACTTGGTCATGTGGTGCTAGAGAGTAATAATACCACGGAAGCTCAGAAAGCATTTTTTGATTGAAATTCATGGTGCCCCCATTAGAATTTTCAAGATGAAGGATATTGCAAATCAGTATTTTGGTGACCAAATCTGGACGAGGGAATTTCAAACTATGGTAGATCTTACAAAGTTTTTCAATCATCTTTAAACATGCCAGAAAAGACAACATTGATAAAGCTTAGAGAGGTGGAGAGTCCCATAGACAGAGTGCATATTAATTACCTGGGACCGGTGAAAGATATAATGTATCTATTGGTAATCGATACATTTTTCAGGTGGCCAAAAGTTTTGAAACGCCTATAAATAATGCCTGACATGCAAACTAATAGTATTAACACCACTGATAAGTTGAGGAAATTTTTTGCAAGGTTTGGACTACCCAAAGTCATAGTATCAGATAATGGACCTCAATTTATGTCTCAACAGTTTTATTTATTCTGTGTCAACAATGACGTAACGCATCTAACGTCAGCTTCGTATTACCTAACGATACATGGACTTGCTGAAAATGATGTGGGATCATTCAAAAAGCTCTCAGTAAGCTTATGAAAGATCAAACAGATGATATGATTAGTGCAAATACAGCAATTCAAAAGTATTTATTTCATCATTAAAAAGTTCCACATACAAGTACCCTAAGGTATGTTACCAGCTAAAAGGATGCTTGGTCAAAATCTCAGAAATCGTTCAAGCGTGCTGAGTCGTGACAACACATTTAAATCTGTGTTAAGAAATTTTTTGATCATTCACAATTTTATAATTTTTTGTCAAAGTTTATTTCTTGTAACTTTTTTTTTTTTCTCTAAAAGTAAAAAAATTTTTTATTTTATAAATTTTTTGCGAATTTTTTTTTTTTTTTTTTTTTTTTAATAATACAAAAAAGAAGACGTCAATTCTACAATTATGCAATAAATAATGGATGTAAGTTCATCTATATGAGAAAAATAATTTCCAGCGTTGCTACATATATTTGCGCTCCTCCCACCTCTCTGAATTTTGAGCTGAACTCACTACTATGTAATAATGTCCTTCAGTCAAAAAAGCATCTCAATCACCAAGGAAAAATTGTAAAAGAAGAAAACGCAATAAAATTAAATTATTGTATTGAAACAGTACGGAAATTTTCTTTTTAATTACGAAAATCATAAAAAATGAGAAAAGTNATGTAATAATAATGTTAAATATTAATTAATTTTAATTCATACTCTTATACAGATACTCTTATACGAAACGTGAAAATTTTGATGACTTTGTTAATCTGCTTTTGTAAAATTACATTGGTAATATTTGTTTTTCTTTGGACAAGTGATACTCTTCAAAACAAGTGGAAGAGCTTGGAAGCTTAATCAAGTAGGAGTTCAGAAAACTAAATAACCATCGTTCAGGTGACAGTTGTTTAGAAAATACAATATCTGAATAGGAGTACTGCGAGAAGTTCTTATTTCTCAAGGATTATCTTCCGACTGACAATCCAGCTAGTAATCTCAAATCACTTTTTTAAGTACAGACTTCCGTTTCGTTTTCACAGCAATTACTATGAATAGTAGTGACAGCATCGTTTTAACCACTACTACTAGGAGTCCTGTTATCGATCCCACTTCTCGCATGCCTGCTCCAGAGGTTTTGAGCGAGCACATTCAAAATAAAAAAGTGCTTTTCTTGCAACTGATTTTGAAGCTACTCCTAATCAGTAAAAAAAAGCAGCGTTTGAGGTTGTCATAGAGGGAACATAGATAAAGAGTAGTACGTTTAAAAATATTCCTATGTTGGCTAACAACTTATTTATGGCCATTTTTGGAGAGGACCTTTATTCGGTTTTTGCTGTGGTTCGCGAAAAGTTTAAGACTGATCAGGCTGAAATTTTGTGTAGAGATTAAGGAATATAATACCTACATTGTATTTTAATTCCAGCTTTTGATTTTATATAAAATGGGAGTTATTAAGTTTGTAAGAAATGACTCAAAATGGCGTTATTTACCATTTGCGGATTTACGATGGATAAAATGTGGCTTATTTTGTTTGTATTACAATTGTGCATTTTTTTACCCAATGCGTCTTTATATACAATTTTTCGATTTTTTTCTAGTCACAACAAACCTGTTTTAGCCCTTTTTACCATTTTTTGGGGCCAGACGGTCACCGACGCAAAGGTTTCCGTGGTCGACCTTGACGAAGCCTGAAGAACATGTAGGTATGAATAAGCTAATAAGCCTATGATAAGTAGCCATGGCAAGCTTGTGATGTATTAAAACCGTATCTAGCACATTATTTTGTTTTATATTAATATATACATATTGGTGTAGAAAAAATTGATCGTGTTCTCGGCAAGAGTCCATGCATTGTGTTAAGCATCACGCACGTTTTTTTCCGATTGTAAGCTATGCCTTGCATTCTTTTGTATCTTTTATGAGTTAACTATCAATATCTTTATTAAAATAAGAACTACGCGAACATTGTCTTTCTATTCTCTATTATAGACATGTATGTTTGTCTTCCCAGTTTGCCATTTTTCGACATCCAGTTAGTAGAGTTGATACCAAGACAAACTTCAGTTAAGAATAAATTTTACACTTGGCCAAACTTTGCCTTACTCTGCTAAACCTTGCCTAACTCTGCTAAACTTTGCCCAACATTGCTAAGAGTCTGAATCACCAAAGTTGTGAAATGTTCGGCAGAGTTTAGCAAAGTCTGGCAATGATGGACAGTGCCTAACAGAACATTGTTTTTGCTCAGGAGTCGTCAGGAAAGAACTCTTTATTGCACTTTTCTTAAATTTCAGAGTACTTAAATACTCATAGATAACAGACAGGAAGACGTATGAAACAATGAATGAATTGGCAATTTTCGTTACAAATGACTTGCAAATATGAAATTAGTCGATCTCACAATATCAATAATATTTTAAACATTTTTTTATTTGCTGGAATAGTTGCTCTCACTGCGCAAATCTCTTGGGATTTGGAAGATTGACAGACTATAAAAAAAATAAAATACACTACTGTACACTTCATGTAAAAATATAAAAAGCATTTATTGCGTGAAACTCTCGTGCTGTCGTGTACAAAGATTCACTGTCATTATTACAGCCGTGTGTACAAAACAAAAAGGAAAGCTGCTTACTCACTAACTGTTCGTGCCCAACTGAACTGTGAACGATGCGCAGCATCGGGCACGCACTTACTTATTGGATGTACGTACATACATGCTTGGGCATAGATTTAGGTGATTTTCAGATGGCGCTCTGTATAAGGTCTAATCTCAACATCATTACAATGTCTGTCATTTTTAACGTATTTGCAATCAAATTAAATAAACTTTTTTTCTAAAACTGTAAGACTGTAAGAAGAATAAATCTCTTTTAGATTTCGTTATGTTGATGTCAGTTCAATCAATAATTCCCAGTATTTTTGGAAACTTATGCTGTTTCTCGATTTCTCACGATGTTATCAGCCATTCTTGTTGAGTTGGCCTTGAGATAAATAGATCTTTCAAATTGAATACCTCGATTTAAACTCTGTTTACAATGTGCCACACTATTGCTTTTGCTCATCAAATTTACGTTCAATGGATCTGTAATATAGTCCAAGTAAATGTTCTTACAAGCATTAATATAAATTTTTTTTTTTACTGATAGCAATATGGCGTTTTAAAGTATAATAAAGCAATGAACAGCTGTTTTCCTAAAGTTACTGGAATTTTTTTCGTAGACAAGTCTCAATTCCAATAATGGACGTAGAGTGTAAGGCAGGTGCTCCAAAGTAGTTCTACACGTAATCTTATAATAACAGCGTTTTTTAAAAAACACAGTTGAGAATTTCAGTTATGAAGAAAACAAAGTTCCCGAAATTTTGTTGAAATTTAACTGCTATGTATACATAAATAACTACCTCTGTACAGTTATTTATACTTGCTTTTTTTCTCACTATACCTTGTTGATCATCATCACTTAATACTTCATCAATGTTAAAATCACTAAAGCTCATTTCACTATATTATGTATCAAGAAATTTTTAAAGACGATAAAAATCCATTTTTAATCACACACTGTTTTTCATACGTAAAAAAAACCAATGGGCAGTGGGTGCTTGGGTACCCAAGTAAGAAGTTATACTTCTATAAAATTACATTGCAGATAATATTATTATAAATATAAATTTACCTTCTATGAAACGATATGGTATACAAAGGTGATGCAATCATCGTTGGAAAGAGTATACTTACGTTAGTTGGGTGTAATTTAAATAAATATTTTAATATTTGATNATAACTTAACCAAATGAATGAATATACAGTTAAAAAAAATTTACATAAAAAATAAGTTAGTGACTACAACATTACATGCAGTAAACAAATTTTTAATATCAGGTCCACGCGCAGCAGAGTGGGTAAGGGCCTCGACTAGCGTGCAGAAGGTCTAAGGTTCAAATCTCATTAAAAACTGTTTTTTCAAGGCCAACAATCTGAAATCGTTGATTTACCTTTATGCATAACGCGCCTATAACAGTATAAGTTCAAAAATTAAGAAAAGTTAATTTGATAAGTTGGGATGAAGCTTTAATAGTTCTAAAAAAAGGATAAGAAATAAAATTAATTTTTTATTTGTCCATGTGTGACATGATACTAATCCGTACATTAATTCTAACAACACTTAATTATACAATAATACAAACTACGAAAGCATTTCTCTATTAAGGAGGTTAAGTTATAGAACCAGTGGAGTGATTTAAACAATCTCGTACTTATTGTGCTGTTAGATGTACACATGTTTATTAGTAATTCTTGTATTGAATTTTTTTAAGGGATAGAGAATTTTTTTTAGCCAGTACATAATTTCATATGGCAGGGGGATGAGATCAAAAAATGCTATGTAAATTATCACGGAAGGAATATTAGGATCTGAAAATATACAAGAGTGGAAGATACATATGATTAGTTTCTTATTGTTGCACGTATTGTGAGCAAAAACTGCCTCATATCGCACAAATACTTTCTGTAGGTAAATATTTTTTTTATTACTTAAGAAGCCTGAAAAAACATTTCTACCTCATCTGGTGCCCTCATCTGACAAGACCTACCGGAAACTTTTTTTTTTTTTCGTTTTAACGTTAAGTTGAAGAATTCACGAATGGCATAACGCAAATTTTTCATCAACAAAATGGTCTTTACAAAATTGCGACTTTTTTACGAATGGCTTTTTTGGAAAATCTCATTAAAAAATTAACATGATGAAATAAAACTGGTATATTCTATAAACTGGAATGTTTAAACGAATTTCGAAAAACAATTTATTGTTGTAAAATGTTTACAAGCCAGGATAATGTTTTTATTGCTTTTTATACCATTTGATTATTTAACAACACAGACGCTTGAAATTTGGACTGAGGTAATAGTTAAATATTTAAATTTTTAGATCCTGTACTTTTTTTTTTTCATTATGTTTGTAAGGGCCACTTTAAATTTCTATTCACATTTGTCTGATCGAGTCGCAAAGACACGATTGTCGTTGTTAACTAGAATTTTTTTGATCGAACGACTTCAAATACACACCTTGAGGAAAAAAAGTTGTATATGGGCCATTTGTAATCCGATTTTAAACTTTTTTTTATTTGGAGTAGCGTAATGAAATATTAACAACTACCGTATCGCTATCGTAAATAATTTGTTCATTAATTCATTAAACGCAAATAATTTTTTTTTTTTCAGGGTGGCCCTATAAATAAGCCCTATAATATCAGCCTAACAGGTCTTTGGGTCCAGGTGAATGCAAAACAGTGTTAAGGCTACAGGTGGGGATTAGCGGATCTGATGCTATGCAGAGAACGCTGGCCCTACGAACAAGGAGTGATTCCTGAAACATAAGGCATATCTTAGGATGCTTTTAGCAAGCGTTTATTAGTTCAAAAGAGAGCGCCAGCTTAATTGGCCAAGAGTGGACGGTCATAAAATATGGGTGTTGCTTTAAAAAAAGGCTGCACAGTGGCGATTAGACCCCATGCACCATTTCCACAGCTGCAGGGGTGGGTGGGTTGTGAGGGGCTCCAAAGGGTCTTAAAAAAATATAAAGTAAGCCGAAAAAAAGAAGAAAAAGACGAAATTTTACTTTACTTTGTGGGGGGCATGAAGGGTTCAACGAGGGTCTGGCGAGTTGTAGAGGAAGTGAGAATTAGTGTAAAATTTCCAACATAAACTAAATAAATAGGAAAATATATATCTGTGATTTTAGTATAAAAATAAATACAACAGTGGAAGTATAAATGAGTATACCTACGTAAGTTAGGTATAGTTTCAAGAAAGATTTTAATATCTAAAAACAAAACAATTATAAACAATATATTACGGCATAATACAATATAAAATAATATAAAGGCTGGCCAGTACAAGACTGTGCGGTTTCATCGAATCTTCCGGTGATTTCAGAACAATTTTCTACTGCCTACGCTGATTAGATCTGTAATGTCACGCTCACATCTATCACATACGATCCAACACTTATTTCTCGTCCATATTTAATGCCCAAAATATAATTGTACATAAAAAATTAGGAAAAACCATCCTGTAGTACCGCTTTCTTTAATAGCATAGTATTACATGCCAGTTAATGTCCCCTTGGGACGTTTATCACACATAGGTTTTTTAGACAGATATGATTCAAGCATCAAAAGTGTACTAAAAATACCATAAGACATACTCAAAAAAAATTGCACATCATTCAACTGTTCCTTCTTTTACATGTTTAATTTTAAAAATTTGCAATTTAACGTGTAACCTTATGGAGAAATTACTTCAAATTGAATTTATAAGATCTGTATGGATTTTCCAATTTTTGTTTGTATGAAAGATTACTTTTAGATAAACCTGTTTCATTTT
>NW_019379901.1:15478-30272 GCF_000648655.2 Copidosoma floridanum | reverse complement strand
AAATATACTTAAAAAAAAAAAAATGTTTATACGCACACATACAAGATTTCTTACAATTACTTTTAAGTTTTAATATTAACTTTTATTTTATTATTTAATGATAAAGTATTATATGATATACTGCTATTTTTTTATAAAATCATTTTCTTTAAAAGTATTTTTAAACATCATAGAATGTAGACATAACACCTACACGTTGAAGGATCAGGTAAGAGACAGACTGATTCTTTAAATTAGAAAAATACAATATGTTATATATGTACCATTCTGAGTTTATGATTTTTAAATTATTTTCTAATTGAATAATAGGTTTAGGGAGCTCTGTCTTTTTGTGGTTATCACAAAGCTGTATAAGATAGCTTATTTGCATAAGATATTTAAATGGGGTGACATTTTTACGGTTTTTTTTATTCAATAATAATGTAAGGTTCTTATTTATAAATATGCTTTAACCATGTCATAAAAATACATGTAATAAATTATGATTTTTACATCGTTATAAAATAATATTGACCAAAACAAAGTTGAAAGCATTGAGAGCTTTATAGTTATTGATAAATTAAAATATTTTTTGCATAATTACAATATTACTGTCTTTATATATGTAATTACCTAAGTAGTCATGACGATTGTTTGTAACATTCATTCGAATAAACATAATACATAGTTCAAACTATATGAATAAAAAATCATGAATAAGTATGAAGCTTATCCATTTGCCTCCTGGGCAGTCTGAAAAAATAGATGAAAAAATTTCTTACTTCAAAATACGTTGAAAAAAACTATAAACAAAAATTTAATAGGTTTATTGCATAATGTTGTATTCCAAATATTGTGTATTAAACTTAAGAGCACCTCTAGTGGCAACCTTAACATTATTCTCGGATAAACAGATGAAATCGAAAAACTGAAAAAAATTAATCGTCTATGAAAAAAGCTACTCATCTTTGGTTTGCTATTGCCTCTTTCATTGGAACCATCAAAAATAGCTCAAAAGAGTAATATTAACGTTGTAAGAATCATTGTTAATACTGACTTACATAGGTAAAGGGAACGTGTACAGGTAGGTGATCGGTGGGAAAATAATAAAACACGTGCAGAGATTTGTGGGAGGTCGGTAGAGGGACAACAAAAATTGTACGGGGGATCGGTGGCGGGTATGTGGGGGCTTACTTAAAAACAAAATAGATAAAAATAACAAAGAACCCAAGCGAAATTTATCTTATTATGTGGAGGATCCATGCGGGGTTCGTGGGGGATCGGTGGAGGGCTATATAAAATGACCCACACAAACAAATAATACATGTATATATGTATCTATTTAAGGTGACTTATGAGGACATTCCGTGCTTTTAGAATATATGCTAATAACATTGAAAAGTTATGAAGACAGTCCACATAAGTACGATTTTGTCTTCATTATAACCTTTTTTTCCATAGTAAAGTCTGCATAAGTCACCATTCATATACATCAGTAGGGTTCTGTTCTTCTGCTTGCTTTACGCACCAGTCCCTAATTTTTTAATATTAGTTAAATAGTTTATTTTTTCAGGCTTCTTTATAAATTTAAAAAATAGAAAAACATGTGTTAAGTTCTTTACGAGTCAAAACAAGAGTAGTGCTAATTTACTAAATACTTTTTAATAAATTTATAAGATAACTTTTTGCCTAATTTCTAATGTCCGAAAATATCTAAGGTGATAAAATTTGGAGAACTGTTTTAATCACTTTATGGATTGTATACTGTTCCCAGAAAAAAAAAAATGTTCTTTCTACTTAACTTTATCATCTTAGTGTATGTGATTCTCATTAGCGCTAATATTAAGTACATATAAAAAAAATTGTGGTTGTACTCTCTGGCCATAAGGTACGTGAGTACTATGATCTACTACTACTATTAGACCAAGAGCAGATGCACGAAGGTGGTTAAAAATGATACCAGCCGTAAACCTCGCCTAAATTTAGAAACTTTATAATAAATGAAGATCCAAAATATTTTTATTATATTTTATTCTGGTGAAGATATGGGTCATGAAAAAGTGCCATTTGGTCAATTTTATGTACCAGCTGCAACCTTGACTGACGGATAGAAAAAATGTGGCAGGAAGTACAATTTGTGACAAAATTGAAATTAATCTTCTACTTCAAAATTGACCTTTAAAAAGATGTACCCTCACACAACAGCAATACCAGCCACGATGTTGCCAATGAGTTTTTTACAATAACTTACAACAAAAACCAAAGGTTGCGCAAATTTTAACATGTGATAACGGGAGAAAAATATGATTTTCCGCCCTCGGGTGGTTTTGGGAGGCTGGTACTTCCTCGGGCGAAAAAGCAGTTTTCCGAAACTCTTTCGAAAAGTCTCCTTTACGAACCTCGTTACGTCCCTCGCCTTCGGCTCGGGTCGCAAACCTCTTGGTTCGCAAACAGAGACTTTTCAAACTCGTAGGAAAACTACTATTTTTTTATCGTTTGTATAGTATTTTTATTTACCATCACTTAATTTTCTTTACGAAACAAAATTACAACAGTTTTTTTATGTACATTTTTTATGCCTAAGTAAATTATTTCTTTTACAAAATGATTTTCCACATTTACAAATAAAATTTTTAACTTTGCTGGTAAGAAATAAATTGATGATTCAAATGTGTTCGTCTTTTGAATTTGTTTCGGCAAATAGTGCATTTACTAATTATAATATTTTATGTTTTTTTTGGTATCGAATGTAGTGTTTTTTTAGTTTTTTATAATCTGACATTCATTACATTTCAAATATTTACTATTATAAACATTAATATAAATTTTCAATAAATTCTCATCTCCAGAAGTTTTTGAGCAGTGTTTACATTTCAATAAATAAGTAGATCTAAAAAAAATAAAACTTTGTTACACACATATGAATAATATAGAAATATACAGATTATTGTCATAGTAAGTATAAGTTAACTATATATATTATCTGTCATACATGTAATACTTTTATTTATAAGTTTATTCTCTTATTGTCTATTAAAAATAAACTCATATTAACTTTTCTTGACTTCAGAATACACTTGATTTTTTAGTAATTTAAAATAAAGGATAGATAAATAACTGCTATTCACGATATAAATTTTTTTTTAAAGATGTGTATCTTTAATCAGTTATAGTTCAAAAATAAAAACTAACTGAACAAAGTACTTATTTGTGTTAATGTTTTCATTTTAAATATTCACTTTCATTGTATAACCAAAAAATATTTACCAAAAAGGCTGGAATTAGTGATTAAAATATCAAGATAATTTATTTCCTTTACCAAAAAAACATCATAACGTATGTTTGACATAAGACTTTCTACCAACCTAAATTATTCATATAAAAAAAGGATTCTTTTCCATTCAATAATATTATTATTTTTAATAAACTTGTTTATTTTACTAAAATAACTTTGATAACTTTTACAGAATGTCAAAAAAATGAAGTGCTAACGAATCTCAGATATTATCAGATATGAAAAAAAAGATGATTCCTTTACATTTACTGAATTTTTTAAATTAAAATTCAATGTAGAAGACAAATCCACGTAAGTTTTTTTGCTTAAGCGTTATCAAGTAATTAAGCATGATGAAAGCAAATCAAACAATGTTCAGCCAGTATTTACAGCGAAATTTGATACAAACTCTGCAAACGTTCAAGATGTTAACTTATCAGCACCTTCCGCCAGGTTTAAAGCAATAGACTATTAGTGTTCTTTGTTTTCTTGAAAAAGCGTCTTTGTTTCGATATTTTTGGTAATGATATTAATTTTTCAATAAATAACGTTATACTTAATTCTCATAACGGATTTACTTATTTTTGGAATAGTAAAGTTCTAAATCATGTAAAAGGAAAAAGAAAAACAACAGCATGGATCTTATTGGGTTAAAAAAATTGTGAGGGGAGCTAAAAGAGGATGAAGGGGGGTGGAGTCGGCTTAACTAAAATTTAACCTATTAAAAACCAAAACCGATAGAATTTTACCTTATTTAGAGGGGAGGTGGTAGGGGATGAGGGTGCTCTTTAAAATAAAGTAGAGAGCTGAAGGGGTGGAGAAGAGGCTAATCAAAAATAAAACCCAATAAAAATAACGTAAAAAGTGATAGAATTTTACTTCATTTAAAAGTGGGCCAAGGGTGGAGGGAGGATGTATTGAATAACCCTACAAAATTACCACATAATCTAGGAAGATATACACATAATGAATGCTATATTATCAAATTAAAAATTGTTAATCAATTGTAGATGTTACAGCCCTAAAAACCACGAACAGACAGAGCTACTGGTGAGCGGAAACAAACAAACTATACTATCAAAAGATACTATGACATTAGGCTATGTAGTCATATCAAACATAGTAAAAATGTTAATATAGTTATTTAAATTTTTTTTGTTTTGTCAATAATTAAAATGTCTGTACGAAACTAAGTCAATTTATCTCTTATAAAAGAATTCCTTTTTATAGAATGTTTTTGACTTTCATGTCATTTTCATTTGTTTTCATAAGAAAATACGAAACTTACTTTTGCATCATGATAAAGCAACATATGAAGAATAAATAAATTTTAAATATCCTTTTATGACACAAGAAGAATTAATTAAAGAGACTAGTCTTACAGAAAATAGATTGCTTGGTTTCAAAGACAACTTAACGTTAATATGTGATGGAATGTATGTTAAACAAGAAAAGAGTTTAAATAATACATACTAACGAAAATCTTTTTTTGAACAAAAAACATCATCGTGTTAGCCTTTTACTGCTCATACCAAAAATAGATTTATTGTTGATGATTGTATTCTATTTAATGCCAACATACTGCAAAAATTTTAAAATATTATTTGAACATCAAAGGAAATCCATGAAATTGATTGCGGAGGCGGCTAAGTCATTGTATAGTAACATTCAAAACATAACCACTCGCCCTAAAAGTTAAAACTTTCTTTCAGAGCTGTTTTACAATTAGTTTTTATAAGTAGCATAAAATAATTTCTATTTAAGTTATGTTTAATTTTAATAGTCCATGACATATGAGAAGTTGTAATTGAACTTCTTTTAAAATTTGGGATCCATTGGTTCAGTAGTTTTTGAGATTTTTACGAGCATACAAACAAACGCTTTCTCTTTATATAATAGTAACATAATGGTTTTAGAAGCCTAAAGCCTTTGCTTGATAATGAAGTGTAATCCAGCTTTGAAACAAGCTTTGATTAAGTTTTTCCAGTCCCTGTCGCTCAGTTATTTCAATATTTCGAGGGAGCAAACTTTGGTCAGTTCTTTATATGCTATGGAGGGCAAGATGATGAGGGCAGATTCGAGAAGAGCCCTTCTTAACAATCCTTTTCTGAACTGTAATTTTAATAAATAGCCGTACATGGGAAATTTCTGTGTGAATTTCTTGAACAGAACGATGCTGCGAAAATTTTCGTTGCCCACGAGTACAGCCATTGGTTACTTAAAATTGGATAAGCGTTATACAGTAGCAAATGAAACGCAGTTTGAAAATTTACCTTTCATTTTACTTTCATTCTTGTGACTGTCAATGAACAAAACATTTGGTTTGCGTTTTGAAACATGACGTTGTGAAGAGAAAGATGCGCATTTAATTTGATTGCCTTTAACTCCTGGCACTCTTGCCTGCACTCTTCCAATTCTAAAGTGGCAGGATTATTGTTGAGGCGGTAATTTTCCAAGTTGCCCTGCTCGTACTTGTTCTGTGTTTCCTTAAAAAGTCCCAAGTTATCTTGACTAACGGCCAATCCAGCGATCTAGAGTTTTCTTATGTGATTTCAAAAGGTGGCGTAGTTGCTCATGTTGTCTCCAAAGCAGCTCGAGCCACGAAAGAAGAAGAACAGTGCTAGTGCAATCTCCACCCCTTGTGTTAATATCAGCTTCGTTACGCAGTAAAGCTTTTATCCCATCGTCGTTCAGGGAACTATCGTGCAACACTTGAGTCATATGCCCTGCATTCAAGCCAGCATCGACGAGCTTTGAGATTCGGCTGTCCATTTAATGAAAGTTGGATGATGTAGTATCAAGTTGGAGAAAACAAAAATCAATATTGATGAGTAACGTTATGCCAGCTTTGTAGATAAACGTAATTAATTTACTACTTAGGAATCCAATAAATTTCGTAAAGTTACAGAAGTTGGGTGGCTCATAGAAGCTAGGCATGCCATAATTTATCAAAAATATTAATTGCTTCACCATTAAATCCATTATTTGAAATTACATACTGTCAAATCTGTTATCAAATTATTTGTTATTTGCAAAATCTTTTTGGTTAATCCGTGAAGTTTGACCATGACAAGATTAATGAAATTTCGAAAGGGGTAAATAATCAGCAAAGCAAAGATAAATGTTTTGTTGATTGACAGGCACAAGAATAAAAGTGAAATGAAAGGTAAATTTTCAAACTGCGTTTCATTTGCTACTGTGGAACGCGTATCCAACTTTAAATAAGCAATACCATCTTGCTTGAAGTCAGAATGTGGAAAAAAATGTTACAAATATTTTTAACAATTTTTCTATTATTAGCATGCAAATCACATAGTTTATAAATTCTTTCAGAATTATTTTAATCTCGTTTGTTTATAAGACAGAACAAACATTTTTGAACCTGTCTCAGAATCAATTTAACAATATGTTTTAAAGTTTAAATTACTTTTGGAGGGTTGAGTAATCAGCAATAAATTCGTCTTAAGAAATTTATGTAGTAAAATATTCGTAAATATTACAGTAAAACAAAAAGAGAAAGATAGAGAGAGTCAGAGAGAGAGAGAGAGAGAGAGAGAAAAAGAGAGAGAAAAAGATAAATTATATCATGAGTTTCAAAAAATATTGTGAATAACAACCACCCATTTTGTAGATAACATCAAACGTTTCTTGATTTATATCCAACCGGCACCACTGATACATTTTGAATCGTATCATACCATGAGATATTTGTATTAACCATACCCTTTTAAAAGCGTTGTCGAATCTCTTCCGACCCTCGAACCTGGAGTCTTAACTCATAAAGCGTCGTGCAATATGTTCAGTGTATCTTACTAAAACTATTGTAAGGAATTCCCAAGTTTTTGTAGATAATACTAAACATATCTCGATTAACATTTAACTTGCCTACTGCTGCACCTTATAGATTAAAAGTGTTGATTTAAATACAATTATTTTATTTCGAAACCAAGTAACTTTCAATACTTGTTTAATTTCCATAAATGATAGTTAAAACTTTAAAATGTAGTTTGTTAAAATTATGTTAATTTGCATATGTATGAAAAATCATTTTTTTCATAACATAAATATTGATCTAAAAACAAACGTACAATTGTAATATTTAGTTATGAAAATTGAAATGACCATAATTCTTATGAAAATTCGATTGTAACAGAAAATCTTTCTTATAATGTCTATACATGTATATATTTCCTTCGGATACTTGATCGATTGTCGTTAAGTAAACGAACTTAGTAACACAGGATTTGGTAGTTTAAGTGTGACTTTTTTTTTAATTCAACAAATTACATATGCCAATATTTTGACATCTTGCTGATGTCCTCTTTAGAGCTAAGCTGTGAAAAAATATTCATAAAAAGCTTTAATAAAAACATAAAAACTGAAAATACATGAACAATAAGAAATTAAAATGCTAATTACCAATACTAGCGCGGATATAACAAGCAAACCTCAATTTCACAGTGCGCAAAGCGCAATAAGACTAATTATTATATATTGATAGAAGTCAAGAAGCATAAAACAAATTTAACTTGGCAAACATTACACAGCAAGCAAAGAAGTTTATACTCTAGATACATGCATCCATAAACAGTATAATATAAATGGGTTCAATTTGTCTGTATTAGACTGTTTGTTTACGTTATTGTTATTGTTTTATTATTGAGTACTGATGTTAATGCACTTCTGAGGTGCCAGATCAGGTGGGTGTGAGTATACAAACCTCTTAAATAAGAAAATAAATATAATAGTGAACTTTAATTACAACTGGTATATTATGAATATCAAGAGTCTTAATTTCCTAAGCAATATTTACACTGAGTTTTTCACGAAATACTAATATTATAAATAATCTTTAAACTTGTATAAAACAATAATGTATCCTGAACTTAAAGTGAATAATAACACTGCGTCTATGACAAACAACCATATAGTAATAAAAAAGTGCATGGAGCCTTGTCCACTGTGTTATGAATCCTTCTGTGATTTATAGGTTATATTTACCTCACAACACGTGTGTTTCATGAGCGGTTTTTGTATGAAACTTACTCTATGTGCATATCAACTTCAAGAGTATGTTATTGATACTGATATGATGTATATGATTAATAATTAAATGTACTGAGTTTTCACGAAAAAAACAGAGCATGATAATAACTAAAGTGAGCTTGAATGTTAACTATTTGATGGCTAGTTAATAACAGGCATGAGCATAACTTGCTGAGAGGCAATTGCCAATCGAAACTTTGAGTACATATAACGATGAGTGATGAAAAAACGTACGAAGAGCAAAAACAGACCAAGCACATACGCCAGCAAGGCAGAAAAGTGCACGCTACGAGAAAACATTCAAGGCTAGTCACGGTTGTAAATCGTGAGCCGTACAGTGCTGCCATCACATCTACTGTGGAAAAGTGTGCGTAATTTGAATGAATACTGCTGCTTGAAGATTCTGAATAGTTAAATACATACATAAACCAATTCAGAAAATTTTTTCCTAAATTTATTTTTTTCTGCGTCCAAAACTTTCACCTCATCAAAGTCAAAGTCATGCCCAAACTCATGTGAATGTCGTATTATAGTCTTAACATTGGTGTTAGTTTCTGACAGATCTAATGTTTTTTTTGATACGTACATAAAAAAGATTCTTGCTGTAACTAATAAAGCACATACCACATTCACAGGAAACTATGGCACCATTCTATCCAACAGGAATCTTGTCCTTCCCTATAAATAAATTTGCAAAAATCGAAAAAGACTACCCTAATGTAAAGAAAAAAATTTTTTTTCACTTAAATTATTTTATAACTGTCGAAAATATGGGAAAACTATGTATGAAATTTCACAGAAAAATCGGTGTGTACTACATACATGTACAAAAATCATAATGGTAATCACTAGTCCCAGAACAAGAGGACATATTATGGAAAATACTATTTCTAGTTTTTATATATTTACCAACCCAAAATTGAGAGTACACGTTTAAAACCAAGATTCTTCATGCTTCTCGAATATTCCTGATTTTGAAAAATGGGTCTGTAAGTTTGAATGCTTTGTCAATTAATGAAAAAATTATAGCTTTTTTTTACGGTATCGAATTGTCCGAGAATAAAATTTAAAAGTCTATTTGAGAAAGAAGATTTAAGATACACATATACTGTCTGCTTAGACTTGGGAACTCTAGTAATAAGGATGCTTAAAAATGAACTTCAACAACAACATGAACAAGAACTTCTAAAATAATCCCACCAATCTATAAGGAGTAACAACCACCCGTGATCCACATTTTTGTTAATACATTGTATGATTGAATGTAGAATAGAATTATTTGAGAAACCATCAGGAACTATAACATGCTGAAGTTGTCGTTTAAGTTTATGGAAATTTTTCATAAAATAGGGTGATCGATCAAGAAACCACATCGAAAAAAGCACAAAACCACTTATCTAAACTATACATGGGTGATTCAAGTGACGAGATATCAATCTAACAGGAAAGTCACTTTTATGTATCTGAATAATTTTGTAAGCCCTAGACACCGAACTTATGTAAATCTTTATGTAAATCTTTTACAACAGGTTCAGATATGTCAGCTGTAATAAAAATCCCTGTGCGTGTCCACATATTTAGAATTTTTTTAACAGAATCTGTGGGAGCATCTTCTTACTTTTTAAAACATTCATTATCCTATAGTAGGTGAAATTACTTAAAATGCCCTTTACTTTATTGGTAAATTCTGTTTTATAAATTATCACTGCAAAGACACCTTTATCAGCCTTATTGTCATACTTAAATCACCAAATTCTGTGTAAATCAGTTTATTTTCTTATAATAAATTGATTTAAAAAAAAATTAAGAGCGCTAAATTTTTTATACCAAATGTTTACTTTACTTATTGTTATTGTCATTTTTATTGGAATTACTTATTCATTCACATGCATTTATTAATATTTGTTTGTTTCGTTTTGGCTTGAAAGTTTGAAAAATTCACATCTCATTTACAATAAACAAGAAATAAAAATCAGAGGTAACAGTGAAAAAATTTTAATGACTTATTCGTTTACACTGGATACTAGTCTATGAGTGGATAGAAGAACCTCTCCTAAAATTTGTTCTTGATCACCTGATTGACTTTTAATTCCTTATAATTTGTTCAAAAAATATGGCGAAATTTCTATGAGCACTAAGAGTTTATTTTTTGATAAATTGTATCATCATGAATTCATAAATTTTAGATTTTCAGAGCTGTTGTTAACAAATAAAATACCCTAGATACAAGCTAATTTAGGGTGGATTTTTTTTTCTTTACAACTGTAAGTCCTGAAAACAATTCTGTAAAAGTAGTAAGTAACGTCAGACGAAAGTAAAAGTTTGTATGGAAAGTAAAGAGATGGGATTTTCTTCAGGAAAGCTTTACAAAAGGTGATTTTTTATATCCAAAAGAACATTGGCAATACAGATTAAAATATTTAGTTTTATAATATTAAGTTAAAAAGTTATCGAAATTAATAGAAACATTTACTTAACTAATGGCATAACTGAAACTTTATAATAGTCATCAAAAGAACTATCAAACTTAAAATATTACAGTTATTTAGACACGAAAAAGTTATATTGAAATATTGAAAGATTAAACTTTCTAGTTATGAAATAATCTTCTTGATTATTTCTAAATAATATGTGTTTAATAAGGGTACATTTTTAATATTAAGTTATTACTTACGAATTCCTAGACTGAAACAAGTAATACTTGTAAGCTTCAAAAATCCAGGATGATTGATGGATGTCTAATTCATTTTGTACATAATCAAAATCTCTTACGCTAGTTGTTAATTTAATCGCATTAGTATTTGTTTTTGATGTAAAATCTTTTCTGTCAAATAATAATTTAACAAACAATGCTTCAACTGTAAAAACTCTTGACATATTACATGTATTACTAAAGAATTCCAATTTTGTGATAAATGATTCATTATTGCTGGCATAATTTTTGAGAGCTTTGTTGAGCTTTGTAAAATCACTGTAACTTGTATGTGAGGAAAGTGGAGATATCTGAAATAATAGATCATTATAATAAACGCAACTGTATACAGTATGTAACAATAAAATTTATGTTTTTATCAAATATAGTTCCTCCACAGTAAAAAAATGTCAAGTGAATATTCACGGTGCTATAAAGACTGTAATAGACAACACAAGCCATTAATTAATAAATCAATTTTCCGATATTAAATTGTTGTAGGGGTTTTAGCAAGAACTAGCTCTTTTCGTTCCTCACCACTCTATCCAGCCACCCCCTATCTTCCTGTAAATAACGTAATTTTTCCTTCACTTTGATCATAAAATGACAAGACTTCTTCATGCTTCTTCCCAGCCTGCAAAGTTCCCCTTGATAAACCTGTCTCCAAATCAACCTCCCCTACCACAATCAACGCTTAAAAGAGACTCTCCTTAGCACTACAAATGATAGACTTATAATAGTTGTGAGGTATAAGGTATCTACATGAATATGAGATAGTCAAATAATGCTGTATTATATATAGTTGCATTGTTTTAACCAGGTACTACCTCCTCTTCGCTACTTTTTAGCTCCCCCAAAATAATATATTTATTTTTTTATCTTTAACATAAAATTTGTTGGTATATATTTGTGTTGATGCCCTTTAGTTTTTTAAGTGACGAAGTTTTTTTCCATTGTTTCGTAATTTCGCTTATAGCAACCATTCTCATAAACTGTACGAATTAGCTTAAGTCTAAATAAGTTACTAAAAAATTAGATCAACTACGTAATATTCTTGTATTATATAGTAATTTTTAAGGGTCAATCCACAGAATCGCCCAACTTCATACAACCCCCCTCAGCCGCCCCAAATCTACCTTCTAGATAAGGAAAATTTTTTTTTAGTTTTACCTTATTTTAAATGGGCTCAATTTTTGTTAAGCCCCTCTACAGCCCCTCTCAGCCAGCCGCCCGATTTTTAAGGGCGCTCCGCAGCCCTCTCGTCCACCGTTCTTAATGAGGTAAAATTCTATCGGTTTTTACTTCATTTTTATGAGGTTGAATTTTTTTTAGCCCACTTCCACCCCCACTTACCTCTCAAAATCATATAACCTCATAATTAGATAACTCAATAAGCCCCCTCACAAATTTTAAGAATGCCCTTCAGCCACATCTTTAAATAGAGTTAAATACACTTTTTAAAACACCTCCCTCAGCCCCCTTAAAATTTCAAAAAAAAATATCTGAGCAACGCTCCCATGTTTGTTCTAGCCCTCGTTAGCCACCTTTCATCGATTCCTTAATGATAATTTAATCTATATGATTTATTACTATATTTCTACACCACTCTTAAGGTAATGATGAAGCATGTTGATTTCCTCATTTTTAATTTTGAATAAGTTTACTAATTGCATTATTCCGTATCAACGTAACAATTGTTTGAATTTTTTAATTAAGGTCATGCAGAGATAAGCCTTTACAAGTATTGTTAAAAAATCCAATTCAGTAATTTATATAAATATCACTATCACATTTGTCAACACCCTTGTTAGAAGTATGATCTATACTGTTATATGTTTTGGATTGTATTATTACAAATAGAACAGGGCAAAAAGGATTTTTAGAATTGTTTGTAACAGATTCAAGTGTCACGTGACACATTGGCACTAATGATGCACAAAAGAAAAGATCATTGTAATATTGAATAAAATATCTAAAATTATCATCGCTGTAATAGTTGCTTTAATTAATTATCATGCAGACTTAAAGCAGGTAAAAATATTCTTCCACGTTTACAACAATTGAATATCTGTCCATCACTTTGCAAAAACTTTTCAGAACAAAATTTGCAATGTTAATGTTCCAGAATACTACTCATTTTAAGTCAGTAACAAAAACTTGGGTGAAATAGAAAAGAGTTGAAAGTAATTTAACAATAGACGAGCGGCATCAGCTCAGTAGTAAGCACGCTTGTTATTGATACAACGCTGTTCTAGGGATCATGGGTTCGATTCCCGGTAAGTGCAGATTTTTTCAAAAACTATTATGACCGGAAAAAGTTCCTATGTAACCCCGGCTGTTTTGGGACAGATTTTTTCATGGGATTTTCCTTCAGAGAAATTCCAGAGTTTTTTTCTTATCTCTCGGGTCTTCGGGCCTGGGTGAATACGAAACAGTATTAGGGTGTTAGTGCTATAGGTAAATATTAGCGGATCCGATGCTAGGCCAGGATCGCCGGCGTTACTGGCGAGGAGTGGTCCCTGAAAGGTGGGGCTTCTCCGGGGATGTTTATTAGCCTTGGTCCGATGCTTCGGCAAAGAGCGTCGGCTTGACCAGCGAGGAGTGGAATTGGGTGCGGCACAATACACCCCCCATACATAGATGGTGAGTGGGTGACCCTGGCGACTAGGATAATAGGCTGTCATGGTAACCCGTAAAAAATAAAAATTAACAATAGGTTCACTTGAAATAATGTCTCTAAAGGACTTGTAGCGTTTTTTTTAAAACTAATTTTAAATCGCATTAATAGAGCAGCATCTTTTGAAACGTTAAGAACAGTTGCCGGAATAATTTACAGTACATTTGAAGATGCTGCTATTGCTTTAGGTTTATTTGTACACGATTTCCAAATTCATATTATTTCTGAAGAAGCATGCAACAATATGCTGTCATGCCCATTTATAAATTTTTTGCGTGGTTTTCAAAGTCTGTAGATATTTGTGGCAAAAATTTTTAGAAAAAATTGAAATTATTTTCATTAAAGATTCTTAAAAAGATAAAGTAAATTATCAGCCTTATTGTCATACTTAAATCACCAAATTCTGTGTAAATCAGTTTATTTTCTTATAATAAATTGATTTAAAAAAAAATTAAGAGCGCTAAATTTTTTATACCAAATGTTTACTTTACTTATTGTTATTGTCATTTTTATTGGAATTACTTATTCATTCACATGCATTTATTAATATTTGTTTGTTTCGTTTTGGCTTGAAAGTTTGAAAAATTCACATCTCATTTACAATAAACAAGAAATAAAAATCAGAGGTAACAGTGAAAAAATTTTAATGACTTATTCGTTTACACTGGATACTAGTCTATGAGTGGATAGAAGAACCTCTCCTAAAATTTGTTCTTGATCACCTGATTGACTTTTAATTCCTTATAATTTGTTCAAAAAATATGGCGAAATTTCTATGAGCACTAAGAGTTTATTTTTTGATAAATTGTATCATCATGAATTCATAAATTTTAGATTTTCAGAGCTGTTGTTAACAAATAAAATACCCTAGATACAAGCTAATTTAGGGTGGATTTTTTTTTCTTTACAACTGTAAGTCCTGAAAACAATTCTGTAAAAGTAGTAAGTAACGTCAGACGAAAGTAAAAGTTTGTATGGAAAGTAAAGAGATGGGATTTTCTTCAGGAAAGCTTTACAAAAGGTGATTTTTTATATCCAAAAGAACATTGGCAATACAGATTAAAATATTTAGTTTTATAATATTAAGTTAAAAAGTTATCGAAATTAATAGAAACATTTACTTAAC
>NW_019379901.1:0-10866 GCF_000648655.2 Copidosoma floridanum | reverse complement strand
CACTCACGTGAATAAAATTTATCTTGTAAGAAATCTATTTTAGACACACTTATTCAGGAGGCAAAGTTAAATATACTTCCTTTACATAGAAGGATTGAGGTTATTTATTGGGTATTTAGTATAATGTGCTTTAGCGTGACGGAGTGTATTGTAGAGTATTCAGGGTTTTAAGACAGTAAATAACAAATTGCTTTTTACAGAAATTTTCTATGTTAAACTTGGGAAAAGAAGGAATTTCGTGGCCGTTGTAACAGTGCTTAAGCCACCTGTCGAGTAGAAAAATTTATTACTTGCCGACAAAAAGTTAAGTATATAGTAGGAAGTGGCTGGAGAAGAATACAACAAATATTGAAGCGTTGCTCAGACAAAGTGTTTAGAAATTGTGAGGGGGCTGAGGAAAGTGTCTTCAAAAGTGTAAGGAGAGCTGAAAAGGGGGGGGGCAAAATTTAATTTAATTAAAATTGACATAATAACCGATATAATTACATCTCAATTAAAAATGCGGCTGAAGGGAGTTATTTGAAATTATGAGGAAGGCGTGTTGGGTTATCCGATTATCATTGGGTTGTAAAATTGAGATAAGGGCTAAAGGCGGCCAGGGGGTCGGGGGGCTTAACAAAAATTTAACCTAATAAAAATAAGTTTAAAACCAACAGAATTTTACTTTCATGAGTTGGGAAGTTTAGGGCACTTGACTTTGGTTGAAATGCCATTAAAATCAGAGTTTACTATATAGAACTAGTTTATGTACATAAAAATACTTAACTAGGGATTTTAGAGGCCACTGACCAGAATTTTAAAGTCAATTTTTTTAAATGACAATTTTCTGTAGGCAAAAGTAAGCACTAAACGGAATAAGCTTATCGTTTTTTCGAAAAATTGAGATTTTGAGAATTGCTTTGAGAGTTTTTCACAATGGAAACCGTAAATTTAAAGTTTGCTTTAACTTTTAATCTGATAATAGTGATAAATATGATAACTAATAATATGACTGTAGTGAAGAGATGTGGTAGTTCAGATTTAAACATTACTGTAGTACGTAATTAAAAATGGAAAAGATGCAGAGTAATACCATCATACTATCCAAATTTCTAAAAAGTACTACACTAAACGATATTCCACATACAACTGTAAAATTATTCTATCCTCAATTACAATTTATTTCAAATGATATTACTTACTAACACATTTTTATCAAATTATTAGCTTACGATTATAGAACAGAATTTCAGAAACGAGATCCACTACATGCACGTTTTTTTATAACATTAGATCTAAACAATAAAGTTGCTCTCTCTCCTCTAAAGACACAGATAAAATAATATAATGCTGAAATACTTTTTAACAATTAACATCTTGCGAAATTAATTACTTAACATACGCTGCATAGCCTTCAAAGATACGAAGTTTAAATAAACGTAGTAATAACTATGTAAAAAATTTCCTTAACTTGTTACTTTAATAACATTGTTAAAGAAAAATGGTTACGTACAGTATATTTTATAATTTAAAGTTATAGTGATTTTCGATGCAACCACCTAAAACAACCCACGTAACATGAAATGCATAGAAAGTCTACCTCCACGTGGTGCATTTTAGGTAAAAGAAATGACTTGCATTAACACATAGAACTTATTTGTATTATATTATTCAAATCCTATAAAAATAATGTGTGTTAATGTGGCCATATTAGAAATGTTTTACGAATCAGCTTAATAGTTTTTAATGAATACTACTGTATTGTACTGTATTCGTAATACAGTAGATATGTAGTAAGGAAACTGTGAGGTTGTAAGTGCGAAAGAAAACGTTACTGTTGTGTATACATCAATGAGTATGTGAAGCTGCGTTGTACTTTTTTTTATTTTACTATTCTGTAAATCTGCTGTAACATCTTGCAATTTGTTCAGCCCTGTTTCCTTAACTGTGTGGCTAATAATAGTAGACCGAATAGTATGGCTGCGGCACCACCGCTGTCTAGCTGATATTGAATTGGTTATGTGTGAAATTCCAGTCAGCTTATTCGCAGCATCAGCATTAATCGTTTGCTCAAGAGTGAGATCAATCGCTTGTTTTGAGAAAGGTTTTGGTGTTCTTTTTATTCCAAGTGATCCCTTCTCAAAGTTTTCTCGTAATCCTGGATGCGTCTCGACAATTTTCATCAAATTATCAAGTATCTAACTAAATAACGCGCGTAGTTTGGTTGATTGAAAGTAAAATATAAATTAACAATGTTCGACAGCGCAAGTTTATACATCTCAAAATTACCGGTTCGGATGCTCCTATTGAGTAGTAAGTAGTAATCGATGAGTTTGATGTAAATCATATAATACTGTGCTGTCTTGCCGTGTTTGCCTTTCAGTGTTTGCATTTTGAATTGTTCGTATTTCTCGAATATTTCTTTTACTTCAGCTTGTTGAATCGATGGTTCAGATGATCTTGTTTGCTTTGAAAACTGTATTAAATACGTTTTAAATTCCACGGGTAAATCAATGTTCTTTTTTTGGACGAAATTTTCAAAAGGCAGCATTTTTAAAGCCAATATTATCATAGGATGAAGACGTTTGCATCTATTGAAATGTTTTCCAGTAATAAATCCGTTAATTGATCCGTTTGCAATAACTTCTGCATTTACCATGATAATAGATAAGCCACAGTTATCAATAAATTTACCTACTGTTTTGAAAAATGCCATCATAATGTGGAATGCACCAAGGTGAATAAATAAAATATCGAAAAATCCTTTCTCTGTACTTTTAATCTGCAGCGCAATTTTCGCAATAGCAAGATCGTACGTGACTTCGATGTAATCTTGTCCACATTCAAGAGACACTTTTTTACTTTGAAGCATGGTCTCGTACACAACATCATTATTCGTCGGTGAAGCATTAATTGTTGTTGAATAACAAATGATTTGTTTGGGGAATTTATCATCATACAACAAACTATTAAAACCTACCCACATTGGGGTACCAGGCACATTCAAATAGTGCGAAAGCATCCATGCAAAATCAATTTGTTGTGTTGATTGAAGATTTATATTACTTAAGCGCAAAGACGAATCAAGCGGCATCATACATTCAATAAGTTTTGGTCGCTTTGCATATTGTTCTCTTTCGCGTTCGATAACATCAAAACTTCGCCTATGTTTGCCGGATTGTTGTGTCGAAACTGCAAGATTGCTCACATTGCTATTTGTCTCAATATTACTAGCAGCTGCTTGTCAACAGCACTGTTTTCATTATCAACAACTTCCTGGTGAGAAACATTATATTCATCAAGAGTTTCTTCCTCCTCAGCAACATTGTTATCAACGTGCTGCAGCATCTAATATATTAATTTTTTCTACTTCGTTTTGTATCATAATACCTTTGAGTGGTTTTACAAGAGCCTGACCTTTAAAAGATATTATACTGATTTGTTTCGAAAATTTTTTTAGCAATCTCTCTTTTAAATAATACGGTTTCAAACTATACATTGAAATGTCTTGCTCGTTATTTTTTAAGTGATTGACAAAAATATCATTTAATAATTTTAAAAAGAAAGACTGCTCTTGACGCACAATATTTTCTTCAACAAACTTTTCCACTACTTCATAAGCTTCTGCGCGGATATCTCTTGTAAAATGCCAATCAGTTCTTTCTTTGTCTTTTGCTAAGCTTGATTTCCACGACGTAATATATACATTCTTACAACTTTTATTACAGTAGTACTCTTGATCTGGTGACAAGTTCTGGAGTTTTTGGTTCATACCGGAATCGCCACTGTCTGTCGCAAGTTTTTTTATTGAATCGCGTCCAATTTCTGTTAAAACAGATAATTTCTCTTCGCAGCCTTTTACCTTTTTCCTGCTTTTCCCACAAAAAAAACAGAAACAGATATTTTGGTTATCTGTTGAAACTATATAAGCTTCGACAGAAACGTCTAAGGTTTCGGCAGCTTGCGTGTTTCAGTTGATCTCATGGGGATTGCCGCTGGAAATAGTGTCGGCGTCGGGCTCGGCATTGTTGCTGGAAACGGTGTCGGCATCGGGCTCGGCATTGTCGCTGAGTGGAATATTTTCGATCGTTCCACCGGCCCTCGCGTTCTAATAAACATCGTCGCCTTCTTGTAGCCTAATAAATATTTAACTCGTTAGTACAATATATCTACATGTGTAAGCGAATTTTTATTAATTTGACGGTTACTAACAATTTTTAACACAATTTTCGAAGTGTAATTAGTTATTTTATTTAAAGTAGAAAAATTTATTGACTAAATTTCTAAAAACAACAATAAAAGTAATAAAGCTTCATTTAAATTCACGCTTATCTACATTTTTATTTTACTTCAGTATTTTACGATTTAAAAATTTCCCGCTTAACTGACGGCGTTGCTAACAGCGCTCTCAAAAGTCGTTTAAAAGTCCACGCGATTTAAAATTGGATAGGTAAATCAGAGATAGGTTAGAAAAGTTAATCAAAGTTAGAAATAATTTAGGTACGGCAATACTGAGGGAGATGCTGTTTCTGCCCACTGACTTTCACAGCTTAAATACAATCTGATACTTTAACAGACCGTTGCTGTCATAGTCGAGTTGACTAACTCTTTTGCCAGCGCGTTGAATCTGAAAAACTCAGGTTTAAGACAGACTGCCGAGCAACCTTTTTTTTTTGCTCTATTTCAATGCTTCAAATTAATATAAAATTATTTTTTTGGCTTCTATTAGTGCTTATGTATTAAATAAAAACTATTTGTGCAAAATATTTTGTTTAGAAATAAAGAGTAATAATTAAGTAAAGAATAATACTGTTTCCACATCACCTAGCGGTAAGTATGTCGGTGCCTTTTTTTAATAAAAAATAATGTTATTATTATAATGACTAGGTAGTCTAAGAGGAATAAATTATATTGGATTAATATTTTAAAGAATTGTTTACGATTTGACGACTATTCTAGCTCTCAATTTTTTCTTCGTATGATTTTCCACGAAGGCTTATTTCACTCGTTATTATGCCTGTATCAATTCAGAGTGTAGTAAGTTAATGGTAAAAAAAACGTTGAACGCAACAAATGGAATACTGATGTATGTTAAAAAACCTAAGTATTATTAGGCCTAATTAGATTGTACAATAAAATTATATCTACATTATCGATTCAGACATTTAAAATCTATTAATAAATTATTTAAGCAGAACATCTAAATATGAATAGTTAATGAGCACGTTTGTAATAGCGCATTGACGAATATAACACTGACTATTACGCGCACAAAAAGCAAACGAAAAAAGCCAAAACAGATGTGAGTGAAAATATTCACAAGATTATTTACTTTGAGATTTATGTTTCGGAGTGATATCAACTTTATGTTTATACCTTCGTGAATTGAATAAATCAAGATCATTTTTGTGTTTCTACAAAATGTAATGCAGTTAAGCCGCGGACAAAAAACAAGGCTAAATAAAATAAATTCCATTGAATAAATCTATTTCCATTTCATTTTTTTTTTTTTTCTTGAAGTCGGTAACAATAGAAAGAACTCTTTTTGGCTAAGCATTAGAATGCGGCAAGGTTAGAATACCTTGGATCAATATTTTTAAATTTGGAAATAATAAATTACTGTTTTCAGAACGCATGCCAACAATTTTATTCCAAAAAATATTGATTTCAAATTGACACAATTGTGCTCCATTGTTAACAAAATACGACGGAAACAACGCAATTTTATTTTTTAATAATTTCTAGTTGACATAGATGTATGGAAAAGACTTTTCTTTTAAGACTTTACTATCTTGAGCTACCTTGGGATTTTAACTCTAAAATTTGTTGCTCAAAACATTTGCAAGTTGTAGAAAATAACACGGGACGGGGAATAAATACATGTCATCAAAACAAACAACTCGCGGCCAGTTATTACAAGTGGAGGTGGTCTATGTTGGAAACTACTCAAGGAAAAAAAAAAAAAAAGGAGTAGTCAACTAATAACATTTCTTTCCCCTCCTTCCGATGTTCTGTATTTCTTTTCAACTTACTAATAATTTTTATAGGAAAATTTGATTATCATATGTCTGAAGCCTTGTACTTTGTTGTGTAATTATCGACGACTAGTCACAAAATTTGTTTAGTAAGGTTTGTAAAAAAACTAATTAGTTCAATGGTAATAAAATATTTTAAAAAATGGTTCAGAAAAATAGTCGATGATTATTATAATACTAAAAAAAATTACCTGGAAAAAATGTGAGCTTGTTTTTAGTTAGTATTAAATCAAATTACAGGACATAGTAGCAATACGATTAGAGAGTCCGTACATTGATCGTAAGAAGTGCATTCGATATAATTTTATATAGTTCTTTAAGAAATTTCTAAGAGTAATTTTTTTCGTGAAAAAAAAAAAAAAAAAAACATACCACGATGAGGGGTGGAAATGATGTATATTTCTTTGGTATCATAAAAAATTAATTTCATCATTTCTGAAAAAAAGGATTTTTATAGGATAGTTGCGCTAGCCTATAGCTTGCAAGTCTCTAGAGTGCTGAACTCTACTTTGAGGGGAATGCCATTCCGTCTGGGATCACTGCTCTAAACGGTAATTCGGCATATTTCACCACTAAGAGCACTGCTCGACTTAAGCGCAACATCACCTCAGTCAGTAGAAAAGCTACAAATTGTAGATGTGTCATCCTTACCAGAAGTTATGGACATATCTATTTCTCCACGGCCACCTGTCGAATCGTCTCCAGAAATAGTATGTAAAGTTTATCATTTATTCAAAAAAGAGACAAGAGGCCACAAGTAACAATAAAATGAAAAAAAAGCATGCTGCGTACTAAAATTGGACTAAAATACAGAATCACTTAAATTATGATATTGTCAATAAATTGTAAATAAATTGTAAAATATATATTGTATTTAAGTTAAGTAATGTTATGAATACATCAACATTTAAAAGAGTTTAAAATCTTAAAATTTCTTACCCTAATATTTTCCAAAGCATCAACGAACTTGCTACCTGTATTATACGACCCAGTGTGTATGGCCTTAGGTCTTTAAAGAATGACACTCACGTGAATAAAATTTATCTTGTAAGAAATCTATTTTAGACACACTTATTCAGGAGGCAAAGTTAAATATACTTCCTTTACATAGAAGGATTGAGGTTATTTATTGGGTATTTAGTATAATGTGCTTTAGCGTGACGGAGTGTATTGTAGAGTATTCAGGGTTTTAAGACAGTAAATAACAAATTGCTTTTTACAGAAATTTTCTATGTTAAACTTGGGAAAAGAAGGAATTTCGTGGCCGTTGTAACAGTGCTTAAGCCACCTGTCGAGTAGAAAAATTTATTACTTGCCGACAAAAAGTAAAATCTTTGCTTAATAACCAATTTTTATGGTATAAGCTAGAATATTGGAAACATTACCTATGAAGGAGCACTTAAATATTTAAAAACTAACTGGTTGACGAGCAAATGGTTTTCCTCAAGGGTCTTGAAAAAAAAATACCTGAAAGAAATAGTATCATGCAAGTAAGTATATATATGTATGCATACATACATACGATCAAATTATAATAAAAGTGTTGGTCATTCATGTTTTACAGATGTGACTATTGTGGAGTTTGACGAATAAAGTCGTTTTTTACCTAAAAATTTTTTTGACAATGGTAGTAAAAATCTGTTAGAATACGTAAATTATAATTTTAAAATAAGATGTATAAATGATTTTTAAAAGTAAAATTGCGCTTCTAAGCTATCCAACCGCCTGATTATAATCACAAGAGCGGCTCAGGCACTCGAAAAGAAAGAACACTGCATCTTGCTCATGGAGAGAGGAATTGCGCAATCTTACGCAGCACTGTGGGTTGGCATATGTCACTAGTTCTGACAGAGAAGAGTTATAAATACAAGTTGTATCTTATTATAATCTCAGTTTTATCAATCTAACACGAGTAGTAACAGCAACCGTGAAGAAAACAGCCTTGTCAAATAAATAATATATTACAAGAATCATTTAAGATCTTAAAAGAATACAAACGTTGATGGCCATTGGATAATCAAGCCACCTTGCAATTCCAATATTTATCGTTTGATACAAGAAAGCATAATAATCACCAGATAGTAAGAATCCACGGAATCGAATGGTTTGAGGGTGATGTTACTTTAATTAGACTTGAAGTATCGTCATATAACTATTACTAAGGAACTCCAAAGAATTTATACTTACAGAAGAGATGAAGCTTAGTTCATTAGTTCAATCCGGACACGAAGTTTACGATTTGTCCCAAATCTATCGTCCTTTCAAAGACTTCGAAGACAAAGTCTCTTTTTCAGTACGCCTTACATACGGGAAAAACCATTTTGAAAAGAAGAAACTATTTTGTGCCTTACATAAAGCGCATTTCATAAAATAATGGTTTCTGACTAGCATATCAATCAAGTCACCAAAACAAGACAGCGATTTATATTAGGCAGCATATAAACGCCTTAAACGACAAAAGCAACATCCTATATGGATGACTAGCTACGACGTGGTTAGTTAAGCGTAGCATTTGATAAAAATAATACTGATAAAACTTATTCCTGCATATTTTTATGTATTTTGAGGGAAAGATGTTTAACAAAACGAATTTTATAAATCATGCAAGTTTTGCCAGTTTAGTTTTGTAAATCATGTACATTTTCAATTTAATATAAACTGATTTTAAAAAATAAAACAAAAAACGTTTAACAATTATTTTCCTACGACTCCAAATCCTACATTATCATGTAACGCTCTCGCTAACACTAACAAATTTTATATGCATATAACTATCACGCGCACAAGCTGCACACGATTTCGCACATTCAAACAGCGCGCAAACCAGCGCTGCAGACGACTTATGTACGTTGCAGTGCGCATAAACCCAAGTAGAAATTGAAAGTGGGCCCAAACTTGGCTGCCACGCCACCCACCTTGGCCGCAGCTTGGCACCTGACTTGGCCTCCAGTGGTTTTGTAATACGGCGCTGACTTGGGCGTAGCTTGGTCTGACTTGGCATGACTTTCACCCAGGAATGGCCCACTTTCGTCTGCAGATCAGTATAATACAGTGACGTCTATTGATAAGTATACAAATAGTATGACATGCGCGCGCGCAGACAAACATGAATATGTACACAAACTAGCATGCTCATATATAAGCATTGCTTATATGAATTACTTCAGACGAAAGTGGGAGATTACTGGGCGAAAGTCATGCCAAGTCAGGCCAAGCTGCGCCCAAGTCAGTGCCGTATTACAAACCCACCTGTGGACAGGCTTTGTTGCTTGATTTGGACCATGCGTTTAAGCTGGGCTGCCCACTCTCAATTTCTACTTGGAAATAGCGCACGCAAACTCAAGCAGTGCTGCAGGTGGCACACGCAACCTCAAGCAGCGCACGCGGAAGGAGTGCGAGGAAACCACAGCTCCTGTTTGCCCATTGGCTGCAATAGGGACTACTCCACCTGAAAAGAGAAGTTTGCTCGTCACGAAGAAAGTTTGGGCAGAAATTGCGTAGCGATTCAAGCCCACCTGAGCTGGAATTTATAGCTTATCTACTACTTGATGTTATATTTTGATGCGTCATTGACTTTTGGTTTACTATGTGTTTGTTTTAATGTATATATATTTGAGTAAATGCATATGCAAATCCACGTCTTTTAAATCTGAATTGGTATCGGATGCATGTGTTGTGCTGGCCAACTCCTATTTATTTTTTGTAATTTTTGTGATTGGGTCTTCGGCCCATTAATTAAAAAAATTAATAAATATATACAGGTATAATCTCATTCACATAACGCAGATGAAGTTTCTCCCTCTTGTTTTTAAGGTGAATAAATAAAATATCGAAAAATCCTTTCTCTGTACTTTTAATCTGCAGCGCAATTTTCGCAATAGCAAGATCGTACGTGACTTCGATGTAATCTTGTCCACATTCAAGAGACACTTTTTTACTTTGAAGCATGGTCTCGTACACAACATCATTATTCGTCGGTGAAGCATTAATTGTTGTTGAATAACAAATGATTTGTTTGGGGAATTTATCATCATACAACAAACTATTAAAACCTACCCACATTGGGGTACCAGGCACATTCAAATAGTGCGAAAGCATCCATGCAAAATCAATTTGTTGTGTTGATTGAAGATTTATATTACTTAAGCGCAAAGACGAATCAAGCGGCATCATACATTCAATAAGTTTTGGTCGCTTTGCATATTGTTCTCTTTCGCGTTCGATAACATCAAAACTTCGCCTATGTTTNAAGTTACAAGTGTCTTTCATTGAGTCCTATACAAATGATTAATGAGCATTCTTATACATGTATGAGACTGACAAAATTAATCGACATTAAATTTGTTGTCAACTAAACAAAGTTTCTTAAAGTACTGAATTAGAAATAATAATTGGTGCTTCAAAAAATTTCAATAAAAACAATGTAAAAACCGTACTAAGATAATGAAATTTAACATTTAACAGCTTGTACACTGTCATTTAGATGTCCACCGTCAAATCAAGTTCATCTATCATTTAATTGAATCAATATGTTTTTGTATGAAAAAAAGTAAACTGCAGGGTGAGCATGTAATTTGTATTAATTCCTTAGTGATTATTTAAAAGTTCCTCAGAATTAACTTACAAATCACATGTTCATATTGTAAACTTGATATCAATTGTGAATGAGAGATATTTTTAAGGTGACATTTGTATCTTGATTTATATAGCTATCCAACCGCCTGATTATAATCACAAGAGCGGCTCAGGCACTCGAATAATAATTAAGTAAAGAATAATACTGTTTCCACATCACCTAGCGGTAAGTATGTCGGTGCCTTTTTTTAATAAAAAATAATGTTATTATTATAAT
>NW_019379900.1:110142-168018 GCF_000648655.2 Copidosoma floridanum | reverse complement strand
AAATAAGATTAGGAAACAAATCACTCACGATTAAATTTTAATGAAAATTTACACTAAATTAACAATAAAATGGTGATTTCTCGCTCTTTTGCATGATAATAGAAAATTTTGAGGTTATACTGACAAAAGGTGAAACACAAAAGTTGTAGATCCTTTAATTATCTACAGCTTTTACTTTTAATTTTTTTAATACGAGGTACAGATATTATTTTATACTCGAAAAACACTTTTTTACCATTACGCGCTACATAAATTAATATTTTATCAATATCAATTGAAAAGTCTCCATATTTTAAAAACATGATTATGACGTAGAATTTGACGCAGAATACGATGGTAATAATAAAAACTCGATTCATTTTGGGGGNAATGGAAGGAGGGTAAGGAGAACTCACTGCACCATCAATAGCTCAAAGGTTACTTAAGCGCCAAGCTCAAGAAAAACAAAGTTCCCCTCCTCCTGACAGACCTACGGCCACTTCAAACTTTGATGATACAGAAATTCTAGATACATCGGAAGATGAAGAGAACCAGCAAGCACCGATACCACAAAGAGATAAATCTCTACTTCCTAGTCTCTTGAACACTAAACCAGATTCATCATCCACTTTAATCAGAATAGATAATGAGTCACAATAAGAAGCCATTACTGGAGCCAGTGACTTGGAAGAAATATTTAACCCTTTAGCACAATCATCAACTTCTACAACTTCTACAACAAAAAAAAATCGAAACTGCACCTCGAAAATCAGTGGGACTTAAGATTGAAACTGACTCATCAAGTACATCAGAAGATGAAATGGTTGCTCAAATAAAGCAAAATCCAAAGCTGCAATCTATCGCTCACAGATCAACGCATGAAGATGCTTTGGAAAGCATTTAGGATGAGAATGATGATAAACAATATCCTTTAACGAATAGGTTGAAAATTCAAGTTTTGCTAACCCATCTTTATATAGGGATTATTACATACCGTCAGGAACGACAGGAAATAACAAACCAGAGTCAACCGAAACAAATTTTCAAAATTTAAAAACTTCATCTAATAATGCACTAGACTATTTCGATGACTCTGAAAATTCTTCAAACTCTGAAAATACATCATTGCATACAGCTACTGGATTTACACGATATAAATTGGTATACGGCAGAAAAGTACGTCCACCAAATCCATATCCAACCGAAAATCAATTACAGTCTTATAATAATTATCTTATTGATTTGATTTGTTGTTTAAGAGACATGCATGAAAAAGCTCATATGAGCTCATCAAATGTAAATATAAAAGTAAACAAAATTATGCATGCTAGGCTTCAGAATTTAGAAGTTGGTATGAAAGTTTACGAATTAAAAAAACCGCGAAAAGGAAAATTAGACAAACATTATAATGGAATTTTCGGAAATACTAGTTTAAATAAAAATAATTATAACATAACACTAAGGTCAGAAAATGGGACAATAATTATTAAACATTTAGATGAAATAGAACGCTTTTACGAATGAGATGTTTCTGATGATTTAGAAATTTCAACAACTTAACGTGATTATTCTTAGACAACTCATAATGATATTTATTACAACAAAAGAACTCTTGACATATTCAATGGACAACCCTTCTTCGAAAAGCTTTGATGAAAATCAAGAAATTTCCAACAATCCCGAAATTTATTATAAGTACCGGAATGAAATTCTCCTCATCCGGACACAATTGACAATGACTGTACTATTGGATTGTGAAAATCTTGCAAACGATAACGAAGAATTAGCTTTTAAAATGTACGATTTATCACACCACTTTTGTGAACCATTACATACGAACCAATGCGAGAAATTAATACCTCAGTCACACTTATCCAAAAACAATTACTTAAAAACATCAACTTATTACAATTCGAAATACAATAATTATACTCACCAACCATTGAAGTTTTTGACTCATGAATAACCGAATTTCATAGTATGAAAAAAAGGGGTGCCCCTCTTAAACTCGTGGGTTAGATGTCTAAAAAAATTTTTGTAACAATGGACACAAACGTTCAGAAGAAATTGCTTTTGAATTTAACAATATCTATGTAGAAACGGAAAATATTTCTGTCCTTGTCGCAAACCAAATGCACATCGTACGATCAAACTTAGAAACGCTTTACAAGGAAATGAAACGAACAAAAATTAATATTTTAGAACTCACTCAACAAATACTGGAACTAACCAAAAATACCACGTATTTATCAGAACAGAAAAAATTTGATACAATCTTACAATTAATTGGCATATAGGTCGTACATCGTATAAAACATTAATTAACGCAATCGAAACTACTGCCGAAGGTCATCTCCACCCCCTTCTACTCTCATCAGAACAATTAAGTCGTATAGTAAAGGAAATTCACTCATTCAGTAACCAACATTCTTTACCAATAGACGGAGCATGAATCACCGTTGCTAAATTACACATCTTTTCTTGTACAACATCTGTAATGAATGACGGACGATAAGCAGTTGGAATTACATTTACTTTATTCGGAAATGACAAATATGGCACTTACATAATGTATTACTACCCATGTCACACAACATGTATCAAAACTTACAAGGTTACGTCAGTATCAAGCTCATAAAAGACTATTTAGTTATAAACCACCATCAAGGAGATTATTTTCTAGCTTATACAGACGACATAAATAAATGTATACACCAAAGCTAATTATTATTATGTAAACCTACCTATGCAATAATGAAAGGAATCGACGATGCTACTTGTGAAACTCTCCTTTTTACTAAACCTATAGAAGAGGCCCTAAGAAAATGTGAAATTATGTTATATAATTGGGAAAAATTCTACTAGAACAAGTTTGAATACACTCAGAAGTAGCTATAATTTACTAGAGATTCTCTCACACTTCGTCTAGTTTATGATCATGATCATCGCCAAGAATTGACGTTTAAGGCACCAGAATTTAATTACCAAGCGGGCAGTGCACAGCACATTTCAGTGATGTCACCTTATATGTCATAAACTTAATAAAACGAAATTACACCTACACGTGCAAACCCGAATTAACCCTAAATCTGTCATTACTATTGTCTTAAGATGTACTTTCTCGTTACAAGACACTTGCTTTAGAGGAAGAAGAGCCAATAATAGTCACAAAATGGGCTAAATCATATGACGCGCTGTCATTACAAGATATCAAAAGAAAACTAAGAGAAATTGCTAATCACAAAAAAGAAAAATCCCTAGAAAAAATCTATCTTGCTACATCATTTAGAGAAAACTTAAGTATAGTTATTAGCATACTTACAAATTATCAAATGTGTTTAAGTTGGTCACATAAAATCAGAAATCAAAGGACACACACTATAGATTGTCCAATATCCCTTAACATAAGACAACCAATCGAAGGGCCCAGAACTTTTGCAAACTCAGCAAGACCGTCAACGTAACCTATACCTGCTCAAAGAATACACTTTCCTGAGAAAACAGAATTCAATGCTCATACATCAAATGGCGAAACATCACCAACGAGCAGCCATAACAAATTCTCCACACAAAGAATGTGGTAGCCTTACACACACACACACACGCACGCACACATATATATATATAAATATACACTTTTGTTAGTAATTGGGAAAGATAGTAAAAAAAATAAAATAAGAGATAACTAACATCAATACTATAAAAATATATTTATTACTACCGAATGTTATTATAAATACTGATGAAAAATATTGCTCTTATTGAATAAACATTCATTGCATATCATAACAATAGGAACAGTGACGTTAAATATATTTGATAAAAATCACGTTTTTCATGTGTTGTCACAAAAAATACCCTTTAGTGAGATAGAAATACTAGAAAATTTAATTCTAGCAGAAAAACGGGCCAGGCTTTGTTATGACACAAGAGCCTTGATACAAAAAAGAGGACCAATAATTCTCGTCCCAGCAACAACATCTGGAAATAAATATTTATTAATTATACAATGTTTATTTTTTAAATACTGAGTAGCAGTAACTATACCTGACATCCGAGTTATTACAGGTGCAAACGCTGTGGAAAGATACTTCAAAACGTTGTATCAAGTGCTTAAAATAGTACTCAGCGATAATGGAATAAGTTATTAAATTAACATACTAACAAATTTTGCTCGAATTTTCGGTTTCAACCTTAAGACCACTACACCTTAACATCCTCAATCTAACGCTTTACTAGAAAGTAGCCATATCATGCTTGCAAGCTTTTTAAGAACAAAAGCTATAACTTAACCGGCCTAAGACTAAATTTTACCTTTAGCTATACATGAATACATTACTTCACTGCATACAGCTACCGGATTTACACTATATGAATTAGTGTATAGCAGAAAAGAACGCCCATCAAATCCACGTCCAACCAAAAATCAAATGCAGTTTTATTATATTTATCTTATTGATTTGACCCGTTGTTTAAGAAACATACATGAAAAGCTAATGATGAGCATATCAAATGTAAACATAAAAGTAAACAAAATCATGATAAACATGCTAGGCTTCAGAATTTAGAAGTTGGTATGAAAGTTTACGAATTAAAAAAACCGCGAAAAGGAAAATTAGACAAACATTATAATGGAATTTTCGGAAATACTAGTTTAAATAAAAATAATTATAACATAACACTAAGGTCAGAAAATGGGACAATAATTATTAAACATTTAGATGAAATAGAACGCTTTTACGAATGAGATGTTTCTGATGATTTAGAAATTTCAACAACTTAACGTGATTATTCTTAGACAACTCATAATGATATTTATTACAACAAAAGAACTCTTGACATATTCAATGGACAACCCTTCTTCGAAAAGCTTTGATGAAAATCAAGAAATTTCCAACAATCCCGAAATTTATTATAAGTACCGGAATGAAATTCTCCTCATCCGGACACAATTGACAATGACTGTACTATTGGATTGTGAAAATCTTGCAAACGATAACGAAGAATTAGCTTTTAAAATGTACGATTTATCACACCACTTTTGTGAACCATTACATACGAACCAATGCGAGAAATTAATACCTCAGTCACACTTATCCAAAAACAATTACTTAAAAACATCAACTTATTACAATTCGAAATACAATAATTATACTCACCAACCATTGAAGTTTTTGACTCATGAATAACCGAATTTCATAGTATGAAAAAAAGGGGTGCCCCTCTTAAACTCGTGGGTTAGATGTCTAAAAAAATTTTTGTAACAATGGACACAAACGTTCAGAAGAAATTGCTTTTGAATTTAACAATATCTATGTAGAAACGGAAAATATTTCTGTCCTTGTCGCAAACCAAATGCACATCGTACGATCAAACTTAGAAACGCTTTACAAGGAAATGAAACGAACAAAAATTAATATTTTAGAACTCACTCAACAAATACTGGAACTAACCAAAAATACCACGTATTTATCAGAACAGAAAAAATTTGATACAATCTTACAATTAATTGGCATATAGGTCGTACATCGTATAAAACATTAATTAACGCAATCGAAACTACTGCCGAAGGTCATCTCCACCCCCTTCTACTCTCATCAGAACAATTAAGTCGTATAGTAAAGGAAATTCACTCATTCAGTAACCAACATTCTTTACCAATAGACGGAGCATGAATCACCGTTGCTAAATTACACATCTTTTCTTGTACAACATCTGTAATGAATGACGGACGATAAGCAGTTGGAATTACATTTACTTTATTCGGAAATGACAAATATGGCACTTACATAATGTATTACTACCCATGTCACACAACATGTATCAAAACTTACAAGGTTACGTCAGTATCAAGCTCATAAAAGACTATTTAGTTATAAACCACCATCAAGGAGATTATTTTCTAGCTTATACAGACGACATAAATAAATGTATACACCAAAGCTAATTATTATTATGTAAACCTACCTATGCAATAATGAAAGGAATCGACGATGCTACTTGTGAAACTCTCCTTTTTACTAAACCTATAGAAGAGGCCCTAAGAAAATGTGAAATTATGTTATATAATTGGGAAAAATTCTACTAGAACAAGTTTGAATACACTCAGAAGTAGCTATAATTTACTAGAGATTCTCTCACACTTCGTCTAGTTTATGATCATGATCATCGCCAAGAATTGACGTTTAAGGCACCAGAATTTAATTACCAAGCGGGCAGTGCACAGCACATTTCAGTGATGTCACCTTATATGTCATAAACTTAATAAAACGAAATTACACCTACACGTGCAAACCCGAATTAACCCTAAATCTGTCATTACTATTGTCTTAAGATGTACTTTCTCGTTACAAGACACTTGCTTTAGAGGAAGAAGAGCCAATAATAGTCACAAAATGGGCTAAATCATATGACGCGCTGTCATTACAAGATATCAAAAGAAAACTAAGAGAAATTGCTAATCACAAAAAAGAAAAATCCCTAGAAAAAATCTATCTTGCTACATCATTTAGAGAAAACTTAAGTATAGTTATTAGCATACTTACAAATTATCAAATGTGTTTAAGTTGGTCACATAAAATCAGAAATCAAAGGACACACACTATAGATTGTCCAATATCCCTTAACATAAGACAACCAATCGAAGGGCCCAGAACTTTTGCAAACTCAGCAAGACCGTCAACGTAACCTATACCTGCTCAAAGAATACACTTTCCTGAGAAAACAGAATTCAATGCTCATACATCAAATGGCGAAACATCACCAACGAGCAGCCATAACAAATTCTCCACACAAAGAATGTGGTAGCCTTACACACACACACACACGCACGCACGCACATATATATATATAAATATACACTTTTGTTAGTAATTGGGAAAGATAGTAAAAAAAATAAAATAAGAGATAACTAAATTGATAACACATTTGTTGTTGATTATATNCAAATTTTACGTAAAAATCATGTTTTTAAAATATGAAGACTTTTAAATTATTATTGTTGAAACATTAATTTATGTAGCGTGTAATGGTAAAAAAAACTGTTTTTTTTTAATAAAATGATATCTGTATCTCGTATCAAAAAAAGTTAAATGTAAGAGTTGTAGATCATTTGAAGATTTAAAACTTTTGTATCTACCATTTGTCAGTCTAACCTCATAGTTTTGTATAATCATGCAAAAAAGCAAGAAATCACCATTTTATCATTTATCAAGAGTAATTTTTTACTTGTATGACGGACATAAGCAATAATAACTGAAAAAATGATATTTTATTGAATTAATAAAAATGTGTAATAAAAAACCAAATAAACATTATGATTGCTTAATATCTATTTATAGATGTAACAAAATTTTCATGTACAAGTAAAACTTTTTTTACAGTTTTATAACGAAATTATGTCACTTGAAAATTTTCCCATGATTTGTTTTTTCGTGCAAAGAAAACAGCCTCGCCTTTGTAACTTGACGAGATAGTGAAACCATGCTATGATATTTAAGCTTTATCTTGATCGTTGTTGCTGTCAAAAATCTCTAACACTAATTTTCTTTTTTCTTCGTAATCATCATTGGTAGAATAATGACAAGTAGTACTTGGCAGTGATTCTGTGGCCCAATCAAAAAGTTCTCGTGGCGTTCGAATGGGATTGGTAATTCTTTGAAGACTTGCTCTGGCGTCTAGTCGTTTTACAGTCCCGCCTATTCCGTTGCATGGCCTCTTTCCATGTAAAGTGGGGAAAAAATGCCACTCTTCTACTTTTTTAAAGTCTTCAAAGTGATGAGTGAGATTAATAAAGTTCTTTTTATTCTTATACTGTCCACTCGCACCGTCAAACATGTGTATTATTTTATTAACACGAGGTAAATTTATTTTAATAAATTAATTTAAATAATTTTGATACAGATGTACGGCAATAGTGTCGTGATGTTGGCATTCAGAAATGCAAACAAAACTCGAAATTTTTAACTCATCCAAGTCATTTATATAATAAATTGTAAATGGATAGACGGTTGCTTGATCGTTGTTCCAATGTATACTCTAAACTGAATTTTGAATTATGGAAGCATAATTTTCTGAGAAGTCACAAATAACGATACACTCGTTTTCCCTCAGTTTATTTTTCATCTCATTAAAAAAATTCCTTTGTTTGTAAACCAAAAAAAAATGAATCAACAGTTTTTGCAAACCTTCACTTAACTACTGTAAAATCTCATTAACTGAAGATATAAGCGTCTGCAATACGGTTCTTTAACCCGTAACCCACTGTTTGTTGGTAACAATTTTACTGTATTTTTCTTTAAAAATTTCCTCCAGTTGCTGAATAACATTAGTCACGCCTGGACACTTCTAAAAAAAAATGTAAATAACAATCAGTCGTTTTGTTTTTGCATACAATACGGTCGAAACAATCCTTATAATTGATCAAAGGCAGCTAAGAACCGGAAGTAAGTGATTTAAAATTGACACCACTTACTACTAAACCAACGCTTCATGTATAGGACGTACACAAGCAGACTGAGTACCAGAAGCACCTGCCCACTATTTCAGCCTTAAGCTAGCAAGTTTTGAGAAACTACATTTCATAGTTGCATACCTACTAGTAGAAGTTTCGTACATTTTTTTTAAAATTATTTAATACTAGTCTTTTTTGAACAGGTACCGATTTGCCGTCTACTTTTATCGAAACGTAATCTTTTTTTCCGGGTATATATTGAGTGTAGTCATCAGACTGGTACAAGCTAACAATTGTATCGATAACATTATTATCTAGAGATGGATGTTGTTTTGGGTTTGAATCTCCAATTAATCTCTTATCTCAAGCAACATTTTTTGCTATGCCTATCATGTGATGACTTGCGGAAGTAACTGTGTCCTTAATTTTTGTATAAGACCACGATCGATGAATAGTCAAAGATTTAATTTTATGAACGCGGTTGGCCGACGTATTGAAGTTTTTTTGCAAAGCACTTATTATCGAGAACGCGTTGTTATCTGCTTCAAGATCATCTGGATCATCTCNCCACAAATCCAATTCTTTGCAAGCTGATTTTAAAGCCAACGAATTTGTAGTACGGGGAATGTACGCGAGTAGTGCGTGTAACACTTTAAATCATAGATCGTACTGTAGGCAGACTTTCGCGAAATTTTAAAATTCCAAAACATGAAAGAGATGAAAAATCTATTTTTTATATAAAAGCAGACAATTAATAAAACATTAAAAAACTAATTAGCAATAAATAAATTTGAAGAACAAAAAACAGCTTACGTGTTGATGTTACGTCAAGCGTCAAGCATTGTTATTATAATTTTTTTTACTGACTAGAACACTTAAGTTTCAACGATACATTTTGTAAGACTTTAGCAGTTGACGACACAAACAAAACTGAAAGGAGGTTTTCATGATATTCACCTTACAAAACTATATATCAGAAACAATTTGAGCACGTTGGTTACAAAATATGTGTATGCGGAGTGCAGCTTTCTTCCTTTTACACTTGCAATTCAATGCGTAAAAAGTTATTTTCACGTAATTTTTTTTTTTTTTTTTTATTTTTAATCAACAGCCAAGTTTTGCCAATACAATCAACTGATATTTGTTACTTTATTGTGAACTATGTTAAAAATTAACATCTGTTTATAAGCTCNGAGATTTTTGAACATCCGAAGTTGGATAATCATGGTTCTGCAGGTCCGCGATGATACGGAAGAGTTCGTCGTCTACTCCTGTTACGCAGGAAAAAATGTCGTTGTCCTGCTTACGAGCTGTAGTTGCTGGACTTGCGGGATATTTTGTTGACGATGATTCTGTGAAAAAAAAAAAAAAAAATAGAGTTTAAGTGTACTACCCGTTAAAATTGTACTCTTTTATTGTATTACATACAATTTGTAAACATAAAACAAGTTATACCTATGTGTGAAATCATCAACGGAAGATTTCACGTTTAAAAATGTGTTTCCAACCACTGACTTTTAACAACGTTTAGTTTAACACTAGTGCATTGTAAAGATGTAACGAAAATCTACTGTAAAAATAATTTCTAATAGTTTGCAAAAAACTTTTCAGAAATATGAAACATCCATGACAATAGACCTTATAAATAAATTTTACGCAGGATTACCAACGATATAATAAAAGCGTAATAACAATACTGCAGTACCTACTCTCTCTATATTTCAATAAAGCATTACGGATCTCGCAAAAATGTTGCATGAAACATGAACGTCATTAGGATACTTTGTAAAATGGAAAGCATCCACGCCTACTGCATAATACTAGCAATTAAAACTACAATCAAGAAGTAAAGTAGCCGACAACTCTCCAATGATTTCAATCAATACGCTCAATATTCAATCAATTCGTCGCAATTTGCTCTAGATAACATATATATAGCAACCTTATCATATACTCCATTTACAGTACAGGCGCACCGCTATACTATGTAATGCCTTGAGAAATGAGAAGGGAAAATAAAGAAAAACAGCAGACCAACAACTTTTAATCACCTTATTCTTAAATCACGATGCAGTAAAGCGCGAATATCATTCCTACCAAACTCAGCAAAAATCGTGACCATCAAGCTGCCATTTCCAAATTGCAAACCATCCTACAATCATAACTGTAGCACAACATCACCTACAATAAATTCAACACGAAACACTTGCAACAGCACTTCCAACACCTTAAGCAATACTAATTCATAATATAAATTGTTTTAATTCATATATAACATAATTTTTNGTAGTAGAAAATCTACTTTATTATAATAATTGCAAAAATTTTGGGAAACTGAATAGTTGCCACCTGAGCCTACTCCACTCCAGCTTTGCATTCAAATGTTGAGTATCGGATTCGTACGGTCTGAACCATTTCAGACAATTCAGATATCTGATTTGGGAGTATGCTATAATAGCATTCTTATAGACAAACATAAGAGTCTCTTTGAAACATAGTCTATGATGGATAAGCAATAAACAGTTTGCCATAACTGATTAAAAATACTTCATATATTTATCGCTTACTTTCGCAGCTTAATAATCATGATAAATGAATTTCTAAGCTATTGTGACATGTCTTATACTTTACATTTATTGCTTCAAAGCACGACGTTCCATTTTTTAATTATAAAAAGAAAAAGCTGAGTGATCTCAAACTATCGATCGGTATACCTGATTCTGCAATCGCATGACATATAACTTACTTTTTTTGAAACAAGCTACCGTCGCACAACTTGACCAATGCATGCAACCTCAAACAATCATAAAAAACGCGCATCTTACAAAATCAAGTTACATAAATACACTAAGTAATGTGATTAATCAACAACTAAAACATTCTTTACTGCAGATGTACACAAGAAATATCATACACAACTTCAACAGCAACTTGTACTTAATATCGAATCCGAGAGATCAGCAGTTTTAACCATCGAATACTGTGAAATTATTGCACCACAACTGCGTTCGTGTCAGTCGAGGGTTACTAGATTAGGCTCTGATAGGTCGTCTGGATCCCCAACTTGATGTGTTCTTCTAAATTGCAAGAGTATAAAAACTCCTCGCACTAAACAAAATTCGCCTTTTTTCTTTCATCAAGTCCTCCAAAGTAACTATAGAAGTTAGAGAGTGAGTTTTATTGCGTCCTTTAAACGGACTTAAAACTTAGTTTGGTGACTAAGCTGTGTGAGAAAAGCTCGAGCAAATGAGTTCTGACGTTAAAATCAGTTGCCTAATTAGTGTCATCGCCACGAGTACTCTCATGTAGGATTTGGATCATCGTTGCGGTCAACCTTGTAAGATCTCGTGACTGCGTGCTTGCAAGCAGTAGCTAATTAACGATCATAGAAGTAAGTTGAATTAAGAAAATTATAAATTGTATAAACATTGTGAATTCAAATCTGAAACGTTTTAATTAATATTATTTGTAAAATCAAGTAGTTCCAGTTATTATAAATTTATTAAATCATCAGATAAGACAGTACTTGGTTGTTGATTAAATTTACTTTCTGAATTCAAATAAATTCCAATTACTTAACTATTCTAATGATTCTAAGATTTAAAATTCTAATTGATTGACACATAATTCTTACTTTGATGAATAAATTGAATATCAAGGAACATTTCAATAAGTAACGTGTGACAAGACTTTTACAAGGACGTGAGTAAAAAGATGAATAAGTTACGTTACTATTGCATTATATAAGATATAAATTCAAACAGTAGGTCGACGCCAGGTCACGTATGACACACTTACACTACTGCACACATATCATTTAGTGAAACCTAACACCACAATGCCGAGTCAACGATTCAGAAGAAAAGTATACTGTACGTAAAAGCAAATAAGGCCGTTAAGCCGATGGCTGGTTCCTGACGAAAAAAAATTTAATTTATTTATTTGTAGAACGACTCTACGAGTTTCGCTTCTCACTTACAGAAGTTGGGATGTTACATTATCTTTAAAACATTAAAGTCACGTATACAGTCCTTCAAATTAGCAGCGGTTTTGTTTCTGACAAAAAAAGTCATGAAATAAGAAGGTTTCTACCTACAACACAATTTTTCTCTCTCAAATTATGTCGACGTAAGGTACAATTAGTGTTTCCAACCGAATGTAATTCTTCTTAAGTCTGTTTCTTTGAATTATTTATTGGCTCTTATTCTTGCAAATTTAAAAAAAAAAAATAATTGTTTGTATATATATGTATACTTTATAACGTTTGAAGAAAATTTAATTTAAGGCGTCTGAGTATATCGTGAGAAACTGAGTAAATCTTCTTAGTTTTGAACTCATGAACAATTGCTTACTAGATTAACAATCAGAGTTAATAATATATAAAAACAAACTTGTAAAATGGCTTAGATTGTTAAAATCCTACAAAAGTATCTATGGCTCTCTATGGATAAATAACGTACTCACTATGTCTCTTACTAACCAAAAATTTGTTTCTCAAGATAATTTTTGACAATTTTCTTTATAATCTTCTTGTAAACTATAATAAATGAGCTTTAATGTAAAAAAAAATGTTACAACTGGTCCATTGGGTCATGAGCTATTTTATTTTGCACCTATTTACTAACTTAGGCACGAAATGTGTTGCCTGCCATGAAACATTACGTAACGTAAACGTAGCATTTTGATTTTAAGATCATTTTTTTTGTTATTAATGTATTTTTGCATTTGCAATTTATTTTGCTATTTATATAAGATGTCCAATAAGTTAAATTAATTTTTTGTAACTAATCGTATCATCGAATTCTTTTTTAAAATAAATTTTAAACTCTCTTCCAATAAATTAGTACACATGTCTTTAAGTATAGCTGGTTACCTTATCTAACTTTTTCCAGCAATACCATCGGACTGAGAGAAACCGACCCAGTACCAAGGGGACGTCCATAAATTATGTAACGCTTATACAAGCTAAATTTATACCCTCCCTCCCCCATCGTAACGCATCCGTCACGGAATCTTACACCCCCCCGCCCCCCCCCNCGTCGGGTCGACCGCTAATCGAGCTCTTTTCGCCACCACCGCTTATACTTACAGCTAGGATTGCCTCCTGAATAAATTTTCCTGACAGTTTTGTAACTACAGTTACTCGTGTAACTACCAGTAGGACAATTTTGTTTTCCAAAGTTAAAAAATGTGCTGATGAGAGATTTCTTGGAGTACGTTTTTTTTGAACAATAAAGTATAAACATACATTTCAATGTTTGTGCTGACGTTGATTATAAAACCATCCATCGTAACAGTTTCGAGAATGTGCTGACAGGTAGTAATTAGATATATTTATGTAACTGAAATCGCAGAATTTTCTTACTTGAAACCTCTACTTTTAATGAGTCATGTATTGAGTGAGTTTTCTGTGATTCACTTTTTATAAGTTAATATCCATTTTGTTTGGGTTGTGGAAAACATTTTGAGAAACATTTTTTTTCATTCTTTTCTCATGCGATTTTTTTTAAAGTGAAATTTAACAACCATTATCATCGCTCTTTTAATGAGTTGCAATAAAGTTTGATTCTTAGTTTCATACCCATCTTATTGGTTAGTTGTTAAAGCGTTCACCGTTAAAAGATAAATGATCAAGCCAAAGTTTACGGTCATACTTTAGGCGACTGATCATTTCCCCTTTCTCTACTTTATCATTATACTCTACAAAATGCCTACTCATAAATTGATTGAATCATCATAATGCAAAAAACATCCGTAGACTTACAGCTCGCTTTTATATATCTCACCACATAAGAGGAGAGAGAGGAGTAGTAGGCTCCGTCATGTATTTGTAACTGTATGGCTAACTTGTTAGTCTATGACCGTTTTAGGGTGTACTAGTGCACAAAAAAGCGGACCGTGGAGTCGGGCGATTAGTTTCGACGACATGCGCGCCACCCACGTGATCATGAGCACTTTGGAAAAGAGCTAGCCCAACGGTATGGTGACAGATCGTAAGACCAATTAATAAATTTTTGTGATTCGTGTATTGCTCACAAATCTATGGGAGTCTTCGGAGAGCTAGCGCAAAAACGATCCACGCGAGAGATAAAGTTGATTTGCTACTGTAGTAAAGAACTGTAGGCCACAGTAACAGCCATTACTATCGTCTATATCGAGTCAAGAGGCAGAGATCTTACATGTGGTAGCTGCTATGGGGCCGTATTTTTGTCGGTGAACTACAACATCACCGCAATTACAAGTCGATCGCAACACTTTCAAGAATGTGCTGATTTGAGGTAATCCGATAATTCAACTGAACGTCCGTAGTCGAGTCTCCGCACACCGCTCGTGAGATCACGGTCATTTCGGGTAAGCTAAGTAGTATACAGAGAAGCGGCTAGTATGCTTGGTCGGTTTGTTTCGGCGATTCACGCGCAACTCACGTAACCGTGAGCGTTTTCGAAAAGATCTAGCACAACAGCATGGTGGCGAGTCATACGACTAATCAGTATACTTTAGCACTCCGTGCATTGATGAAAAATTCGTGAGTGGCTTTGGAGAGTCAGCGCTAAGATAATCCGTGCGAAAAATAAATTTGAATAGCCACTGCAGCGAAAAACTGTGGCCCATAGCAGTAGCCATGACTTTGCCATCTGTGTCTGTCGAGAAATAGCGCTCTGGTACTTTCAATTAATAAAGTGGTTATTAAGAAAGAGTGGCTGAAGTGTCCGAAAGTCACTGATTGACTCCACCATTTTTGGGGACTAATTGGGAAAATTACAAGCCAAGCAGTGATGTGCGAATCTGTGTTTTCTTCTCTGCCACTTCTATCAATCATATAGTCCCCAAAAATAGCGTCTTTGGTCACACATCCCTTATACACACTCCAAAATCATGGTATATGATGAATCATACAATTACAGTAGCGCCATTCACGTCTCTGTCGTTCGGTCTCCTAAGTAGTTGGTTGTTTATCATAATGTATGTCTCTTTCTCTCTTTTTTCTTAGTATGTCAAATATAGTTACTCCCTATACTCTCCCCATCCGTCATATCATCTCACGTACAATAACATGCAACACTTTGGTCCCGTCAAAGCAACATACTTCGTATGTAATAGAATACCCATAATACTACACCACGTCACTCTCTCTACTACTCCAAAATTTTGCATGTCCTCTCTACCCGTCGTATAACCTTCTTTATTTACGATTTTAGGCGGTAAAGGAGGAAGGATAGTACTCTTACTTCCTAGTAAGTTAGCGGCTGCACAGTGGCTTTGTTCGGAAACTCTCACCAGGAGGTGGGGGTTTGTTACGACAGACTACTATGTTGCAATAAGTATTTGCAGATTTTTTTTCATCTCGATGAGGTTTTTCGAGCTCCGCAGATTGTTGCAGGATCTTCAAATGATTTTTTTCTTGGACAATATTCTCTTGTAACTCTTTGATATTTCTTTTGTTTCAATTGTAGTTAAACCAGCGATTTGTTCTAAAAGTTTAATATGCAAATCTTTTTTAAAATTTTATATTTTTTTTTTGAGCAGCATTATGAACTAGAGTTGTATCAGATTTTCGCTTATTTTGTCTATTTGGAGGAAGTTCCACTACGTTGTTTAGTGAACAAGCTATAAATTAAACCAAATATGAAAATTTAATCAAAATATGAATTCATAAAAAAATTAATAATAAAATCATTGAGAACATAAAACATGTTAAATGCTTTTCTTAAAAATTACGATATTAATAAATGAATATAAGAGTCATGAGTCATTCAGTAATTAAAAATTTGCAACAAGTTACTTCTAGTATTATTGAATCATTTTTTTAAAAACAAAAATAAAATTGATTTGAAAAATGTTAAATCACTTTTAAATTTGAAATAAAATAATAACAATAGTGCAGATACATTAATTGGTATTATAAAGTCAACAGTTTCTCTTGTGGAATTCGTAAAGTTGAAAATTTTCTAAAGTTATTTGGGCACTATCTTTTTGATTTGAGTCAATAGTTTTATTTTCTACATTATCGAAGTTATGAAATCTGCTACATTTTGTAAAGGCTCGATAGCAATTGTTTCATGGAATGTGTCTGTTTTTTTCGACCCTGATGGCCAAAAATACAAAGATATAAACGTACATGTAAATTAATTCACTAAACTGTTATATATTACGTATGTAAAATAAGAAATCTTGTAATATTTTAAAAAAGTTTAAAGTTCTTTGAGCCCTTTTTTTCGTGGTTTCTTGTCGAATTTCTTCTAACAACTTTTTTGCTGCAGTTATACGATTTTCCTTTTTTTCCACTTTCATTATACTGTTCCATCTCTCATTCAACTTTGCTTGCACATCAGCTGGGCCATATTTGTCGTAAAGAAAAGTACATTATTTGAATAAGGTTTGATATATGTTTCCGGGGATAGATGACATGTTGGTTTTGTTTATGATGAAATATTGGTACTTTTTAACCTATAATAATCTTCGTACAATAAACTGTTCTTGTAAGCTAGGCATGGATTTTATACTATGTTTTGTTTTAATAAATACTTACGTTTTATATTATCTTTACACAAAATACCCATAACAAATCTTATACAACGAATAAGTAATGAAACGTGTCTTGACTCAGGTATCATGGGTATCTTATTGAAATCCTTAGCTCAGACTCTTTATACAGGAAATTAATTAGCACGAGGTAACTCGCGAACTTCTTCTGATTCTTGGTCCGTTGGTCACGATGCACACACACGCTCTGCTTTTTTCTTCTTCATCTGCTGCTGCAGACTGCAGGCTCGGCGATACATTCACGATTATGACACCTCGAACCATGCAGTGGCGCCACCCTGAGAAAGCAAGGCCCCTGAGCGCTGAATTTAAATGCACGTACATACGCATAATACAAAACAAAACCCACCTTTACATGCAGCATGGTAGAGGTAAAAACGCATATATATTTCTTAAAAAAGACCTAAAAGAGACCAGACGCTTACTATCATGCTGCAGCGTGAGATACAAATTACTTTTGAATAATTCAAGCTCGTATTTAAATGAAACACTATTCTATTAATTAAAATTTTCTAGTTTCGAGCGTTACGTAACGGTAAATATAAATACCCCCCTCCCAATGATTTTTATGTAACAAATTCGTAACAAACCTCTAGGTACCCTCCCCTCCATACAAGCGTCACGTAATTTATGGACGTCCCCCAACCTTATGTTGCTAATGCCACAGAGATTCATGTACTTATCACCAAGCTTCTCTCCACTCACGTAGGATTGAGTCCGCTTTCTCTTAAGAGTTAGCGCTTGCTGGGGTGCTTTGATATTAACTTTCTGGCCAAAAACATAAGGAAACATACTATTTTTGTTTAATCTCCCCAGTTGACGAGAATTTTTAATCTTACCATGGATTGCCTACCTAACTTATGGTTTGTGGTATTTTCCGTACTTACTTTTACTTTTAAATAAACTGGTACTTGTTTTTACTTTTAAGTACAGTAATTGCAAATAATACCCTTACAATAAATCCAATCAGATCTACGTTGAGAACCCTTACATGATAAAACACTGAAAATTGTGTTGTTAACCGTGCATTGTGCCAGCGAAAGTTCTGAATCTAGGCAGTTTGACCATGGGGTCTTTGATCGCTTCATGTTATCCCCACCAACTACTTGCACAATGTGAATAGGAGCCACGATGGTTGGAAGAGCCAGACGTCTTACAAAATGAATACATTTTCAGTAAATAAATCGAACATAATATTTGTCTACGAAGCGACAGTCAGTGGGCATTCCCGATACATTTGGTCCAAAAAAAAGATTCTTTCAGGCTCTGTAGAGACTACAGGAAGCTCAACCCTGGTACAGTGCCTGATCGCCACCTGATCTCATGTCTCAAAGACATTGCTACGTTCCTCCAAAGAAAAACGGTATTCTCAACACTGAATCTAGTAAAAGCTTTTAACCAAATTCAATTGTCTAAAGAGGACTTTCTCAAGACTCTCATTACAACACCATTCACCCTTTCTGAGTTCACAGTGTTTACTTTTAGACTTTAGAACACTTCACAAAACTTGACAAGTCACCAACTCGATCCTTGGATTTCGTATATGCTTATACTGTTGAGTTTGTCGGAGCATCTACCTTCTTGGTCAAGCATGGCAACACCTTAGTATTGTTTTCAACTGACTTTAACTGTGCGACCTTACTCTTAACCTTGAAAAATGTATCTTTACCGCCAGCACAGTTAACTTCCTTTGATACAAGGTATCATACCTAGGCTCTCAACCCCTGCCAGACCACGTTAAAGTCATATACGAGCTTTGCCAAACGGAAATTATCTTCGACCTTACCGCTTCCTCAGATTTATCAATTTATATCTCCGTTGCGTAACAGATGCTACAGTAGCACAAGCGTCTTAATATACTTTTTACACAGCGCAAAGAAGGACGACCAATGCCTGGTTCCATGAATCCAAGAAACTGTAGATGCTTTCATCAAATGCAAATGTTAACTTTCCAATGCCATGTTCATCGCGTACGCCCGTACAGACGCACAGCTTAGAATTATCTTTGATGTCTCTGATCCATTCAGTGGAACAGCTGGATTATGGTGAGTAGACATTACCATCGTTTTTTCTCAAGGTCTTTTCAGATGCACAAAAGCAATATAATGCCAATAATCAAGTACTCACGGCTCTCTGTAGCTCGGTCAAACAATTTCGTAGCATGGTGAAGGACAGAAACCTTGTCTTGGTGACTGACCTAAAACTTCTCATTTTTTCTTCTAAGTAAAAGTCTTAGAGAGCTTTATCACGTCGTTAGTGGTGGCTTAGCTTCATCTTTAAATTTTTTACTAACATGTAATACATTAAGGGTATCGCCAACGTGGTGGCAGACTCACCCTCGCGAAACGATGCTCTGTGACTGCCCACCCTCATCGATCTCGATCGACTCTTGCTAGTGCAATAGTCAGACTCCGAACTTCAACGTCTGTTCAATAACTTAATATTTTATGTCACTGATAACAGGCTCATCTATGGCTCTGTAAGACATGCAATTTTCTGCAATGTCTTGTATATCAAGCCATATTTTCCTCATAAATTTTGGAAACCTATCTTCAGGAATTCAACTTGTGCTACTTAAAAGCTCATCTCTACGACCACCTGCATAATTACATATTTCGACCTCTCAAGACTTGTCAAGGATTCTCATACGTTCTTACCATAATCAATCGCTTCTCTCGCTGGCCGTAAGCTGTGCAATCAAAAAAATTACCATCTCAAGAATGGCCTCTGTCCTCTATAAGACTTAGATTGTGCGATACGGATGTCCAAAATTTATAATGATCGATAGAGGTTAATTTTAAGTTTGCACTTTTCACTCCAATGTCACTGTTAATAGGAGGTAAACAGTATACACATTAACAACATCAGAGTTTGTCGAAGTTTTTCATTGTTAAATTCCAGGAGTTTTCTAGGATTTTTTCATGATTCAACTTTGTAGAAATTCCAAATTTGTTGGCAGTAAATCATTAATAAGTTATAAAATATTTTAAAAAATTATTTGCAACAGTCCATTAATTGGAAAGTATTAATTTTTAATATTTTCTCACAGTTGCTTTAACGTAAACTATACCATGTACTGTGTACTAATAGCCATCATTTTCCTTTTTTTTTCTCTTTTTCTTAGTTGCACTTTGCCGATGGATATTCGTGGTATGTAGGAAAAGATTTATAATAATCTGCTGCTTGGCAACTGTGGTATTGTTGACAAACACAAGGTGTATCGTCTTTCATTTATCAGTCCAGGTAAATAAAGCCAAGTAAGCGCAATGTAATAATTATTAATATAATAGTTTTTTCTGTTAACTTTATGGAGTTTCTAATAATTCATCAAAAGAACTTTTCTGCTTAAAATAACGTAAAAATAACTAAAAAATTTCTTTCATTAAAATGTCAAAAATTGTTACATTACAATGACTTGACTTGATTTGCATGAACTGACGATACACAATACACGAACGACCGTGTATTAATCAATATCATGGTGACCAAGCTGCAGATGCAACAGTTTTTTTTCATCTGAATATTTACGATGATTGACATGTTAAGGTAAAAACTTAGGCAATGTGAGTTATAAATAATTCATTAACAGCTGATTAATATATAGCTGAAAATCGCTAAAACATTAACTTTTTGCACTTCAGGGATGTCTTTTTCTAAAAATAAGGTTTTCGGAACTCTTGAAAATTTTACTCAAAATCAAAACTCTTATTGACAACTTATTTCAACTACACGAAGATAATAGCGTGTAGTAGAGCATTGAGAACTTTATTTTTCGACTGTTATAGTGCCAGCGAAAGTTCTGAATCTAGGCAGTTTGACCATGGGGTCTTTGATCGCTTCATGTTATCCCCACCAACTACTTGCACAATGTGAATAGGAGCCACGATGGTTGGAAGAGCCAGACGTCTTACNCTTTTAAGTTGCCTAAAGTGGTTAACATTTTTGAATTATAGATTTAATTTACCAAAAATGCTTTAAAATGGTCACACAGCGGAGAATACTTTTTTTCCTTTAAATAACAAATGTAAAAGACGTAATGTGATGTGCAATATGTTCACTGCTAGGCTTATTAGGGTTCCTTAAGGACGTTCATCACACATAGCATTTTCTGTACGATCTTCATAGAATTTCAACAGAATGCTCGTAATGATGTGAGAAAGTCACATGGAAAATTTGAGATCGTTTCACAACACCGTTTCTTAAATATTAAATGTTGAAAAAACTTTAATTTAACACGTAACCTTATGGAGAAGTCACATAAGAATGGAATTTATAAGAAAAGAGTATGTGAAATTTTTCTAATTTTTTTTTTGCATGACGCAATACCACAATATTGCTCTTAATCTCAATTTTCAAAGAGATCGACACGTTACTTTTGCAGTTAAATAAAAAAAAAATTGTCAGGTACCTATAAATATATAGGTATACAAATGCATTCAAAACAGTTTCCGGTGCTGCCGCATGCTCGCTCCCCCCTCACTGCACTCTCTACATTTTCCCTTTAACTGTGATGAACGTCCTTCAACAGGAAGAAATATGTCAACCCAAAGTTATTGCGCATTCTGTTGAACTATTATGAAATATAAAGAAAAACATCAATTCTGTATGGTAACGGTTATAACCAGGTGGAACAAGGATGGCATGAAACAATATATTTTGTAAGAGTCAATCGTCTTAAAAAATGCTCGAGCTTGTTTTACAGAATTGCTCATTGAAGATTACTGCTAAAGATCTAGGACAAAACATTGAAACTCCATATTTTTTTCATCTATTTCTTTCGCTCCACCGAAAACTTCATACCACTATTAAATTAGATTTGATTCTGATTTGATTGGATCTGCGAGTAATTAAACTAATTGAAAAATCAGTTTATTTTAGCGCTTTTAACAGACTCAATGTGAACTGTACATACATAGAAAGCTAAACATGTAATTTCTGAAGCCTTACATTATTATTTATTAAATAACTAGCTATTTTATGAGAAAAGCAGAAGTTGTTACACATTCTTGACAGTTCTAAGAATAATTCAAGCTCAGACTAAGCAAGATTTATTGAAAATTGAAGAAGAAAGACGTAAAATCAGATGTTAAAAGAACGACACATGATCCGATTTTTCGTCTTTTGTTTCCAAATCACAATTAATCTCACCAAAATCAGTCCTTATATATTTCTTAGAGCATCAAAAATATGCGACAACGATTTAAAAAAATAAATTATTTTAAAAAAAAGGTTATAATAAAAATGATATGACTTTCTATTGATTTCTCTTATAAGTTTACATCTGATTCATCAGCTACCTACCCTACCGTTCTGTGACTAATTACTTTTACTTACTGTAATTAATTTTTTCTGCTTATTTTTATGCCATCAAAAGGGTTGACGTACATTCTTTTAACATCGTAGAACAATTCAAAATTAATTTTAGTACAATCTATTGTAGTTTAAAAAGAAAGGTGTAAAATTAGATCATGCATAGTTCACTTGACATCTGATTTTACGTCTTTCTCGTTTATTTTTTAATAAATCCCTATATTTTTTAACAAAGAGTCTAGGCTTTAATTATTCTTAAAAATGTTAAGAATATGCGTCAACTTCTCTTTTTCTTAGAAAATAGCTAGGTATTTGATAAATAATGTGATAAGACTAAAAAATTAGATTAACTTAATCGGTAAATAGAAAACTTCAAGTTTCTACGGACTGCCCTTGAGCGTATGAATTTCTAGTTCTCGCATCTTTTCTTATCTCGCCTTAAAATTAAATAATAATCTAAACACTTTTTCTTACTTAATATTACTAAGAATCTTATTTTCGTAAGTTTAGTAAAGTCTTATTTTCGTAATTCAATTAAGATTCTTTGTTCTCGATAAATGATCCATTTAGCAGTTGTGTTATAGAAGTTACTCTTTTGATAAAGCAGTTGATATCTGTTGTAGATAAAAGAATTTGCAGTATCACTTGAATTGACCTTTATTTTAACTTTCTTAGATTTCTATGATTGAAGTTGCTCATAAAAGGAACTGTACTGATTCCTTGACAACTAACTAAAAGATTCGTAAAACTTTCAAAATAAAAAAGATAGTTTTCAAATAAATTTTTTATCGAGCAATCTTTAAGACAGTGTAGCAAGTTCGAATTTGCTTTTATGTGACACTGGTTGTTGACCAAGAATGACCATTTGACTTGACCCGATTTCGAAAACTTTTTTCTGAAAAAACCATGCGTATTATATTCTCAGATAGTGTGTATTGGTACGTTATACATCGGTAAAAAAATTTTCGAGAAAATCCAACTAACAATTAAAATAATGAAAAATTAAGTGAAGTTAACTAAGTAAAAATTAATTTAAGTGCGTGATTAAAAAAAAGGTGTTTGCTCACGCGTTACTCTCTCGATGATTCCAAACAAACTATCGAGTTGTCGAAAATATTTACATTAACTTTGTGAACCACTCCTCTCTTAACATGGACTTCGTTATCTATCAAAATGTGGTAGCCAACGATGGTAGAAATTGAAAAAGAAATATTTGCACTTGCTTATTTCAACTGAGTAATCTTAGTTCTTAACAATGTTCATGACTCATTCTCAATAAGTTTAATTTAATTAGTATATTTTGAAGGAGTGGCGTTGGCTCAGTGGTGAGCGTGCTTTATACCGATACAACGCCGTTCTAGGAATCGTGGGTTTTATTCCCGGAGAATGCAGATTTTTTCAAACACCTTCATTACCGGAAAAAATGCGAAACAGTGTTAGAGCTATAGGTAAAGATTAGCGCATTCGATGCGCCAGGCAGGGATCGCTGGCCTTACCGGCGAGGAGTGGTCCCTGAAACATGGGACTTCTCCACGAATGCTAATTAGCCTGGATCTGATGATTCGGCAGAGAGCGCCGGCTGAACCGGTGAGGAGTGAACGTCCTGAAATACAGAGTCCTCTATAGGGAAAGGCTACACAGTGGCTAGTGGACCCGATGCAACATTGGTCCAGAGAGTGTCAGCTTAACTGGCAAGATGTTTCAACGGAGATACTAACACTGTGCCTATGGTATGATGAACTATGAAATCAGTTGAGACCTTGGAAATAGGTGTGGCCATACATGTAGTCAGTGAGTGGGTGGCCCTAGCGACTAGGCCCGTAGGCTGTTGCGCTAACCCGGTTAAAAAAAATTAAATAAAACAAAATAAGTATATTTTGCAACTTTAATTTAAAAATGTTCAATAAATAAATTTATTTTTAATTTTTACTTTTCATTGAGTAAATTCTGAAAAGTTATTTAAATATGTTATTTTATTTGCTCACATTACAAACATAATACGTTTTTAAGTAAACTTTAATAATTAAAATTCATTCTATTAACATAAAATGTTTTTAAAAAATGAGTTGAATTTTTCTATGCATTTTGATTTTGATAATAAATGATGTGATATTGATTTATAGTAATATGCTTCCTTATTTGTTTTCTAACAGGATGAAGAAATCTTAAAACCGAAACAAGCCAAAAAGAGAAAAAAAATTAATCCGGTTGGATCGGACAGCGATTGAGTTACATGTATTTTTAAATTTGTAGATAGCACCCGTGAAATAAAAAGAATATAATGTCTTGATAAGTGTTATTGATGTCATTATTAAAATGTTTTAGAAAAATGGATCTTATACCAATAAATTTTTAATAAAAAAAGCTAAGTTTTATCAACCTAACTGTTTCCTTCCACTTATAAAAATGTTATTATTTCACTAGATATAATTAGTTAAAATTTTTAATTGCGAGAATGGCATTATTATATTGATTTTATTACAACTTCAAAAGTATGAGGTAAGTTTTTAGGGTAAGAAATACTCTTTTCTTTCATCTTGATTTTCCTTAACTTATCTTTACTTCTCTTTTTTTTATTAAAATTAATGAAATTCCCGATTAATTGTATGTGTCAAGTAAAGAAAAGGAAAGTAAGCAAGTGTTTTTGTTTTAAAATATCTAATGATACTTTTAAAATTAAAAATAATTATAATGCTTCTTACAAGAGATTATTCTACCATGAGCACTATTTTGTAGTAATACACATTTTTTTACTTGTCCTTCCATGTAGCATACAGTGATGCACAATGAAACACAGTATTGTGATATAAAATAATATTGAGTCTAATCATTACTTTCTGGCTGTCTGTCATGTCAATGTGTATGGTTTCTTAAAACTTTTTTTCTCTCTTTGTTTTTTCCCTATTCCGTCGCACAGGTTGCTTAAGCTTAGACCTGAAGAACATTAACTAAGAAAAAAAATGTGATAGTAAATGGTTCGGTTGTTAAGGTGCTTTCAAACAAAGCTAAAGTCATCTGTTCCAAGTTTATCTAGACACTGTTATTAGAGATGTGCTGAGATAGTGGAACTTTTTTTAAATTCTTTAACTTTGTGGATACAATCAAACTTTACACGTTTTATCATTAAACTGTTTTTCCTAAATGCTCAACACTTTCTTCTACCAAATCAATGATTCATGGATCCCCTTGCTAGATGAATAGATGGAATTTTTTTGCTTTTCGACGTAAAGAAATTATAGATCCACTTTCGCACTTCTTTAAATGTTTTGTATTGTACCAATGTTGCACCCTCCCGCCATAGTCTTCTATTAACTCGTTGTTTTGCTGCTTGATTATTTTTAGCCTTGCCATTAGGGTATCTGAGTTGTTTATGCTTCCTTACCTCTTTGAAAGTTCCTGGAGAAATTCTTGCACCGTTTGAAACTGGGAAAATGATATGACTTTCTATTGATTTCTCTTATAAGTTTACATCTGATTCATCAGCTACCTACCCTACCGTTCTGTGACTAATTACTTTTACTTACTGTAATTAATTTTTTCTGCTTATTTTTATGCCATCAAAAGGGTTGNTTAATAATGTTTTATGATTACCAGTTACTTGCTCGTGATGTTGAAGCCTAGGATAACTGGACAAAAAATAATGAAGAAAGTAATACAGAATAGTTGATAGTAATAGCGAAATCGAAGATGATGATGAGCGTCTGACAAAGAAAATACCAATTTTACTAAGTTGCAATTATAAAACATTATTGCATAAGAGTATTTTTTATATGTATTTATGATGGAACTTATTACTTTGAAATGGCAAATAAAAAAAAATCCAATTGTGTTGTAATTGCTTCATCTTTACAGAGTTGCTGCTCTATCGCAATCAGACTATTATTATCAAAAATCATTCTATTCCTTGAAAAACCATATCATCTACAAGTTGTTAAGCGATTAATTTTTCAGCACTGGTCAAGAAGATAACAAGTAGTTAAAGGCAAAGAGGTGATACATTAATAGAAATACCAACTTTTGTTGTGTCAAAAATGGTTAAACGAAAGAAGCTTATTAGTGTCTAAAATGACTTTTAACTAAGAATAAAATTCTCAGAAGGTAATATTTTCGCGAGCTACCCCAGTTCTAAAGAAAAAGTCATTTTACAATCCACGAAAGCCAAGATATCGATGATTTTCGGACCACGAGCGGTTCTGAGCGCGTAATATTAGATTCCACGTCAGCCACACTCAAGCAGCTGCTGAGAAGGGGGTTCTTTTAAGCCTCGGTCGGGACTGTCAGCACGCAAGTAACCCCCACTTTTGCATTGTATTTTTAATGATAAACAGCAGTTAATAATTATCAAACACTTTTTTCTTAAAAATATCAGTATTAAAGAGTAACGTTTCCCAATCTTAACAGTCTATGTTAATTAGTAGGTCTTTAAGCGTTTTTTTTTTTTTTTTTTAATTAGAAAAAATTCTAACTTTTTGATAAAAAAAGTCCGGTACAATTTTTACTGTATATGTTGATAATACTGAATTTGCAATTAAGTGATTTTTTCTGTAACTCATTTTACCATCAATCTATTACGGAAACTGAATGAATTGAACGAGGAATGTTTAGTACAACTCTTTGCGAACAAAATAAATTGCTGTTAGACACTGTAGGACACCTTACGGTTGAAGAAGACAATTTTCAAAAAACCGCTTTATTATAAACAACTGCAATTGTGCGAAAACCATTGAAGGTACAATATCTAGGTTTGCAGCTGCGATCATGCCATACAAAAGCTTTGATTTTTTCGCATTTTTTGACATTTTAGATTGATTGTTTCTTAGTTATAAGCAAATTATTTAAAAACGACTATTTAAGCGTTGTTCACATTTAAAACTAAACTAATTATCCGATTGTCAACTATCGTTCCTTATTTCGTACGTATTTTGAATACCTACATTTTTTTATACTAAGTATTTTATTAATAAATCTAATTGAAGTTATATAAGAAATTGAGTTCACGATATTTTTTGTTGTAGTTGGAGGCAATCTAAAAAGAAAATCAGCATTGGCGTTTGACGCTGTGTGTTTGAACTCAACCATGCAATTAAAGTGAACCAAATAGTCGGTGTAATTTGCCATCCTGCTGATGCACAACACTGGAAGCGATTTCTCCGGGTGTAAAATCTGAGTCAGCGGTTTGTGATCAGTAATAAGATAAAAATGCCTTGCATAAAAATATCTAAAAAACTTTTTGACCAGCCAAACGATGGCCAGGGCCTCCCTTGTCGATTTGGGTGTACTGGTGACGTCATGGTGCGTGCAGCATACGCAATTGGTCGCTCTGTCTTATCGTCGAACAGGTGCGATAAGACAGCTCCCAGTCTAACCTTGCTCGCATCTGTAGCCAGGACTAGAGGAATTGATGGGTCATAAGGCATCAAGACCTGGGGAGAGACTGTGTATAGTGTACCTTTCTATTCAACTCAGATTAATAAATTAACTAAGTAATGCTACAAATATTCTTTTGTTTAATTTGCTTGCCCCATACATAACAAATTTGTGGCAGAAGTTAAAGTGATACACTCAGTAAAGAGAGAAAAGTTGGTAGCGTCAAAGAAAGTCTGAGTGTCCAAGATGGCCACCATTTCGCCAGAAGTGCAGGAAGCTATCGCGCAAGCATTGGCGAGGGCTTTAACGGCTGCAGTGCCAGCTTTTTTGGCCGCTGTCACTTCAGGGCAAGAGCAAAGTACAAGCTCACGGCCATCACCGTTTCATCAGAGTACCGGAAAACCTACATTTAAACTACGTACGAGTGCACATAGGGACAAAGCTAAACGACGCTTTCAAGTCATTGGTTGCCCCGAAGACTCCTGATACGTGCACATTCGCCAAAATTACAACGGCATTACAAACACACTTCGACCACGAGAAAAATAAGTATACTGAAAGTGTAAAGTTTCGTCGCATTATTCAGCGTTAAGACTAAAGGATAGCTAGCTCCGATTTCGCTATTACTATCAACTATTCTGTATTACTTTCTTCATTATTTTTTGTCCAGTTATCCTAGGCTTCAACATCACGAGCAAGTAACTGGTAATCATAAAACATTATTGAATAAAAGTGTTTTTGACAATTATTCATTGTAACACTTATTGTTTTGTTATGGAATATAGAAAAAAAAGCAAATCAGCATTTCGCATAAAAAATTTCATTTGGTCTAGTATGTATAATTTTGAAAAATAATCAACACGTGTGGCTTCTTTTTTTTTTTTTTTTTAATAAAATAGCCCCTTATAGATTTTCTATTTTTCATAGCTATAGATGTATTCTTTGTATATGTTATGTCATAAAGACATACGTCATTTTGGTTTTTTATTATAAGACGAGAAAAAAATTTTTTTTGTTTTTTAACTTTCAGGAATACTTAGTTTTGAGATTCTGTAGACAAGGCTAAATTTTAAGAAAATTTTATGTAACCATTTCTGTGTTATTTCAGGTTATATGTTGAGTTCATACTTTTTTCAAAACGCTGTACCTCTAAAAGTATTAAATCATTTTTTACTCTTCTGTGCTCATTTTTTTTAACGTTATTATAGAGCATTTATGTGTAATGTATACTTTACAATGATGCATACATATGGTATTTTGCGTAACTTTTAAAATACCATAATTTTCAGGTACTTTACCTATTTTAGTTTTTATTTGTAAAAAAAAAATGTACGTGTCGATTACTTCTTTACATTTTATAAGACGTACTAAGTACAATTTTTCATGCAAAATCCTATGTAACGTACGATAGTATAGGTGAGATTCTACGCTCCTTCTCCTCAAACCTCATAACGAGGGACCCTAGGGCCAAGGGAAGGGAAGCGCGAGCAAGGAGAGAGTCTATCGGGGCACGAGCCTTTGAAGGGAACACACGCGCTATCTTGCCTATGATTACAGTATCTTGGATAAAGGTCCTTGAAGTAATAAGTGTTGATCATTCTTGCCAGGCACCTCCTTACCAATATCTTCCTTACGTAACAGTTTCTGGTGCTAAGTGTGGGGTACGGTAAGAGTTGGAATTTTTTTTTACTTTCATTGTACTCGTTTCAAAGAAAATTCCGTCGAGAAGCACACATAGTGCAGTGCCGCCAGAATACGACGATTTGAAATTAAGAAGCCGAGAATTTGATCAGAGACAACAGGACCGGTTAACAAGTAGCGGCGACAGCAGCCCGGAAGCCAGTAGGACTAGGGTAACGATTGCTGATAACCACAGAATCAAAAAGACAAGAGGCAAGGGAAATGGTCCCAGAAATTTTATTCCTATTGGTATGCATATCGACTAGCACGTGAGTACTTATTTAGTAAAATTAATCGTATCCCTTATTTCCAAGGCAAAATTGGAGAGGCACTAATTATGTAGACATAAGAGCGTTTGATTCTTATTCTTTTATTCTTGATATACATATATTATTTATCCGCCATACTTATAAACATTATATAAATGAACTTATTATTTCGTCCACTCCCCCTTTTAATGTTTTTTCTTAAACGCAAAAAATATAAATCACACGATAAAATAGACTTATAACTCATTCGATTAGTAGAATTTTTGTTGGGAAAACGATTCACGTGATAAGAGAATTCGAGAACAGGGAGAAAAATCAGTGACTCGTAACGCAAAAACTCGACGAGTCCGTTGAAAATAAAAAACAGCAGAGACCAGAGGGGAGAAAGAACAGCGTCTTAAGGAGAGGCTAAGTGCCATAAATTGGATTAAGCACGAAAAGTAGGGAAACTCTCTTGCCCGTCTGTTCTCTCTCAAGCTGCTGCAGCTAGGTGAAAGGGACCAAATATTAGGACCTGAACATAACAAATGTCGTATCGAGAGCTGGTAGAGGGGCCCTCAGCATTATCTCCTCCGATACAACAAACCCACGCGTCTGCACTCACTCGGAACCTACTACACTGACTCAGAGTGAGCCGAATTTTCCAAATAAGAACAGAGTGTGTTGTGTGAGCAAAACAGATACACTTAAGAAAACCAAAATCACACAAAGAGATGACATAGAACAGCAAATGCTAAAATTAGAATTAGAACCAAGCAGGTGCGAAAAATTAGATGCGTTGGATGTGGAAACTAGAGCAGTGGTAATGGGGATCTTTGCTTCAATGAAGGCGAAAGTAAAGAAAAACCAGAGAAAAGAAGCAAAGCAACAACAACAATAAATGAAACCGGGTTAACGGCAAACAAAAACAAAGGGGATAAATTGAATGATACGAGGGGGATGGACTAGATAGAGACTAGAGAAATAAAGCAGTATGAAACGGATAGGACATATCAAAACTGGGGAACTACACAAATTTTTGCGACCCAGGCGAAAGAAATGGGCCCACAAAGAATACCAGGGGATACAGATATTTTTGGGTGGCCTACCTCGCCGGCCATACATGACGACTGGAGGGGCATGAAGAGTACATTAATAGAAAACGATGGAAGACGTCACCTGGAGAGCAGAATCAGAGAGATCAGTGAAGAACTAGCATGGATGAAAAAAGCGGCTTTTGCATGGGTGGCTCGCCCTACGTATAGAGACCAACCCACTTGGACTGTCCCGCAATCACTCAAACAAAGACAGGGAGATGATATATTTCTACATTTACAACCAGGTGAGGAGAGAGCCTATATGGGGCACGATGAAAACGGCACACAAAGCCCACTACAAAATATTCTACCGACACTCTGACATATGACAAGCAACATCCCGTTCTTCGACGGGGACCCAATTAACCTACCACTGTTTGGGAGAATGGTGTAAATGGTTGCACCGCAAATAGGGCCGGAGAACGAATTATTTTTTTCGGGCACCCTCACCAACACACTGAGAGGTAAAGCAGCTGAGCATTTCGCCCCAAGACTGACCCAGTTTCAAACGGTGCAAGAATTTCTCCAGGAACTTTCAAAGAGGTAAGGAAGCATAAACAACTCAGATACCCTAATGGCAAGGCTAAAAATAATCAAGCAGCAAAACAACGAGTCAATAGAAGACTATGGCGGGAGGGTGCAACATTGGTACAACAGACTGATGATGCTACACGATTCGAACCCAAACCTATTGCCTATCCAAAAACAAATGCTGAAGGAAAGCGTGGAAGCAGAGGCAGTGAGACAATTTACTTATGGTCTACAGCCAACATTTAGGCGTAAAATCACTAGTCTAAACCCGAGGACCCTCTGTGAAGCAATCATAGACGCACTGAATCATAGAGGAAATGATAATGCTAACAACAACAATTACAAAAATTATAACAAGGGCAACAACAATGGCCCAATGGAGCCTTATAACGCGAATAATAATTACTACAGCAGAAATAATCATTACAATAATAGAAATAACAACTACAATGACAGGAATGATAACTTTAATTTTAATAATTACAAAAATTATTACAGGGGTTATAACAATGGCGCAACAGAGGCTTATAATAGGAACAATAATTACAATGATAGGTATAATAATTACAATACCAGAAACAATAATTATAACGGCTATCGGGGCAATGGGGACTCATACAATAACTACAGAAGGGACACATCCAACCATTATGGAAATGACCATACAAATCAGGACAGTAGGGACGGCTATAACAGAAACTTTATAAGACCTGGGCCACCACAAAATAGAGGCCCACTGGAGCAGAGAAACGGCGAATACGGCCCTGATAATAGGAGAAATGGATCGGCTGCTTTTAACTCGCAAGATGTTCGGCGTGGTCCCCAAACGCCTAGCATGAACTAGAGAGAGAGAGACGGAAAAAAGCGTGTCTGGCGGAGAAGAAGATGCTGGAGAGAAGCCGCAAAAGGCGGAGCAAGAAGTAGTGGAAGCAGAGACGCACAACAGTCTTAGCTACAACGGCTGGAGTGCACATTACATGTTGTCCCCCATGACTTCCCTATTGACGCGGAAGGAATCATAGGGTGGGATACTTTTAAGCGATATCGGGGCCAGATAAGCGCTGCCGAGAATATGATTAAATTAGAAGATGTAGAGATACCACTGATACAACCAGAGTGTTTTAAAATATCTGCAAAATCGAGACAAATAATTTATGCGCAAATAAAGGAAAGCATAAATAAAGTAGAAAATGGCTGGATACCCCTCCAAAAGACGGAGGAAGGAATATTGTTCGAAAATTTTATAGCCAAAAATATTAATGGAAAAATAGTCGCAGAATGCATTAATACAAGTGACGAGATAAAATGCGTGCCTGTTCCAAAAGTAGAGCTGCTACATTACGAAGAAATTTATCGGAAGCACTCAGACGTTGAAGGAGACAATGTCGAAAGCTTGGGGGAAACGGTAATAAGGTTATTTAACGAAGAAATAGGAAATGATGGAGAAAAAACCGAAAATCTTACAAAAGTCGAAGAAGAGTTAGAGAAACAAAAACGCTTAGATAAGATGATATAACTTGTAGACACAGCTGGTTGCAACCATAAAGAAAAAGAACATGTAAGGAATCTAATTGAATCAAATAAACAAGAAGAGCCAAACATACATGATTTATTAGAGGGAAGGTCCGATGAATCACGGGCTCTAGTAATGATTGAAATTAAAATGCGAGATGTAGAGGGAAGGCCAGGAATGAGGATTGCCGTGTGGGAGCCCAACAAAAAGCGCATAAGGCCCCCACCTGAACCACAACCTCCACTGGACCTTTAAAGAAATGGTAAGCTATTGACTGAAGAGAGTACAACGATGATAGTTATATCAATATTAATAATATTTATAACGATGATAGTAATATTAATAATGATAATTATAATAATAATAATAATAATGACAAAAGAAATACAGAACATAAGAAATATAAAGCTAGTATACCGACATAGTATATTGTATAGTAAGACAGGATAAACAGAAACATACGTGTATAATGTATATATATATCGGTAAAAGCGTTAGTTTTCATTAATTCGTGGCCCTCGGATGAGCCGCAAGTGAGCGACAAATCATACGAAAAGAAATTATGAAATAAGTGATTACTGCGCAACCAACAGATATTCTGACAATTAACCCACCCCCTTGTAGAGAAAGACTATTGATAAAATACGTACAAAAATTCAGTTTTCTAAAGTTTTTGCGGCCCCTGGACGCAGCACGAAAATGTGACAAGAAGAGAGGGATTATTTATGCTTACGATAAAACTTTTTTTTATGAAAAATAAATAAAGCAATTTCAGGAAAAATAAAACTAGTTTTTGAAAAGGCCCACGAGCCCACGTCAAGTATGAGAGATTGAACCTTCTCTTCTTCCTTCCTTCTGTTGTTCTCCATCAGAAACAATCCCACTCCTACCATCATGATATGCTGATAACCACAACACTTGAAACGTCACACATAATCGTCACGAGGTATAGAATGGACTGCCATGTGTAAAATAACGAACAGCCCGTTCGTCGGACCGTCCACCTTAAAAGGAATAATTAACCCCACCCAGCGTGTGGCAGTGTTTCCTCAGGACTTGGCCGTCGAAGGACAGCTAGGAAGCCCTTGTGGAATCCTGGAACACCTCCTGGACAACAATACCACATTACCAGCCCACCCTCGTTCAAACAGTGGCGTCGATACTGGAAAGAAGGCTAGAGAAGGCTAGGAAGGATAGAGATCTACAACAACCAAAAAAAAGGCAAGAATGCTTGTAATCATTAAAGCCACTACCTACACAACGACATTGTGCATTAGTGCACGTGAGCTGCTCCTGCAGAATTGCGTCCATGAGGACAGCACACAGATATTCTCGTGGTGCGAAAAATCATGTTTCCACATGAGCAGTGTCAAAGCTTAGCTTCGGAAACTCAGACAACGGTGCGAACACCTTAGAAAGCACACTTTCTCCAGAGACCTATAGAAAAAAAAAAAAAAAAAAAAAAAAAAAAAAAAAAAAAAAAAAAAAAAAAAAAAAAAANAAACGTAAATGCGGAATGCACGGCCGTAAAATGATTCATTTTAATTCATACCTCCAAGCTCGGCGCTACCAAAATATAATTCAAATGTAAGATAACCGATCGTTAAATTATCTGACTATACAGTCTTCTCGAATATGTTATATGACTCTGTAGGCAAGATAGGGCACACAATATTATAACCGACCATTCACATACTCAGTAACCGACTCATACGCACACGTAGAACCGATGTGAAACAAGTAATGACAACAAAAAAAACGTATTTGCGATAGAAAATTTTGAAACGTACAAAAAGTACTTACATAAATAAAAAATAAAAATAATATTTGTACAAGAAGGAATGCAAGATAATTAAAGGATACGCTCATTGTTATATTTTTTATACGTGAGGAGAGAGCCACACTTGCAGCTCAACGCTAACCGAATAAAGGGGAGATGCACGAGAAAGGATAAGGTACATACGGTAATACATCTAAATAAATAGCTATCAATGGGATATAAATTGTGTTAGGACAAGTATTTACCACAGGTCTAAAGCGCGGGCCCGTAGTCAAGAACCAGGGTTGGCAACTAATAGCTAACAGCTTTATATATTACAGGGTTAATAAATTCGGTATGGGGCTTCTTTTTCTTACGTATAAGTACCTTCTCCATTGGGGGGCCCTACTACTAATATGTTATAGAATGTTCACAGGTAAACAAAGAGCTCAAGAGGAAGCACGAGAATTAGTAATAATGCAAACCGCGACGACAGTAGAACTCGGAGCAGAAAGGCGACTGCAATCCTCTAGACGGATACTAGAATTGCCGGTGACCGGGATACAAAATTAAAATTCGTGAGCCTCGAGGATGAGCGCCAGGAGTCGCTCGACTATATCACAGGGCGCAGTCCGTAGAACGATAATAAGAAAGAATTTTTTTTTTTTTTTAAATATGTAACATCGGGAAATTTTTTTAAGTTTGTATATGTATGTAAACGAAAAAAAAAAAAAAAAAAAAAAAAGTTCCCAAAATTGAAAAAAAAAAAAAAAAAAAAAAAAAAATGGAAATTTTGTTTTTGAGGGGAAAAATAGCGAAAGAGCAACGAACGAAATTAGCAAATGCATCCATGGCGTGGCGTTAAGAGTTAAAGCAAACGAGAAATATCCATATAATCCCTATCCTAAACCTCATCATGTTAGAGAAGAGAGAGGGGGAGTAGCAGAAAAAATATAGTATCAGAAAATGTAAAGATAAAAAAAACACTAGACAAACGTACGACACAGGTCCAAACGTAAATGCGGAATGCACGGCCGTAAAATGATTCATTTTAATTCATACCTCCAAGCTCGGCGCTACCAAAATATAATTCAAATGTAAGATAACCGATCGTTAAATTATCTGACTATACAGTCTTCTCGAATATGTTATATGACTCTGTAGGCAAGATAGGGCACACAATATTATAACCGACCATTCACATACTCAGTAACCGACTCATACGCACACGTAGAACCGATGTGAAACAAGTAATGACAACAAAAAAAACGTATTTGCGATAGAAAATTTTGAAACGTACAAAAAGTACTTACATAAATAAAAAATAAAAATAATATTTGTACAAGAAGGAATGCAAGATAATTNTAAAAAAAAAAAAAAAAAAAAAAAAAAAAAAAAAAAAAAAAAAAAAAACACATATGAGAATTGTAGCTAAAACTATAATAATAATAATAAGGGTAACAATAATAATAGTAATAAGGAAAAGAGGATGAGCGCCGGGAGTCGCTCGACTGTATCGGGGGGCGCAGTCCGTAGATCGATACTAAGAAAGAATTTTTTTTTCTCTTCCCAAAATATGTAACAGTGAGAGAGTTATGTCAAGGTCTATTGAAAAAAAAATGAAATAAAATAAAGTAAAACAAAAAAAAATAATTTCAGCTTTAATATTAGCAATAATAATGATGATAAGAATGTGGATGAAAGTGAGCGCCGGGAGTCGCTCGACTGTATCGGGGGGCGCAGTCAGTTTGGAGGAGATCCAAAAATATTTTTTTGTGTTCACTTGAATACTATAATAAGAAGTTTGTACGGATTTTTTTTGTAGTTAAACACGTGCGGAAGTTAAAATGGAAACTACATTGTAAAACAAGATTTAATGTAAATTAGTATTAAGCAAATGCCCACCTCAAGGCAATTTTGTACATAATTGTAATACAAGGCAAAGCGCATACACAAACAATATTGATATACACTCGATACACGATGAGAAGAAAATTGAATAATTGGAAGAGCAAAAATATTAATGTAAAGAGAACAGCGGTTCCTTATAATTGAATGAAAGAATAAGTGCAAAATACCAAACTACATAAACAACTCAGACAACAAGATACAATACACACACACATAAAGTTGCAAACAAGTATACAGACTCAACACTATACAAATTAAAAAGTCAGCGTCGTCGAGGACAACGAAGTCGTGGCTTCAGACGTGTAACGTACGATAGTATAGTATAGGTGAGACTCTACGCTCCCTCTCCTCAAACCTCATAACGAGGGGCCCTAGGGCCAAGGGAAGGGAAGTGCGAGCAAGGAGAGAGTCTGTCGGGGGAGTAAACGACGAGCCTTTGAAGGAAACACATGCGCTATCTTGCCTATGATTACAGTATCTTGAATAAAGGTCCTTGAAGGAATAAGTGTTGATTATTCTCGCGAAGCACCTCCTTACCAATATCTTCCCTACGTAACACCTAATAGTGTTATGATTAATTCATATTTATGGACCTACTGCTCTAACGCAGTAATACTATTATTACCAAAAATCACACTTTTTGTTTAAAAACTATATTTTTTTACGAAATGTTAAACGATTCATTTTTCAGCGTTAGTTAAGAAGGTAACAGGTAATTCAAGATAGAGAGGTGATACATCAATAGAAGTACGAATTTCTGTTGCAACGAAAATGGTTTATCAAAAGTGGCCCATCCATGTCCATAAATGACCTTTGAACCTTCATGGAAAAAGTCCGGTACAAATTTGATGATAGTATTTAATTTGTAATTGAGTGATTTTTTTACAGCTCAATTTGCCATTAATCTATTACGAAAACTAAATGAAATAAATGAGATATGATTAGTAGAAGTCTATACAAATAAAATAAACTCTGGTTAGACACTAGAACGCCATACGGCTAAAAAAATCAGTTTTCAAAAAATCGCTTTCTTGTAAGCAATTGCAATTATGTGGTAACGATTAAACGTACAACATTTAGGTTTAGAGATTTTCTAGTGTCATGCAAGAGCTTTGATTTTTTCGCATTTTTTGACGTTTCAGATTGACTGTTAATTAGTTATAAGGAAATTTAAGAAACCGCTATTTTAGTGGTTCTTCGCATTTGGAAACTAAACTAATTATCTGATTATTTACAATCGTGCCTCGTTTTGTAGATACCTACAGTTTTTATACTAGATATTATTGAATGAACCCATCAGGAAAAAAATCACGATCAGAAAAGTAGTTTTTCATGCCGTTGTTGGGCTCAAAAACAATTTTTTTAATAAATTCAAATGTTCAAAACAATTAATTATGGACACTTACTGCAAAAACGTGGCAAAGTAACTTCCGCACTTTTTTTAACAGGGTCAGAGCGTCTTCTTTTCCTGGTCTTTTTTGCCTTTTTCGTTTGTTCATATTTATAAGAAAGATAACGGCGAAAATGCCCCTTACTTAGCGACATTGGTTAGCTCGTATTTTTATAGTAGTATTAGTAGTATTAACATTTCACGTATACCTAATTAGGCTTTATGCATGATTTTTGTCGTATGTTGACTGAGCGATTTTGTGCTTATATGACCTCAGGGTGTGTTTTCTCAGCCCTCAGCTTCCGTAGTTTGATGATTTATGCAGAGATATTTGACAATTTCTCTCATCTCTGTTGTAATATGGTGAACTTAAAGTCTTATCTGTACAAAAGATAAAAAAAATAGAATTCTAATGACATCTTTAAGCATGTCTGTGTAAGCAGAAAGTTTTGAAAGCATTTTTTTTAATAGTAGGGAGCTTGCACTAGTAGGAGAGAAAGATTCTAGTAAAGAGAAAAAGTCAGTCGCATTTCACGACACACTTGAAAAACATCACTGTATTTACAATTCACTGATTTTAACTACTTTTCCAAATGAATTAATCATACATTAAGACACTAACCCAGTTTGTATTTATTTCACTATTAAAACATTGTAACCAAGCCTGGTTTTTTTTCCTTGAATTTTTACGTGCCGCTTTGGTAGCCCGTGAAAATTAAATCAGGACAAATTATGTGGTTTAGTTGAAATGTAAAACGATCTCAATAAAAAATGTGTGTTAAAAGAATGTGAAGAAATTTATAGAACTGAAAAGTAAATACGAAGATAGTAATACGGCAAATCAATAAGCAGAAATTGATGAATTGGTAATTTGAGTACTGAACGAAGGAGATTTCAAAAGCTGGAATTTCAGGTTGATGATGCTGCTAGAATAGTAAGACTGTATAGAACCAGCAATTTGAGAAAGAACAGAAAAATACGAAGTAAGAGCTTGTAAGAAAGGTGATCAAAAATTAATAAAAATACTAGTAAGTACAATGTCAAACAAACAACGAATATGTATTAGGAAGTGCGACATATTACATGATACAGAAATTTAAAAAATATATGATACAAACTTAACTGCATTACAAATATTAAAGAGAACTAACATAGAAGAAGTAAAACTGAAAAGTTACGACACAGTGGAAGAATTCATAGATTTTAGAAAAGCGACACATGAAGATAAATCAGCAGGTAAAACGCTAGAAAAAGCTGAAAAAATAAGGAAACATCCAATACTATACGGTACATGATGTTGGTACGCACGTTTTTTTTCAATAAATTCCAATAAACATTCTAAGTCCGCATAAATAAAAAAGGTACTCGTTTCTTGTATGTAAAATATTTAAAATCAAGTATGTGCTCATTTTTCTCTTTTTTAGATACAATAATTTTCCAACTATTCATATTTTTGCAATCTTCTTCATGTGCTTTCAATTTATTTTTAGACCAAAAGTTGTGAAAGCATCGGTCACATATGTTTGCGGCATGCTGATGTTCAGACAATTGGTATACTCGGTATTTGAATCGTCTTCCATATTGATCTTATTATCGTCCTCCTCGACATCAATATAAAAACTTTAACATAATCTTCTCTTTTGTTTCCTCATAAATAACTAGGACAAACATTATAAGATTTAACTTTCTTTTTTAAGAAACATAAATTAACTAAAACATNATCACATCAGTATATCAGCTGTAATGAATGCGTATTGCAGACCGCGTATGTTATGTATAGGGTATGCCTATGGCTCCCACTCGAATTCAGCGTGCGTACACGCGAAACACTTTGCGCGTGGGCTTCACGCGCTATCCCGATGTGTGTCGTATCGGAGACGCCGGGCCGCAAGGCCCTGGGTTGGGATGGGGTCACATCCGAAGTCCTCAAGGTCATAGCCACGGAAAAACACAGGAAACTCAATATCATTAAAATTTCACTTGTTTTTATATCTTCTATAATTTGAGACACAATTTAGTTTTTTATTTGCCGGATGCATTGTTAAAAAAATAGCCTATTTAAAACATTAATTGTCTGTGTTAACAATGTAAACACAAGCATTTTTTTTTAAATTTGGTGTAGTAAGTCTATAAATGAGCTATCTCGCATAGGATTCAATTTATTGATTTTGATGACTGAATTTAATATTGAACGTAAAAACGAGCCAGAACCAGCATCTTCAAAGTCATCCATACTTTCCTCAATTGGTTGTTGCACATTCTTATTCAACCAATCGTCTAAATCAGTTGTTTGATAAATAGATGGTGACCTTGTGTTTAAGAATTTTGAATCTGTATTTTCAAAGTTATGTTTGACTGTAACATATTCAGATGACAACACTGTGTTAATTTTTAGTGCTTTATGTTCGCTAGGAGATTGTTGTATTCCGTTTGAAAACTGCTTCTTTGCCTCTTGTAAAAAATTTTTAAAATTCTAATGTTTTAAGTTAACAATCAATACTATCATGATTCGTCTTTCCAAAGCACTATTAACATCTTCGAGACTTACTGTTTCATTGTTCTCAGCAAATAAAAGTGTTGTTGACGGTATTCCTGCTATTGTGGATGCCCCTGCAGCTATAGCTTCACCTAGAACGTATTTTGAGGAGTTATTTTCAAATTTGCTAGTTGACGTTACTTCTATATTATTTTCCGGTAAAAACACTTTAGGTTTATTTTAGAATACTGTAACTGCTGCTTCAACTCTACGACCACTGTCTAATACAAAAACTTCAGATTCATTTGTAAATATTCTTGCTTCATCCGCTATTTCCAAACCCGGTGAAAGTTCGGGTGACTATCGCAGGCCCCACGGATTATAGGGGGGAGGGAGGGGGCCATAAAAACGTGTCTCATGGCTATCAGGAACTGCTTAATGTTCCATGGCCCTTTCTAACGAAAAAAGGACGAAGAGGAAGCCTGTCGAGTATAGGCACTAACGACACTGAGGACAGTAACGTGTTGGTATTTAGCAACCAGACCAGGGAGGAGCTTGCCTCTTTAGAAGAAAGAGTCGCTAGGCTTAGAGAAAAGCGACAGCAAGTTGCTAATAAAGTCCAATCAGTGACGGAAGACATTATAGTGACGCTACAAATGATTAACGATAAGTACGGTGACAGCGAACGCTGTTAAAAATGAGCTCAAAGTGGCACTAAAGCATGTTCAAGAAGCAGAGGTGCTGAAAAAAGGCTTCTTACTGAAGAAGATGTGTATACCATCACTTGGAAGTCGTCATTTGAATCCCTGAAGTGGAGGGAACAAAGGCGAGATAATTTTCGACGCGATGTACAAAAAGAAACCTTGAATACTGCCCTAAAGAAAATAGAACGAAGTAAAAGAAACAGAAGCCCATCAGACAGCCCTAAGAAACGCCAGCAAACCATGCCTCTAAAGAAAAAGAAAACAGGCAGTGGCGAACAAGAAGAAATTCTCCTGAATGACGAAACAAGCCAGAAGAAAAAAGTGAACGCCACATTAACAGTAGTAGTCAAGATAGCTGAAGGACAGACCTTTGCAACGGTGCTAAAGACGATGAAGGCGAACTTTGATCCCGATAAGGCAAACGTGGCAGTCCAAAGTGTTATCACTACAAAAAAAGGAGACATACTTATTAAGGCCAAAGATGTAGAGAATGCTACTGCATTCTCACAGCAAATTGAAAAGTCTGTAGCCGGATTGGGTGCTGTCAAAATGAGCTACAGAAAAGTGACATTAGAGGTCCGAGACCTGGATGCCATTGTAGAGAAAGATGAGGTCAAAGAGGCTTCTGCTAGGACATTTGGACATCAGAGCCAAGAGCCAGAAGTAGCTCTCTTAAAGCCAAATGCTAGAGGACAGAGGCTGGCTTTAATAAAGGTGGACGAAGCATCTGCCAGACAAGTAGGAAAGAAAAGCAGGTTACGAGTTGGCTTTGTAAGCTGCCGAATTCGAAGAAGAATTGAAGTAACAAGATGTTACAAATGCCTGGGATATGGACACGTCTCAGGCAACTGTCAGAACGAAAACAGATCTAAGCTTTGCTAATGGTGTGGAAGCTTAAACCACCAAAAGAAAGAGTGTCCAGGCGCAGCACGGTGCTTTCTTTGGCCAACAACGGACAACAAGCACGAAGCAGGCAGTGGAAGCTGCCATTTATTTGGAAGAGCCCTAGAAGAGGCCAAGGAAAAAACCTAAGCAGGACGAAAATAAGGCGAAGGGGCCTTAAGATGAAAGGCTGGCTAATGTGGATCTACGCTGCGCTGGGTACTTTTTTAACTACCAGCAAGGGAAAGAATTAAGCTTTTAGTATTTGCTAGGTAAGCGGCTTACTATGGAGTGCTAGACAGAGTGCTAGTTCTCAGGGATCCCGAGTCCTTTTCAGGACTCGAGAGGATCAGCTCCCCTAGCAAACGGTGGTGAGTTAGCTTGTTAATGCTATGAGACTCGATGGTCTCCCTGGTGGCTCCATTCTGAAGTAATGCTAACGCGGTTTCGGGGTGGACTCAAAGCCACGCGGTATGGGGGGGGGGTTTTAGTGGGTATGGGTGGCCTAGTAAAAAAATTCACCGGTGCCCACACCACCGCTGTCCCTGTGGTGTGCCTTAATGCATTTTCTGTCCCTCCACAAAAAAAAAAAAAAAAAATGGACTCTTTGTAAAGCCCCACCTTGCGAATTCTCGCGAATAATTTTTCGCCACTTTAAAAAAAAAAAAAAAAAAATTGTCTCTTTCCGGAGCATCCCGAGAGGAGGTGGTAGGACATAAGTTCGGGTGAGGTGCATCTCTTTACCCTCGATTAATTGAGGTTGGTGGTATCGGAGACGCCGGGCCGCAAGGCCCTGGGTTGGGATGGGGTCACATCCGAAGTCCTCAAGGTCATAGCCACGGAAAAACTACACGTGTTGCTAGACAAGTTTAATGCGTCTTTGCGCAACGGACTGTTCAGTGAGCGGTGGAAGATCCAAATGCTTGTCCTTCAGGATAAGGGTAAACCACCCCCTTTGGTTCCGTCGTCGCTCCAACCTTTGTGCATACTAGACAATACCGGATAAATGCTTGAGAGGCTGATACGAACTCGTCTAAGAGGGGAAGTCAGTCTCTCGAATAATCAGTACGGGTTCTGAGGGCGATGATCGACGGTCACGGCTGTGGCTGAGGTTCTTGAATCGGTGAGGGAGGTATGGAAACCCTCACATAAGACGAGAAGCGCCTATTTTCTGGTGACTCTCGACGTAAAGAACGCTTTCAACTCGGCTAACTGGTCCGATATAATGAGGGCTTTGAGGCGCCAGAATGTACCAGAATACCTTAGAAAGATACTGTATAGCTATCTTTAGGATCGTGTACTCCGGTACGACACAAAGGATGTACCGAGAGAGAGGTGCCTGACGTCAGCGGTCGCACAGGGCTCCGCCTTTGGCCCTGACTTGTGGAATCTGGTCTACGATAAACTTTTGCGCCTTGAAATGCCTCCGGTGGTCAAGCTGACGGATTTTGTATGACATAGCACTGCACGTCACAGCGAGATCCCGAGAGAAGGCCGAGTGCAAGATTCCGTGGGTGGTCGCGATAGTGTCGGAGTGGCTGCAGGATCACGGTTTTTTATTTGCAATCGACAAGACAGAGATGGTCATCCTTACCAGACAAAGGTGGTTTTGGGGGGACTTTCGCCTAAGCGTTGCGGGTGTGGCAATCGGCGCAAGCCCGGTTATGCGCTACCTGAGGGTGTAGGTTGACTCACGGCTCACATTCTAGGAGCACATCAAGAGAGCAGCCAAAAAAGCTGCCAAGGTTGCGGGAGCGTTAACACGGTTAATGCTGAACGTTAGGAGCCTGCGAGAGGCGAAAAGATGACTTCTAGCGTCGGTCTCAAACTCGATACTGCTGTACCGCGCGGGGGTATGGGCGAATGCGGTTGCAAGATGGGACGTCAGAGAGCGCCTCATTTTGGTGCAGCGCATCGGATCTCTAAGGATCGCTTCCGCCTACCTCACGGTTTTCTCTGCTGCTGTTATGGTGATAGCACGAATGATACCCGTCGTGTTGCTTGCGCTGGTGTGGCGAAGGAAATGTTTGGGCTCTGGTGACGAAAGTGATGGCGACAGGTGGACGGAAACGTTGACGACGTGACAACAGGAGTGGGACCAGGCTAGTGTGGGTAGCTGGACGCACCGGCTGATCCCGAACCCGCGACCATGGGTGGAGAGAGGGCACAGAGAGGTGAATTATTACCTTTCTTAGTTCCTCTCTGGGCATGGTCAGTTCGATGCCTATCTCCATCGCGTGGTGGTAAAAGCATCCCCCAGATGTGCTTACTGCCCCGCGGTGGTTGACCGCCTAACACACGTTTTTTGTGTGCGAGAAATGGAATATGAAAAACGTCGATGCAAAACTTGTACCCCAGGCAATAACCTCTCTGAGAGAATACGCTGACAGTTCCGATCCGGTGAAAGCCTGGATGACTATTGCAAGCCCCACGAATTCTGGAGGGGGAGGGGCAACAAAAACGTTTCTAATGGCCATTAGGGACTCCTTAATGTTTCATGGCCCTTTCTCACAGACAAATAACGAAGAGGAAGCCTGTCGAGCATCGGCACCATAGATACCGAGGACAGCAACGTGTCAGTATTTAGCTACTTAACCCAGGAGAAGCTTGCCACTTTTGAAGAAAATGGTGCTTAGCTCATAGTTAAGCTACTGCAAGTGACTGATAAAGTCCAATCAGTAACGAAAGATATTGCAGAGACGCTAAAAGCAATGAACGCAAAGTATGGTAACGCAGCAAACGCTGTTAAGAATAGGCTCAAGGCCGTGCTTAAGCACCTTGAAGAGGGAGAGGTGAAAAGAAAAGGCTTTTTTTGAAGAAGAAGTGTTTGCAAACTTTTGAAAGTCGTCATTTGAATTCCCAAAGTGGAGGGAACAAAAGCGCGATAATTTACAACGGAGTGTACAGAAAAAAAACCCTGAACACTGATTTAAGGGAAATAGAACGTTGTAAAAGAAACAGACTGGGTTAGGCTATTCCATGGCCTTTTGTTACAGATGAAGGACGAATAGGAAGCCTTTCGAGCATAGGCAGTCACGTCAGCGATGGTAGTAACGTGACTGTCTTCAGCTACCACACGCAAGATAAGCTCGCCTTACTGAAAAGTGAGTATGTTGAGCTAAAAGCGAAGAGAATGCAAGAGATTGAGCAACTTTAATCTGCAACTAGAGATATCAAAGAGTCGCTATTGGCAATTTATGAAAAGTATGGTAACACGGCAAACGCCGTCAAAAATGGTCTAAAAGCTGCGTTAAAACACTTGGAAGCAGCTGAGTCGACTTGAAAAAGCGTCTTGTTAAAGGTAGAAAATGTAACGAGAAGTTGAAAAGAGTGTTTAAAATTCCTGAACTACAGAGAATATAGAAGAGATAATTTCTGACGGTATGTTCCAAAAAGAACCCTGAACACTGCCCTTCAGGAGATAGAGCAAGTTAAAAGAGACAGGAACCCATCAGACAGCCCTGAAAAACACCAACAAGTCATGTTGTCTAAGAAAGAGAAAACAGGCAGAGGCAAACAAGAAGAGGTTGTCCTGAACGACAAAAGTGACCAGAAAAAGAGAGTACACGGAAAAAAAAATCAAGCATCTGTAGCATGAATACCATCCATATATCGACAGTGTGAGAGAAGTATTGTGTTAAACGCATCGGTTCACATAGCAACACTGTGCGATACAGGTATAGACGGTATAAGATGCGCTCAAACGAATGTAGTATGGTCTGCTAGCGTATACACTGTGACACACATGGTCGTAACGTGTGGAGCCCACGCGCAAAGTGTTTCGTGTGTACTCATATTGATTTTGAATGAGAGACATGCATGAGATGCACAGGCATCTCAGGTATTCTACGTGCCTATCATGGGGTTGGTCTTTTTCACTGTGCTTACTAAGGTATACTTAATCTATTAGAATACACATTACTGTAAATTCAAGGGCTGTCCTATGATAAAATATTACGTAAAAAAAATTACCATAAAAAAAGTTAGGAAATTGTACAAAGCTTAAACTCCTTAGCTGTAACAGAACTAAAAAGTTAGAATATAAACTAAATTCAAAAATTAGGGCTGTTCGCACTTTTCGAGTATCAACAATGAATACTACTCAAGCTTAGTCAGTTCTGTTATAGCTACAGAGCTGAAACTCTGTACAATTTTACAACTTTATTAAACAAAAATAAGTATTGATTTTAAGCACTCTAAATCTTATAAAAGTTGAGATACCACATATGGGTAAAAATAATCGATGAGGCTTGTTTTCGCCGAATGAACATAGTAATAAAAAAAGGTTTTTAAAATCATGAATATCCTGTACATGTTTAATCTGTCTATTTATAAATGTTGTATTCATTATTATACACATAAAATCACACGAGCATCACACATATCACATCAGTATCAGCTGTAATGAATGCGTATTGCAGACCGCGTATGTTATGTATAGGGTATGCCTATGGCTCCCACTCGAATTCAGCGTGCGTACACGCGAAACACTTTGCGCGTGGGCTTCACGCGCTATCCCGATGTGTGTCATAGTGTATACGCTATCAGACCATACTATATTACTTTGAGCGCATCTCATACGATCTGTACTTAAAATCCAAGCATTGCACACATGAATCGATAGTCATACTAACGCAGCATAGATTCTCATACTACAGCTGCTTGATTTTTTTTTCAGTGTAGATGCGACGATAAAAGTACTGGTAAAGATGGCCGAAGGGCAGACCTTTGCTAATATGCTGAAGTCAATGAAGGCAAACTTTGACCCTGACAAGGCCTTTGCCTCGGTTAAAAGTGTTGTTACTACAAAAAAAGAAGACATAGTCATAAAAGCCAGAGGTGTAAAGGACGAGATTGCATTCTTACAGCAAATCGAAAAGTCGGTAGCTAGATAGAAAACTATCAAAATAAACACGAAAATAGTGACACTAGAGGTCCGAGACCTGGACGCTATTTTTGAGGAAGACGAGGTTTAAAAGGTTTTTGTCAAGTTTTTTGGATTAAATAGCCAGGAGCCTAAAGTAGCTCACTTAAAACTGAATATTAGAGGACAGAGGCTGACGTTGATAACGATAGACAAAGCAACTGCTTGACAAGCAGAGAACGAAGGCAGGTTAAGAGTTGGCTTCGTAAGCTGTCAATTTGAAGAAGAATGTAAGTAACAAGATGCTACAAATGCCTAGAGTATGGATATGTCATAGGCGACTGCAAAAAAGAAGATAGGTCTAAGCTTTGCTTTCGGTGTGGAAGCTCAAACCACCGGAAAAAAGAATGTTCAGGACCAGCACAGTGTGTTATCTGTCCAACGTCGGATAACAAGCATGAAGCCGGCAGTAGGAGCTTACCGCTGTTTATAAAAGCGCTAGAAGAGGCCAGAAAAAAGCTCATGCAGGACGCAAATGAGGCGGGAAGGCCTTGAGTAGTAAAGTGGTGTGATGTGGACCCACGCTGTGCTAAGTACTTGTACCTATCATCAAGGGAAATCATCAAGCTTATAGTGGTGCTTGCTAAGTTAGCAGCCTACTATAGAGCGCTAAACAGGGTGCTGATCCTTAGGGACCCCGAGTCTTTTTCAGGACTCGAGAGGATTAGTACCTCTATCAAATGGTGGCGAGTTATCTTGTTAATGCTGTAAGACGTGATGATCTCCCTGGAGGCTCCACCCTGAAGTAATGCTAACGCTGGTCTGGGGTGGAACTAAAGCTACGTGGAATGGGGGGGGGGGGTTTAGTGGGTATGGGTGGTCTAATAAAAAAAATTCATCGAGTCCCTCACTACCGCTGTCTCTGCGGTGTGCCTTAATAAATTTCCCCTCCCTCCACAAAAAAAACCATACTACTGTTACTACTATTACTACTACTACTACTACTACGGCTACTGCTGCTGCTACTACTTTTTCTTTGTCGTGATTTTTTGCAAATTGAAGAACTCAAACTCATGACATTTTTTTTTTGTACAAAAATCATCTAAGCAGTTTTATTTAATCAGTTGTTTTTGACTTGCTCTTATTTTGCGGTGAAAGCTAAACTCCACTGCTTGAGCTTTTTATAGCCTCTCTTGTTTTTTCTTTAGCCTTTTCAATTCTCTCTTTAAGCTCGGATTCCTGTTTTAAAATTTTCTTACGTTCTTCTATTCGTTTGTTGATTATCTTTTTTATTTCTCGTCCGATTACCTTAGGCCTTTGATTTTGACGAGCTGTCTTCACTCTAAAGGTTAAAATATTTCGATCATCTTTGGTCCATTCTTGTAGATTATTTGTTACAAGCTTGTTACCCAACGGGACTACCAATGCTGCAACCAGCAAAGGAGCTTCATATGGTGGTGTAAGCTGTGGTTGTTCACTGAAGAATAAAATGAATTTTTCCATGTAAAATGAAATTTTGTCTTATTTTCTTTTTCATAACTATAGTATTCAAACTTTTAACATACCATAGTATATCTTTTTCTTTTATTACCACATTCGTTGTACTTGATGTAAGTGTTGGAATTTTTTCCTAATCGGCTACTACTGCTGCTGCTGTCAGCACTGTCTGATTTAGCGTAGGTGGGACGTTTTCTTCTTATTCTCCTTCTTCTTTTATTAGTTCTGGCGCTGTTTTAAAAGTTCAATTTTGCTCCATCCACTATGAAAATGACCATGATAAAGCTATTATTGATGATTCAACAGCCAATATTCTATCTATCCATGCAGTTTCAGATGCTGTTAGAGAGTATTTTTCTAATAAAAAAAAACAAAATATTTGATGAGGAAATAGTACAAAATATTAGAATTCACCATAAAATACTATTATTTTTATCTTACCTTTTTTTTTCAAAATAATCTGCTGTGGGTAATACATCTTGACAAATATCCCCAAAAGGATCCACAGCAACATCTTGATCAGAATCCACAGCTTCCACTGAGGCTGCTACCACAGCATCTGCTAAGGGATCCTCTGCGTGCAACTCATGACCCATAGGGTCCATATTCGCCGACTTTTCTTCATTTTCCCTTACAAAAGTATTTAATGCACGGCAAAAAAGTCGTTCGTTATACCTTCGAATGTCACCAGATGCTGTTTTTTTAACCATTTTTTGTGCTGTTATAAAAATAGTACGTCCATAGAAAACAAATTTACTTTTAGTAAAAGATTTTTTTTAATTTTTATCAAGAGAAAGAAAATTAAGTAACTCTTTACATTATTTCTACGGAGAAAGAGTTAGAACAGATCTTTACTATCAGTTCTGCGGTAAAAGCGTTATTTTGATAAAAAGATAGAAAATTGGTAGAACTCTCAACATCATTGCTGTGGAGAGAGTTAAAATATAACTTTTGCTATCATTTCTGCAACTAAAGTGATAGATAAGATATGAAGAATAAATAAAATAATAAGGGTGAGAAAGCGCAAAACTAAATGAATTGTGAAATAAAAGTACCTTATTTTGTTGAAGGATGATTCCTGATCGTGTGAACACTACCCCAATTTGTCGGCTCCTTCCGTGATTCACTAGCTATGATTTGAAATTAAGGTCAATATATCCTTTGGAAAGTGCATGCAAATGTGTAGAACGGTGGGGGAGGTTGTATGTTATTTCTGATTGGCTATTTGAAAAACCTATAGTAGAAGGAAAAATTCATACATGCGAAAAGTTACCTGTATGTATGAGACCAAGGGAGAGGGTTTTTGCGTATAACATAAGTACCAAACATAGTTTCGCATGCTTTGCACATATTTGAAGGGAGGGGACTGTAGGGTGGGTATTGCACTTGCATTTTTTTCTAACACAGCTGTTTTCTTATTGAATCTGAGTAGTTGCTCTAAGGTTAAAAAAAGCTGAGTAGATCTTTGGTGTCCATCATACAGAAACAGTACTTTGAACCAATCAGTTAGACATTATTATTGTAATGGCGAGAACGTGATCAGTTTACAAAACCAATAAGATTAAACTCAAAGAGGATTTAGAGTTCCAAAATTCTTTAAACGAGATGCCACGTAGTGTTGTTAAAATTTTAGATGAAATCTTTCCGGTTCAACTGATAGACAAAAATTTTTGGGATGAATCGATACTTTTATCAGCTTACGTTAAAAACTCGGCAGTTAACGATAATTTTTTTCTTCCTTTAAATGTTTTTCATTTTCATTCATTCATTTTTATTATTATTGAAATTCAGATTATTAAAATTTATTGAAGTTCGAGAATCACCGATCCCTCCATACACGGAGAGTTTTGACTCTCTTCGAGCAGAACGCGTTGCTGGGCAAAAAGCTCCTCTTGATCTGTCGGTTGTATTACAGCTGGCAGAAACCGTATCTAACGTTAGCAGTTTGGAAAATTTTATATTTAAAGATGAGTTTACTTACTTTAATTACTTTCTCTAGTATTCTTCAAACCTTTCTTATTTTCCTTTTCTTTTTAACATTTTTACTTTTTGTTCAATAGATTCATGTTCTACAGTCACCCGATCGGAAATGTAAGCTTGGTTACCGAGCTTGCAAGATTCAGCCAAGGTAGGCTACCATGGTCGAGCCAGCATTAAATTTTTGGTATATGAAACGTGGTTGGAGGTTGGTGCCAGCTAAGGAGCCAAGTTATGCATGTTTTGTCTCACTTTCTCTTATACCTATATGCATACATACATACACTCAAGGAACAGTGTAGGCACTTTATGTCTGTCAGAACAATATGTCTACACACAAATAATGATGTCCTGTAACCTTTAATATAACAAAGACTTACTGTCACTTTACAGGTAAAATTTTTCATCGTTCTGACAAATGTAGTGACTTAAGTGACAATCATGATCTTGTGCGTCGAAATGTACGTGTGCGTGTATTGAAGAAGTTTGAGTTTGGAGTAGCGTATTTTATAAAACAACATAAACTAAGTATGAAAAGTTGTTAAGCTTGTAAAAATGGTTTTATCTGTTCTTAGAACTGTTTTTCTACGTTCCAAGGAGTGGGACAGAAGAAAAGTGGCTAGAGATAACAACAAACATTTTAATGTAGCTGAAATTAGTTAATAATTCAATTAACTTACAATATTTAATACAATTATGTATTATAATTCGTCCACTATTTAAGTAAAAAAAAAAAAAAATTACTTTTATTACTTTAGTTTGGCAGTACAATGATTATTTACTTTTTCATGTCTTTTCTGAGTTATATTTCCTGAACTAATTTCTCTACATTGGCTCCTAACCTAGATCCGAGCTAGCCCCGAGTTTCATCGATACATAAGGCTCTATACAAAAGCAAAACTTGTGCCAACGTAGGTTACTTCGGCTGCTAAGATAGGCCCGAGCTATTGCCGAGCTTATATTTCTGATCGGGCGGTGACATCTAAGAAGTTCGAGAATCACCGATCTCCCCAAGCTGTTTATACACGAAGAGTTTTTACACTCTCGAAACAGTAATTGGACTTATTTTACCACAAAGAGTACTGCTCGACTTAAGCACACCACCCCAGTCAGCACAGGTGCCACAAATTATTGATTCGTTCTCTTCACCAGAAGTTGTGGACTTATCCATTTCTCCACGGGCACCTATCGAATCATCTCAAAAAATAGTTAAAGTTAAGTATTTATTAAAAAAAAAAAGCAGACGAAGAAGTTGATAATAAAATTAAAAAAAAAAAGTATATCGCGTACTAAAACTTAAATAACAAAAACTATGATATTGTTAAATTGTAAATAATTGGCAAAACATATTTCATTTAAATAAAATAATATTACAAATATATTAGCATTTCAAAGATTACAGAATTTTAAAATGTATTAACTATTTCCTTAAGCTCCATTAAACTTGCTTTACGACTAAGTGTATATGGCCGTAGATCTTCAAAGTATGACACTCACATCCATAAAATTTATATCGTGAGAAATCTATTTTGGACACACTGAGGTAAATAATTATGCTCAATTCACATGAAAGGATCGGTATAATTTATTGGGTATTCAGTATAATGTGTTGTTACTTGTTATTTATTTACTTGTATTCCCTCGGACCAAAGAAGGTATATTTCTTTTCCGTGATGGAGTATATTACAGGTATCCAGGGTTTTAATACTGCAAATAATAAATTTCTTTTTAAAGAAATTTCATACGTTGAACTTGGAAAGAAAAGAAATTCCATGGCAATTTTAATAGTGCTTAAGTCACCTTTTGAGTGGGAAAATTTATCACATGCGGACAAAAAGCAAAATTAATAGTATATAACCTTTTTCTATGGTATAAGCTAGAATTTCGAAAATATTTTTGAAAAAAGAAAATATCTTGAAGAAATACTATTATGCAAATATGTATTAATGCACATGTACGATAACATATAATAAAGGTGCAAGTAGTTCATGTTTTCTACGCTCTTAGAGTTCTGAATATTGAGAAGTATGGATGCCCAGCTCTTGCAAATGTCTACAAAGACTATTTGCCATGCGAATACTATGCCTTTAACGTAAACTCTTCATGTGCAATCAGAAACGTTTCTGCAATGAGGTATAAAAAAATGTGCTTAGCTCGGTGTATAAAGTAGTTATTCCTAACTAAAAAATTTTTTGACTATAGTAATAAAGAACTGTTGAAAGAAGAATGTGTAAATTAAAATTCAAGAATAAAATGTAAGAATAATTTTTAAAAGTAAAGCTGTGCTTCTAAGCTATCCAACTAACCGATTATAATCACAAGAGTGGCCTAAGCACTCGGAGAGAAGGAAAGTTGCATCTAATATTTGCTCATGGAGACAGAGATTGCGCAATCTTACGCAGCGCTGTGGGTGGGCAGATGTGTGGAGCCTCCGACAACAGTCAAGGCACACACGGGCGGTCGACGCAAGCAGCAGCTCAAGCCACGCGAGGTCTTCGCGCTTTCCACGCCAAGCAGTGCTGCCGCCGCCTTTTCGAGCCACCGAGCAGCTATCTAGTGTGGCGTGCCTCCAGTTCAGTCAGTCCGAGCTCGACCCTCGCATGAGCCGCTTACGCACACGCTCATGCTAGCAGCCTCTGCCACCGTCACAGCTCTCGACACTTCGCCAACCTATATTTTTTTCCTGAATTTTTGTATGCTAATAAAGCACAACCGGGCCCACTTAGGCTCGAGTCACCATAGCTTGTCTACTCTACTTATCTCTGCCGTTCTTATCGGTACCGTGGTGTTACCAACGTTCTCTCAGTATAATTTTCCAACAGAGGGCACACCAGCCTCTCCAAAACCCCCGAGGTAGGGAACAAAGGATTTACCACGCTAGAGCCATCGCTCAGTGGCTACCTAACGTATCTTGGGTCTTGCTTCGCAGAACTGTCAGGCCGCAAAATAGCCCTGAAGTCGATGTCACGTGACTGATAAAAGCTACCATTTGCTTACTGAATTGTGTTGTGGGGTAAGTATTATTATTCAAGTGTTATAATTAAACTAAAAATTGTGTCTTTCTTTAATTCGTTAATTATTATGTACCAATTACTTGAATAAAGCTATTTATTGATGTCACAAGAACTTTTTAACACACTTAGACGCAATTCGTAAATTGTAACTTGATCAAATTACTAACTGATAATAAGTTCTCACGTGCAAAACTGCAGGTTCTCGAGAAATGTATGTAATATCCCTGAAGTATTATCGAATAAATTTAGACCAATTTTTGCCATCTGGATACTCCTTTGTAAAAACGAATTTTTTTTAATTTGATGTTTTGCGAACACTACGAATCTATTCATACTTTTGCAAAGCAAAAATTTATGGGTTACTATTTTGTAAACATTAATAAATTTGATTAAGTCTTTCTATATGTGTATTCATACACACACACACACACACACACACATCACACACATATATATATATGGAACATTCCACGTCAACGTGAACGCTCAAAGAATAGATTTTTGCTTTTATCTAGCGCAATCGATAGTACTCAGCGAGAGAACAATCCTCTGATTTTTTCTGATTTTTTGACCGCCAGTGACGGTCACAAAATCGGAATTTTTCTCTCTAGACCGAAAATCATTATTTTTTCTCTGGAAAATGAAAAAAAAATGTACATTATAGGGGTGGTTTTCGATGTATTTTTTGGCGTAGATTAGGATAAAAATATTGAAAAAATATTTGGAGATGGTTTACACCCAAAAAATGCCATTTTCAAGTTTAAAATCAAAATTTCGAAAAGTATGCCATGATTTTTTTTTATTTTTTATTTTTTATTTTTAATTTTTCAACTTTTTTTAACCCCTTTCAACTCGTCGACGTCACATAATGGGCGTCACCCGTTAACTTGCCCAAAACAAAGGTTGAGGGCAAAACTCCATGAATTTGCCATTATATCTTGTTGCATAACACAAAAATAATTGAGTTTGGTATGTATTCCTACGTTTTTGAGGTCACTGATTACGAATAAAGGGTTAAATTTTCAAAAAACAAAATGGCGGATCCAATATGGCAGCCAATTTTTGTAAAATTCAAAAATTTTCGAATTCTAAAAATTCTACTGTAATCTAAATCAAATTCTACGTAAAGAATGTATCATGTATATTTTTTATTAAAGTCGCCATTACAGAGAAAAAAGTTCATTCAATTTTCCTTAACAATAGTTAATGTATTTATGATTTACGATTTTGGTAATTTGTTTATGACAAGTTAAGATTCATTCTTATAACTGATTATTAACTTTGTCTTTTTTGACACTGATTGCAAGTTTGAAGTTTAATTTTTAAACAAAAAAATATCAGACTCTACATTGAAACCATCTGTATTCTAAAATTTATTTAATATATTGTAGGTTTGTTTCGAAAATATATTTGTTGTATGTGTGCAAGAAGGATAAATGAGGAATGATTAAATAAAAGATTAAAGATGTTTATTCTTTGTTTTGTTCTTTTATTTAATAATTTACTAGTAATTTAAGATTTTTTTATTGTAGAATTAAAAAAAAAACTTAAGTGGCATCTTACAAGAAAAATTTGATCAACATTTCTATTTTGAATCACAGATAAAAAATGGTAATCCTTAAACCAAAAAACGAATTTTACAAAATTACAAAATTTTAAAATCTTCATAAAGGCCTGACTCAGAGTGTATTTTTGCACGCACGTTACCATTTTCTAAAACAATAAGACAGTGCTTTTTCTGAAGAGATTTAATCCTACAGTTATTTAAAAATCTTTTGTTTAGTTTTTTTTTTATTTCATCGTGAACTTTTGAGTCTAAGAATTCAAAATGAATATTTGGCAATCTGTTGTATTTTCTGTAAGAACACATGTATCTACTTTTTATGCTGGAACTTTTATGTAAAGCCGTTTCCTCACTGATCCACTCCTGCCTAATCAAATGGTATTTCTAAATTCTGTAATATCATTAAAGATTCAATCGACCGGTAATAATGTATATATTATAAAAATAAATTCTTATTAATTTTTTTCTCTGTAATGGCGACTTTAACAAAAAATAAACAAAATACATTCCTTACATAGAATTTGATGTAGATTACAGTAGTATTTTGAGAATTTGAAAATTTTTAATTTTACAAAAATTGGCCACCATATTGGATCCGCCATCGCGTTTTTTTTAAATATAACCCTCGACTCGTAAACAGCGACCTCAAAAACGTAGAAATAAATACCAAACTCGATTATTTTTGTGTTATGCAACAAGATATAATGGTAAATTTATGGAGTTTTGCCCTCAACCTTTGTTTTGGGCAAGTTAACGGGTGACGCCCATTATGTGACGTCGACGAGTTGAAAGGGGTTAAAAAAAGATGAAAAATTAAAAATAAAAAATAAAAAAAAATCATGGCATACTTTTCGAAATTTCGATTTTAAACTTGAAAATGGCAATTTTGGGGTTAAAACCACCCCCAAACATTTTTTCAATATTTTCATCTTAATATGCACGAAAAAATACATTGAAAACCACCCCTATATTGTACTTTTTTTTTTTAATTTTCCAGAGAAAAAAATAACGATTTTCGGTCTAGAGAGAAAAATTCCGATTTCGTGACCGTCACTGACGGTCATGAGGTGGGTCAAAAAATCTGAAAAATTAGGTGATTGTTTTCTCGATGAGTACTATCGATTGCATTAGAGAAAAGCATAATCTNGCACAAAAAGAAAAAATAAGATTTCATATTTTATATAGAGTGTTTTATTATATTTGCTTTATCAACGGACAATACGTATATTTCAACTTCAAAAAAGTAAAAACTATCATTTTATTTTTTTGTCAGTAATGATTTTGATAATTATATATACCTTCTTTCTTGCAAGTGTAATAAGGGACGTTATATTTTTGTAAAAATCAAATTCTGCAGTTGAATAATTTGAAAAAAACATAACTATAATTCCAATTTTTATCATTTTTTGATTGTTCAGTCATTTAGACTAATAGTCAATTGCCCGCAGGCAGAAAAAACGATTTAATCTTATGTGTCCCAGTACAGACAGAATCAGTCGTTCTTCATTAGAATTTTCCTAGGAATCCGGGAAAAAAGTTTAATCTTAATCAAACGACAGCTTCATCCATTTATTTGACAGTTTATAAAAAATGCTCATTTTTTATTGAGTTTTCAGCTTATATATTTCATTCTATTGCTCTCAGCAAAATTTTTGGACCGACACTAAAAAATTGGAGTATATTGTTACATAATTAATGGCTATTTGTAAAATTGCAAAAAAATTCTTAGTTTTTTGTTACTGATTTTTTTAAAGTGTAACTTTGTAGTGTTACAAACTTCCCGTCTGGTTCATCGACATTTCGTTTCTATAAAAACGTTGCATTCAATGGTAGTAGTTATAACAAATAAAGAAAAATGGATTTTTGTAAATTCTGACGTTTTACCAGCAAAAGTTATAATTTGCAACGTAAACAATGGCAATTTTGCATACATTTTTTTTTAAATGTCATCAGATTCGTCTTAGAAAAAACACCAATTTTTTTTTAAAAAGTAGGCTTCAGCTCATTCTTAAGCCAAGTTATAAGAAATGAATCTTTTTTGCAATAATGGACTAATAATTGAATTTTTTGTTCGGAAGAAAAGCCATGGGTCGCGAGACCCACGGAAGTAGCAAAACTTCCATAGGGTAAGTATTTTTTCTAATTATGTACAATAATTTTTGTCAATTTAACATTATTAAATGTAAAAAATACGAAGTTTATTTGTGCTCATACATAATATTATATTTATAAAAATTTATCGCGCGTACTTTTACCGTCTTGTTTTATATACTTCCAGATTTTTGTACCATTTAAGAACGTCACTTTCACACATACTCCTGATCGAAAATTTTAACTAGGCTATTAACCTGAAAAATGGATGACAGAATTCCAATGCGGCCTTTCAAGTGGTTTTATATATGGCTTTAAAAAAGGGGCTTTGGATTGGTGAAGCAAAATAACATTCGTAGCAACTCTGCACGAATACTTCTTGAATAGTTTTGTATCAGTCCTGTAAGTTATGTTTACTTGTGTCCTCTTTCTGTCATAGTTTTTAATATTGACTCGGTAGCCGTCCCATGAGAGCACATGTTAAACACGATTTTTCATCTCGTTATTCCTCAATATTCGATAATACAACACTACTAAAAAATATAAAAAAATATTATTGGACTTGAAATAGTTTTAATATTACTATTTTAAATTGTAATGAAATTCTGTAATTATTTTATATAAGTAGGCAACTTCCTTAACTAGCAAAAAATCGATGAGCATATCGTGGTTTAAAAATTATTAAAGGTAATGATAATGATTTAAGTGTTTTTAGAATGAGTATTTATAAAAATGATCAAATTTCTATCTACCAATTACATAATCCATTTCCTAATTTCTTTGATCGATAGCTGTTTTCTTTATTTTTCGAAAAGTTCTGAAAACTCTATGAAAAGTTACTTTGTCAACTGAACCTATAAGAGAACATATAATTACTATGTGCATATATATATATATAATATTTGGACTTATGGGGCTCCACCCCCCTGCGCTCTCCGCGCGCCAACCCCCATTTTATTGTATTATAGAAGTATTTTTTTTAAAATAAGGTTTGTATTAATATTTTTTAAAACCTTAAAAAATGAT